>JBBPBQ010000003.1:53954917-54066239 GCA_037974755.1 Cicer yamashitae
GTAGGGCCTTCCAAGCTGCAAATGGAGAAAATGTGGAGAATAAAGTTAACTCTGAGGCATCTCCTTTCTCTAAGGAACAACTAGAGCACCTGTATAAGCTCTTTACCTCTATGTCAGTTACTTCTTCATCCTCTCTTGCTCAAAAAGGTATCTCTTTCTCTTCTGCTCTTTTGAGTTCCAAACCAAATTCAAAAACTCCATGGATCATCGATTCTGGAGCCACTGATCATATGACAGATTGCTCAAAATTGTTTTCCACTTATAGTACTTGTGCAGGTCATAAAAAGGTAAAGATAGCTGATGGTACTTTTTCCACCATAGCTGGAGTTGGTTCTATTCCTATTTCTAAAACTCTAACTCTTCACAATGTCCTTCATGTTCCAAATTTGTCATGTAACTTGCTGTCCATAAGCAAATTAACACAAGATCTTAACTGTTTGGCTATTTTTAACCCAGTTAATTGTCAATTTCAGGAGTTGAAATCGGGGAGGATGATTGGGAGTGCGAAAGAGGTCAATGGTCTCTATCTCTTCGATGATGAGGCTGATCTTAAAGAGGAATTTCATAGTAATTGTCTCAACTCAGTTTTGGTTCATAATAATGAAGAAATAATGTTATGGCATTATAGGCTAGGACACCCAAATTTTTTGTATTTGAAGCACTTATTTCCCAAGTATTTTAAGAATAAAAATCCAGATCAGTTTTCTTGTGAAGTTTGCCAATTTGCAAAGCATCATCGTTCTTCCTATTCTCCTCAGGTGCATAAACCATCTAGTCCATTCACATTAATTCATAGTGATGTTTGGGGACCTTGTAGGGACCCTACTCCTAATGGAAGAAGATGGTTTATTACCTTCATAGATGATCACACTCGATTAACTTGGGTTTACTTAATGACAACAAAATCTGAAGTTGAAAGTATCTTCAAAAGTTTTTTTCAAATGATTTTGACCCAATTTCAAGTAAAAATCAAAATTCTCCGTAGTGATAATGGAAGGGAATATTTTAATAAACACTTAAATGAGTTTTTCCTACAACAAGGTATCATTCATCAAAGTTCATGTGTGGATACTCCACAACAAAATGGAGTGGCTGAACGAAAAAATAAACATCTCCTTGAAGTTGCTAGGGCATTGTTGTTTCAAAATAAGATTCCAAAGTATCTTTGGGGAGAAGCAATTCTCACTGGAACATATTTAATAAATAGGATGCCTACCAAAATTTTAAATTACAAAACTCCTTTTGATGTTTTTACATGTCTATTTCCTAATAATAAACTTTCATACACTCTACCCCTAAAGATATTTGGATGTACTGTTTTTGTTCATATTCATGATCCGAATCAAGGAAAACTTGAGCCTAGAGCAAGAAAATGTGTTTTTATTGGCTATGCAACCAATCAAAAAGGATACAAATGTTTTGAACCTATTTCCAAAAAGATTTTTGTGACTATGGATGCCACTTTCTTTGAAAAAACTCCTTTTTTTGGTAATCATCTTCAAGGGGGGATAATTAAAGAAGATGATGTTCAATATTTAAAAATTGCAAATTTGGATTTTCTAAATAATTTGGAAAAAACAGATTGTGAGAAAAGTAACATAACAGAATCCTATTTGAAAATACTAGAAATTGAGGAAAATAACAAAACAAAATCTTTGGGTGAATCTAGTCAAGAAAGCCATGAACATAATATTCAAGAAAATGTTTTGACAGAACCAGAAGTTGAGAATGAGACAGTTGAGATTGGTAACAAAGGTATCCAACCATTTGACCATGTATACTTAAGAAAAAAAGTGCCTCAGAGAAGAGAACCTCAACACTGCCAAACATCCAAGGATCCAACAGGTACAAGTCTTTCTAATTCTGTTGTACCCTTTCAAAATTCTGAAAATTTTGATCATAATAATCTTGTCTTTGCTGAACCTGTTCCCAATGATTTTGTTCCTTTAGAACCTACCTTTGATGATTCTAATCTACCCATTGCTGTTAGAAAAGGGATAAGAGCATGTACAAAACATCCTATCAGTAACTTTATATCTTATGACAAATTGTCCCCCACTTTTAGAGCTTTTACTTGTGAACTGACAAAAACAGAGATCCCAAGAGATATACAACAAGCTCTAAGGGTTCCTAAGTGGAAAGAAGCTGTCTTGGAAGAGATGAGTGCTCTTATAAAAAATCAAACTTGGAAAGAGGTGGATCTACCTAGGGGAAAGAGAACTGTGGGGTGCAAATGGGTGTTTACCATAAAACACAAGGCTGATGGATCAGTAGAGAGGTATAAGGCCAGACTAGTTGCCAAAGGCTTTACACAAACTTATGGTATTGATTACTCAGAAACTTTTGCTCCTGTTGCAAAACTTAACACTATTAGAGTTCTTTTATCTTTAGCGGTTAACTTGGATTGGCCATTACAACAGCTAGATGTAAAAAATGCGTTTTTAAATGGAGATTTAGAGGAGGAAGTCTATATGGATTCACCCCCGGGGTTTGAATTTAAATTCAACCAAAAGGTCTGCAAGCTTCAGAAGTCTCTTTATGGCTTGAAACAGTCACCTCGAGCGTGGTTTGAAAGATTCACCCAATTTGTTAAGAAGCAGGGATATTCTCAATGTCAAAGCGATCACACCATGTTTGTGAAACATTCTTCTGAAGGTAAAATGGCTATATTGATCGTTTATGTAGATGATATTGTTATCACTGGGGATGATTCTAATGAAATAAAAAATTTGAAGGCATCTCTTGCTGCTGAGTTTGAAATTAAAGATCTTGGGTCTTTAAAATATTTTTTGGGAATGGAAGTTGCAAGATCAAAGAAAGGGATTGTTGTATCACAACAGAAATATATTTTAGACCTTCTAAAAGAAACCGGGATGATGGGTTGTAGGCCAGCTGATACTCCAATAGATCTTAATCAGAAAATTAGTAGTGATGGCAGTGGTGATCCAGTGGATACATCTCGGTATCAAAGATTAGTAGGAAGACTAATTTATCTATCTCATACTCGTCCAGATATAGCATTTGCTGTTAGCTTAGTGAGTCAGTTTATGCATTCACCTCACGAAGAACATTTAGAGGCTGTTTACCGTATTCTAAGGTATCTCAAAAGTTCCCCCGGAAGGGGACTGTTTTTCCAAAAAACTGATCAACAAGGCATTGAGGTATTTACTGACGCAGATTGGGCAGGGTCCATCACGGATAGAAAGTCAACATCTGGTTACTGCACATTTGTTTGGGGAAACTTAGTTACTTGGAGGAGCAAGAAACAAAATGTAGTAGCTAGAAGCAGTGCTGAGGCAGAGTATAGGGCAATGGCCCAAGGTGTTTGTGAAATCCTATGGCTTCAAAGAATCTTAGAAGAGCTTAAACTTCCTATAAATCTTCCAATGAAGCTGTATTGCGACAACAAGGCAGCAATTAGTATTTCTCAAAATCCTGTTCAACATGACCGAACCAAACATGTTGAAATTGATAGACATTTTATAAAAGAGAAAGTAGATGCAGGTTTGATTTGCATGCCTTTTGTCCCTACTTCACAACAAGTTGCTGATATCCTTACCAAAGGACTGTTCAGACCCAGTTTTGAATTTCTTGTAAGCAAGTTGGGCATGCTAGACATATATGCACCAACTTGAGGGGGGGTGTTGACATATAGCAATCAGATCTGATATGATTGTCTTTATTAGTTGATTTTCTATTTAAGTTTATTTGTATTTTGGGAAATAATCAAATCACTCTGATTTGATTTATTTTCTAATTTATTTTTACTTTATTCTGCATTCATTAGATAGCTGGCAGCATTGTATATATATATATTTGTACTGTTTCAGTTTCAATAACAATAATAAGAAATTTTCCTTCCCTCCTGTTTTAACCTAGCTGCACCCTAAAACACATGGTATCAGAGCTTCGGCTCTGATCCTGTGGCAGCTCACCATGTCCTTACAAGAAACTGAAAAAAATTGTTCCTCCCCTACTACAATACCAGAAAAAAATTCTGGTGACCCTAAAATCGTGTCAACCCCTACCACAAATGATCCACTATCCATAAACTCTGGTTTACAGCTTCTAATCCAAAAGCTGAATGGCAGAAACTATGTTGAATGGGCCCAGACTGTGAAGTTAGCTCTTGATGGCAAGGGAAAGTTAGGCTACTTGACTGGAGATACTCCTCAACCAGAGAAGACCGATCCAGCCTACCAAAAATGGAAGTCAGAGAATTCCCTAATCATTGGGTGGCTGATTCACTCAATGGAATCTTCCATTGGGAAGCCCTACCTATTCATTTCCACTGCAAAAGAGGTGTGGGAAGCTGTACGCGATTGCTATTCCGACTTGGAGAACTCCTCACAGATTTATGAACTTAAGACTCGTTTGTGGCAGTCCAAACAAGGAGATAAAGATGTCACAACATTCTTTAATCTCATGGTTGTCCTTTGGCAGGAGCTTGACCAATGTTATGAGGATGATTGGGAGAATTCCAAAGATGAAAACAGATTTAAGAAAAGAGAAGAGAATGATAGGGTTTATATGTTTTTAGCAGGACTCAATCCAGAACTTGATGAAGTCCGTGGTCGAATTTTGGGCAGAAAACCGTTGCCTTCATTGAGGGAAGTATTTTCTGAAGTAAGGAGGGAGGAATCCAGAAGGAAAGTTATGCTGCAAAACTCTGATAGTACAAGGGTGCAAGAAACTGAGAGTTCGGCTATGGCTGCAAAGGGATACGAAGCAGATGGAGAAAGAAAAAAACAACCTTGGTGTGATCATTGTAGACGACCATGGCACACTAAGGAAACTTGTTGGAAACTTAATGGAAAACCACTCAACTAGAAGAAGAAGCCAAATGGAGAGGGTAGGGCCTTCCAAGCTGCAAATGGAGAAAATGTGGAGAATAAAGTTAACTCTGAGGCATCTCCTTTCTCTAAGGAACAACTAGAGCACCTGTATAAGCTCTTTACCTCTATGTCAGTTACTTCTTCATCCTCTCTTGCTCAAAAAGGTATCTCTTTCTCTTCTGCTCTTTTGAGTTCCAAACCAAATTCAAAAACTCCATGGATCATCGATTCTGGAGCCACTGATCATATGACAGATTGCTCAAAATTGTTTTCCACTTATAGTACTTGTGCAGGTCATAAAAAGGTAAAGATAGCTGATGGTACTTTTTCCACCATAGCTGGAGTTGGTTCTATTCCTATTTCTAAAACTCTAACTCTTCACAATGTCCTTCATGTTCCAAATTTGTCATGTAACTTGCTGTCCATAAGCAAATTAACACAAGATCTTAACTGTTTGGCTATTTTTAACCCAGTTAATTGTCAATTTCAGGAGTTGAAATCGGGGAGGATGATTGGCAGTGCTAAAGAGGTCAATGGTCTCTATCTCTTCGATGATGAGGCTGATCTTAAAGAGGAATTTCATAGTAATTGTCTCAACTCAGTTTTGGTTCATAATAATGAGGAAATAATGTTATGGCATTATAGGCTAGGACACCCAAATTTTTTGTATTTGAAGCACTTATTTTCCGAGTATTTTAAGAATAAAAATCCAGATAAGTTTTTTTGTGAAGTTTGCCAATTTGCAAAGCATCATCGTTCTTCCTATTCTCCTCAGGTGCATAAACCATCTAGTCCATTCACATTAATTCATAGTGATGTTTGGGGACCTTGTAGGGACCCTACTCCTAATGGAAGAAGATGGTTTATTACCTTCATAGATGATCACACTCGATTAACTTGGGTTTACTTAATGACAACAAAATCTGAAGTTGAAAGTATCTTCAAAAGTTTTTTTCAAATGATTTTGACCCAATTTCAAGTAAAAATCAAAATTCTCCGTAGTGATAATGGAAGGGAATATTTTAATAAACACTTAAATGAGTTTTTCCTACAACAAGGTATCATTCATCAAAGTTCATGTGTGGATACTCCACAACAAAATGGAGTGGTTGAACGAAAAAATAAACATCTCCTTGAAGTTGCTAGGGCATTGTTGTTTCAAAATAAGGTTCCAAAGTATCTTTGGGGAGAAGCAATTCTCACTGGAACATATTTAATAAATAGGATGCCTACCAAAATTTTAAATTACAAAACTCCTTTTGATGTTTTCACATGTCTATTTCCTAATAATAAACTTTCATACACTCTACCCCTAAAGATATTTGGATGTACTGTTTTTGTTCATATTCATGATCCGAATCAAGGAAAACTTGAGCCTAGAGCAAGAAAATGTGTTTTTATTGGCTATGCAACCAATCAAAAAGGATACAAATGTTTTGAACCTATTTCCAAAAAGATTTTTGTGACTATGGATGCCACTTTCCTTGAAAAAACTCCTTTTTTTGGTAATCATCTTCAAGGGGGGATAATTAAAGAAGATGATGTTCAATATTTAAAAATTGCAAATTTGGATTTTCTAAATAATTTGGAAAAAACAGATTGTGAGAAAAGTAACATAACAGAATCCTATTTGAAAATACTAGAAATTGAGGAAAATAACAAAACAAAATCTTTGGGTGAATCTAGTCAAGAAAGCCATGAACATAATATTCAAGAAAATGTTTTGACAGAACCAGAAGTTGAGAATGAGACAGTTGAGATTGGTAACAAAGGTATCCAACCATTTGACCATGTATACTTAAGAAAAAAAGTGCCTCAGAGAAGAGAACCTCAACACTGCCAAACATCCAAGGATCCAACAGGTACAAGTCTTTCTAATTCTGTTGTACCCTTTCAAAATTCTGAAAATTTTGATCATAATAATCTTGTCTTTGCTGAACCTGTTCCCAATGATTTTGTTCCTTTAGAACCTACCTTTGATGATTCTAATCTACCCATTGCTGTTAGAAAAGGGATAAGAGCATGTACAAAACATCCTATCAGTAACTTTATATCTTATGACAAATTGTCCCCCACTTTTAGAGCTTTTACTTGTGAACTGACAAAAACAGAGATCCCAAGAGATATACAACAAGCTCTAAGGGTTCCTAAGTGGAAAGAAGCTGTCTTGGAAGAGATGAGTGCTCTTATAAAAAATCAAACTTGGAAAGAGGTGGATCTACCTAGGGGAAAGAGAACTGTGGGGTGCAAATGGGTGTTTACCATAAAACACAAGGCTGATGGATCAGTAGAGAGGTATAAGGCCAGACTAGTTGCCAAAGGCTTTACACAAACTTATGGTATTGATTATTCAGAAACTTTTGCTCCTGTTGCAAAACTTAACACTATTAGAGTTCTTTTATCTTTAGCGGTTAACTTGGATTGGCCATTACAACAGCTAGATGTAAAAAATGCGTTTTTAAATGGAGATTTAGAGGAGGAAGTCTATATGGATTCACCCCCGGGGTTTGAATTTAAATTCAACCAAAAGGTCTGCAAGCTTCAGAAGTCTCTTTATGGCTTGAAACAGTCACCTCGAGCGTGGTTTGAAAGATTCACCCAATTTGTTAAGAAGCAGGGATATTCTCAATGTCAAAGCGATCACACCATGTTTGTGAAACATTCTTCTGAAGGTAAAATGGCTATATTGATCGTTTATGTAGATGATATTGTTATCACTGGGGATGATTCTAATGAAATAAAAAATTTGAAGGCATCTCTTGCTGCTGAGTTTGAAATTAAAGATCTTGGGTCTTTAAAATATTTTTTGGGAATGGAAGTTGCAAGATCAAAGAAAGGGATTGTTGTATCACAACAGAAATATATTTTAGACATTCTAAAAGAAACCGGGATGATGGGTTGTAGGCCAGCTGATACTCCAATAGATCCTAATCAGAAAATTGGTAGTGATGGCAGTGGTGATCCAGTGGATACATCTCGGTATCAAAGATTAGTAGGAAGACTAATTTATCTATCTCATACTCGTTCAGATATAGCCTTTGCTGTTAGCTTAGTGAGTCAGTTTATGCATTCACCTCATGAAGAACATTTAGAGGCTGTTTACCGTATTCTAAGGTATCTCAAAAGTTCCCCCGGAAGGGGACTGTTTTTCCAAAAAACTGATCAACAAGGCATTGAGGTATTTACTGACGCAGATTGGGCAGGGTCCATCACGGATAGAAAGTCAACATCTGGTTACTGCACATTTGTTTGGGGAAACTTAGTTACTTGGAGGAGCAAGAAACAAAATGTAGTAGCTAGAAGCAGTGCTGAGGCAAAGTATAGGGCAATGGCCCAAGGTGTTTGTGAAATCCTATGGCTTCAAAGAATCTTAGAAGAGCTTAAACTTCCTATAAATCTTCCAATGAAGCTGTATTGCGACAACAAGGCAGCAATTAGTATTTCTCAAAATCCTGTTCAACATGACCGAACCAAACATGTTGAAATTGATAGACATTTTATAAAAGAGAAAGTAGATGCAGGTCTGATTTGCATGCCTTTTGTCCCTACTTCACAACAAGTTGCTGATATCCTTACCAAAGGACTGTTCAGACCCAGTTTTGAATTTCTTGTAAGCAAGTTGGGCATGCTAGACATATATGCACCAACTTGAGGGGGGGTGTTGACATATAGCAATCAGATCTGATATGATTGTGTTTATTAGTTGATTTTCTATTTAAGTTTATTTATATTTTGGGAAATAATCAAATCACTCTGATTTGATTTATTTCCTAATTTATTTTTACTTTATTCTGCATTCATTAGATAGCTGGCAGCATTGTATATATATATATTTGTACTGTTTCTGTTTTAATAATAAAAATAAGAAATTTTCCTTCCCTCCTGTTTTAACCTAGCTGCACCCTAAAACACATGGTATCAGAGCTTCGGCTCTGATCCTGTGGCAGCTCACCATGTCCTTACAAACTGAAAAAAATTGTTCCTCCACTACTACAATACCAGAAAAAAATTCTGGTGACCCTAAAATCGTGTCAACCCCTACCACAAATGATCCACTATCCATAAACTCTGGTTTACAGCTTCTAATCCAAAAGCTGAATGGCAGAAACTATGTTGAATGGGCCCAGACTGTGAAGTTAGCTCTTGATGGCAAGGGAAAGTTAGGCTACTTGACTGGAGATACTCCTCAACCAGAGAAGACCGATCCAGCCTACCAAAAATGGAAGTCAGAGAACTCCCTAATCATTGGGTGGCTGATTCACTCAATGGAATCTTCCATTGGGAAGCCCTACCTATTCATTTCCACTGCAAAAGAGATGTGGGAAGCTGTACGCGATTGCTATTCCGACTTGGAGAACTCCTCACAGATTTATGAACTTAAAACTCGTTTGTGGCAGTCCAAACAAGGAGATAAAGATGTCACAACATTCTTTAATCTCATGGTTGTCCTTTGGCAGGAGCTTGACCAATGTTATGAGGATGATTGGGAGAATTCCAAAGATGCAAACAGATTTAAGAAAAGAGAAGAGAATGATAGGGTTTATATGTTTCTAGCAGGACTCAATCCAGAACTTGATGAAGTCCGTGGTCGAATTTTGGGCAGAAAACCGTTGCCTTCATTGAGGGAAGTATTTTCTGAAGTAAGGAGGGAGGAATCCAGAAGGAAAGTTATGCTGCAAAACTCTGATAGTACAAGGGTGCAAGAAACTGAGAGTTCGGCTATGGCTGCAAAGGGATACGAAGCAGATGGAGAAAGAAAAAAACGACCTTGGTGTGATCATTGTAGACGACCATGGCACACTAAGGAAACTTGTTGGAAACATAATGGAAAACCACCCAACTGGAAGAAGAAGCCAAATGGAGAGGGTAAGGCCTTCCAAGCTGCAAATGGAGAAAATGTGGAGAATAAAGTTAACTCTGAGACATCTCCTTTCTCTAAGGAACAACTAGAGCACCTGTATAAGCTCTTTACCTCTATGTCAGTTACTTCTTCATCCTCTCTTGCTCAAAAAGGTATCTCTTTCTCTTCTGCTCTTTTGAGTTCCAAACCAAATTCAAAAACTCCATGGATCATCGATTCTGGAGCCACTGATCATATGACAGATTGCTCAAAATTGTTTTCCACTTATAGTACTTGTGCAGGTCATAAAAAGGTAAAGATAGCTGATGGTACTTTTTCCACCATAGCTGGAGTTGGTTCTATTCCTATTTCTAAAACTCTAACTCTTCACAATGTCCTTCATGTTCCAAATTTGTCATGTAACTTGCTGTCCATAAGCAAATTAACACAAGATCTTAACTGTTTGGCTATTTTTAACCCAGTTAATTGTCAATTTCAGGAGTTGAAATCGGGGAGGATGATTGGCAGTGCTAAAGAGGTCAATGGTCTCTATCTCTTCGATGATGAGGCTGATCTTAAAGAGGAATTTCATAGTAATTGTCTCAACTCAGTTTTGGTTCATAATAATGAGGAAATAATGTTATGGCATTATAGGCTAGGACACCCAAATTTTTTGTATTTGAAGCACTTATTTTCCGAGTATTTTAAGAATAAAAATCCAGATAAGTTTTTTTGTGAAGTTTGCCAATTTGCAAAGCATCATCGTTCTTCCTATTCTCCTCAGGTGCATAAACCATCTAGTCCATTCACATTAATTCATAGTGATGTTTGGGGACCTTGTAGGGACCCTACTCCTAATGGAAGAAGATGGTTTATTACCTTCATAGATGATCACACTCGATTAACTTGGGTTTACTTAATGACAACAAAATCTGAAGTTGAAAGTATCTTCAAAAGTTTTTTTCAAATGATTTTGACCCAATTTCAAGTAAAAATCAAAATTCTCCGTAGTGATAATGGAAGGGAATATTTTAATAAACACTTAAATGAGTTTTTCCTACAACAAGGTATCATTCATCAAAGTTCATGTGTGGATACTCCACAACAAAATGGAGTGGCTGAACGAAAAAATAAACATCTCCTTGAAGTTGCTAGGGCATTGTTGTTTCAAAATAAGGTTCCAAAGTATCTTTGGGGAGAAGCAATTCTCACTAGAACATATTTAATAAATAGGATGCCTACCAAAATTTTAAATTACAAAACTCCTTTTGATGTTTTCACATGTCTATTTCCTAATAATAAACTTTCATACACTCTACCCCTAAAGATATTTGGATGTACTGTTTTTGTTCATATTCATGATCCGAATCAAGGAAAACTTGAGCCTAGAGCAAGAAAATGTGTTTTTATTGGCTATGCAACCAATCAAAAAGGATACAAATGTTTTGAACCTATTTCCAAAAAGATTTTTGTGACTATGGATGCCACTTTCTTTGAAAAAACTCCTTTTTTTGGTAATCATCTTCAAGGGGGGATAATTAAAGAAGATGATGTTCAATATTTAAAAATTGCAAATTTGGATTTTCTAAATAATTTGGAAAAAACAGATTGTGAGAAAAGTAACATAACAGAATCCTATTTGAAAATACTAGAAATTGAGGAAAATAACAAAACAAAATCTTTGGGTGAATCTAGTCAAGAAAGCCATGAACATAATATTCAAGAAAATGTTTTGACAGAACCAGAAGTTGAGAATGAGACAGTTGAGATTGGTAACAAAGGTATCCAACCATTTGACCATGTATACTTAAGAAAAAAAGTGCCTCAGAGAAGAGAACCTCAACACTGCCAAACATCCAAGGATCCAACAGGTACAAGTCTTTCTAATTCTGTTGTACCCTTTCAAAATTCTGAAAATTTTGATCATAATAATCTTGTCTTTGCTGAACCTGTTCCCAATGATTTTGTTCCTTTAGAACCTACCTTTGATGATTCTAATCTACCCATTGCTGTTAGAAAAGGGATAAGAGCATGTACAAAACATCCTATCAGTAACTTTATATCTTATGACAAATTGTCCCCCACTTTTAGAGCTTTTACTTGTGAACTGACAAAAACAGAGATCCCAAGAGATATACAACAAGCTCTAAGGGTTCCTAAGTGGAAAGAAGCTGTCTTGGAAGAGATGAGTGCTCTTATAAAAAATCAAACTTGGAAAGAGGTGGATCTACCTAGGGGAAAGAGAACTGTGGGGTGCAAATGGGTGTTTACCATAAAACACAAGGCTGATGGATCAGTAGAGAGGTATAAGGCCAGACTAGTTGCCAAAGGCTTTACACAAACTTATGGTATTGATTACTCAGAAACTTTTGCTCCTGTTGCAAAACTTAACACTATTAGAGTTCTTTTATCTTTAGCGGTTAACTTGGATTGGCCATTACAACAGCTAGATGTAAAAAATGCGTTTTTAAATGGAGATTTAGAGGAGGAAGTCTATATGGATTCACCCCCGGGGTTTGAATTTAAATTCAACCAAAAGGTCTGCAAGCTTCAGAAGTCTCTTTATGGCTTGAAACAGTCACCTCGAGCGTGGTTTGAAAGATTCACCCAATTTGTTAAGAAGCAGGGATATTCTCAATGTCAAAGCGATCACACCATGTTTGTGAAACATTCTTCTGAAGGTAAAATGGCTATATTGATCGTTTATGTAGATGATATTGTTATCACTGGGGATGATTCTAATGAAATAAAAAATTTGAAGGCATCTCTTGCTGCTGAGTTTGAAATTAAAGATCTTGGGTCTTTAAAATATTTTTTGGGAATGAAAGTTGCAAGATCAAAGAAAGGGATTGTTGTATCACAACAGAAATATATTTTAGACCTTCTAAAAGAAACCGGGATGATGGGTTGTAGGCCAGCTGATACTCCAATAGATCCTAATCAGAAAATTAGTAGTGATGGCAGTGGTGATCCAGTGGATACATCTCGGTATCAAAGATTAGTAGGAAGACTAATTTATCTATCTCATACTCGTCCAGATATAGCATTTGCTGTTAGCTTAGTGAGTCAGTTTATGCATTCACCTCACGAAGAACATTTAGAGGCTGTTTACCGTATTCTAAGGTATCTCAAAAGTTCCCCCGGAAGGGGACTGTTTTTCCAAAAAACTGATCAACAAGGCATTGAGGTATTTACTGACGCAGATTGGGCAGGGTCCATCACGGATAGAAAGTCAACATCTGGTTACTGCACATTTGTTTGGGGAAACTTAGTTACTTGGAGGAGCAAGAAACAAAATGTAGTAGCTAGAAGCAGTGCTGAGGCAGAGTATAGGGCAATGGCCCAAGGTGTTTGTGAAATCCTATGGCTTCAAAGAATCTTAGAAGAGCTTAAACTTCCTATAAATCTTCCAATGAAGCTGTATTGCGACAACAAGGCAGCAATTAGTATTTCTCAAAATCCTGTTCAACATGACCGAACCAAACATGTTGAAATTGATAGACATTTTATAAAAGAGAAAGTAGATGCAGGTTTGATTTGCATGCCTTTTGTCCCTACTTCACAACAAGTTGCTGATATCCTTACCAAAGGACTGTTCAGACCCAGTTTTGAATTTCTTGTAAGCAAGTTGGGCATGCTAGACATATATGCACCAACTTGAGGGGGGGTGTTGACATATAGCAATCAGATCTGATATGATTGTCTTTATTAGTTGATTTTCTATTTAAGTTTATTTGTATTTTGGGAAATAATCAAATCACTCTGATTTGATTTATTTTCTAATTTATTTTTACTTTATTCTGCATTCATTAGATAGCTGGCAGCATTGTATATATATATATTTGTACTGTTTCAGTTTCAATAACAATAATAAGAAATTTTCCTTCCCTCCTGTTTTAACCTAGCTGCACCCTAAAACACACTAACAATACTTGAAATCAACAAAGAACAGCTCTTTAACTTTGACCAGTGATTTAATGGAAAAAAAATTAAAAAAATCAAACATCATATTCAGAATTCTGACGTTATATTTGAATCCAAAGATACAAATATTTCTCATTGAATTTTGTGAACACTGTAAAGAAAAACATGCAAGCAAACTCAAAAAGACAGACTTAAAGTATATGATATAATACATTGATAAAAATTGGTCAAATTGAACCAATTTGATGTCTAATAATTAATTAAATTAAAAATGATAGCAAATCCAAGATAAATAAATAACAAGCACTTTTTAAAGTGGAAATTACCTGCTGCAGGTACTCCTCGACGCTTGTGGCCTCGACAGGAAAAACATCTTCAAAAGTTGTCTTTATACAACAACAGATAGATAGAGGGCACAGCATTAGCAAAATACATGAGTTGAGGAAATTAAAGAAGCACCGCAAAAGCGACTAAGAAATTAATTTGACTTTAACTTCCAAGACAAATTACTTTTTCTTCCAAACAGGTTCTATGCAACTTAAAGTATGGCTGCTAAAAACTTATGAAAACTGATATGGCATGCATAAAATATATATTTACCGAGCAAATAAATATAATAGAACAAGCAGGGAAAAATGAAAGATGTTCTATGTAAAAAATAGTTACAAAATACGAAGTTTATGCTAAGTGGTACCTTCAACTCAAATGACTTCAGATCCCTTGCAAGCTGCTCTGCATTTATACCCTCACGAGCAAGAAGCCTGTCCATGCAAAAGAAATAACAAAAAAATTATCACACTAATTGCCTATATGCTAACATGAATTCAAGCAACTTCTGCTTTGAGAAAATTATGGAAAAGACCATATATCTCCACATACCCTATAGCCCTGCTCCCTATTAAAAATAAGTAAAACAAACGCAATTCCCCTATTGAGGGAAGCGAAGGGAACAACTATATGCTATATATATTATTATCAAATAAAATAAAATAAAAACTCTCAACCAGCTCAAAGCAATCCAACTTGGAACTAACCAATACGTAATTTAATAGTTTTTGTGATTTCTGAATTCTAAGTAATTGAGAACAATTTAGGCAACATAAAAATCGGAATTGTGCATTCACAACAACCAAAAGAGTACCGTACCTTGTTGCAGCAATAGATTGGGAAGGCGCCTCAGCCCTAACAGTTTTGGATTTAAGCTTCTTAGATAACGCTTCGAGTTGATCCAAGTTCCTCTGAACAATGTACAAAATTGAATGAATTCAAAACCACGTATCCCAAAATCATAGTTAATCAACAGTTATTTCAATTCTCTCAACCAGTAACAATTATAATCTATGTGGCACTGACACCTATGATCGAAAGCGTGTGTCCCGGAGTCTGACATGTATCAGTATCAGTGTCTGACACCAACACAACACCGACACCTTGATTACATTCGATTAATTCATTTTCGCAAATTATTACTGGTGTTTGGTGTCTACGTCAGTATCCGTGTGTTTCGTATATTATAACTAACAGGAATTAATTATTATTCATTTATTTAGTCAAATCGAAGCTATGCATAGTTCACAATCAAAATACATTTATAATTAACCTTCAAATGAACTGTATCGAAACTTTTCATTGCGAGAGTAAATATTTCTAAAGTGTAAGCGATTTATCATAGTTGTGCAGTGAAAATAAAACAGTGAAGAAATTATTTGTAGCAAACAAACGATTTATAGTTAAAGGAGTAAGTTGATTCGGTGGCATTGGTTTGAAATTGAAAAAAGGAACCTGAAGTGGAGGGAACTGAGCAGAAGGAGCAGCTTGTTCGAGAAGCTTAGAGGAAGAATGTAGCAGATCGGTCCAGCTGGCCAAGTCTTCGTTCGCCATGACTCTTCTTCAGCGAGCTCAACGACGCAAAAAGAAGAAAAAGAAGGGTTTTGGAGGTTGTTTTCTTTTTCTTTCTTAAGCCCTAAAATTTGAAAAGCGAGGTTTGGTTCACTTCTGGTTCTGGACGAACCGGTACGCTACCTTACGCCTTGTTTCGAACCGGATTCAGTTTTTTTTTTTTTTTTCTTTTTTTGAGTGAGGTCCACCTTTAAGAAAATGCTAAATTACATTTTTAAATTACAAAAGTTAGAAGTTTGACTCTTAAATATTTTTATTTCTACACATGAAATGATTTGGTCATTTTTATCTCTATATTATTTAAATTTTCGAATATTTTTTATGTTGGTGTTACGATTTAGCAAGGTTGACTCAACGGATTTTGAAAGCTAAAGTAAAATTTTAGATGAAGACTTTTCAAATTAATACTAATATTTTATTAAAATATTGTATTTATAGTCTCGAAAAACTTAAAATATTTCATTTATTAGTTTTTGTAAAAAAAATTCAATTTTTCGTCCCATTAAATTATCGTACAAGCAGTTTTAATCACTATTAAAATAAAACAAGTTTAATTGTTTATCCACTTTTAAATTTTTGAATGTATTTTTACAACTATTTTATAGCATTCTAAAAAATTTCTTCGTAAAAATATAGGATTTTTTTAAGTTTAGATAAATAAATATAAATATTTTAAATACCAAAACTCAAGATAAAAGTAACAACAACAAAAATTTGAAATCGAATTTTTAACTCATTTTTGCATAGAAACTTTTTACAATGTTGTTTGCAAAAAATTATTCAAAAATATATGTTGACTTAACAGTACAGACAAAAACAACTTGCAGTATAATTTTATATGGGTTAAAAGTTGTATTTTTTTTATAGAGACTAAAAAATAAATGTTGAAATTTTATACGTACTAAAATTATAAAGCAAGGGGGTGGCATAATTGGTTGACTATATTGGGCCAACTCATTTAATCCACTATTTTAGTCGGTCAACTCGTTTAATCCACCATTTTAGACATATCAATATGATGTTTTGAACTCGACGTCTAAGTTGATCTGCCCCATTTTAACCTGCTGAAAAACAAAGTGGAACAGTTGACTCATCCAGTCGATTAAAAATATAAAACTCTAGTCACTTTATATTAAATTGAGTATGAATTACTTTACATTAGAGTAATTATGACCAACTAGAGCGCCACAAATTATAGATGTATAACAAGGTTATTCATTGTGGCTTCTTCTATTATTACTATTAACATCATTTATATTGTTGTGGTGCCATTAGAAAACGAGTTTGAATATTTTTAACTTTCTTTGTCACTCAATGATTGCAAGTAGGAATAATAGTATTAAGTCACTATACCAAAAATTGTATTTTATAGTGCGCCTTTTATAGTGTTTATTAAATAAAAGCGCCGTTGTATTTTAAAATTAACGGAGGATACAACGTTTTTATGACAAAGGCAAAAGCGCTGTAAAATATAACGCTCCCACGTTATGTTACAGCGCTAAGAGTTTTGCATAAAAGCGTTCTAAAATATATAAGTAAATTAAAACAAATATATAAGTAAATAGTCATCATTATTATTTATACATCTTCAATAATACTAATTTATTATTGTTCAGGAGAATAATAGTGACTTTTTTTTTTCATAGTCTTTCACTTAATATAATCATATATTCCAACCACTTTCACTAACGTCGGTGTCAATAATAAAATCATATATTCCAACCCTAATTTCAATTGGAATAACCAAGTCAACTTAGGTTACAATAGTTTTCCTTGGAGATGCGTATAGATGGAAAATAATTTCATACTCGCAAATTTTAGTGGATAAAATTTGTGATGAACTTGAGAGGATAACTTAATAGATACATGTGGATAAAATAAACAAATATTTTAATTATTTATTAGTTAATGGATACAAAAGTATATATAATTCTACTTGTACTCACATATATACATATTTGTTAATAAATTATTAAATTTATTATATTGTAATGCATTTTGTGTTAATGTATTAATTAATATTTTTTTTTAATAAAATTTTGTGATACGTATGTTATGTATGTTAATGTGGCAATATTTTTTGTGTCGATTAAAGAGGGGGGAAAGTTCTAAATAATTGCAAAAAGATCATAATAATTTGTATACATTGATGTTTTTATTTAATAATTAAATCTATGAATAATTGTTAATACATTTAAAATGGCATATACTATCTTCATTCATATTTATAATTAAAATCAGTCAATAAAAATTAATGTATCAAAATCAAAATATATTAATATTTGTTAATTTATTTTTACTTATAAATATAGACAAATAAAGTTCAATAAACATAGTAGTATATAATTAGTAGATGCGCATGTGGATATGTCTTCGTTAAGTATATATTTGAATTCGTAGTAGGATTTATAAAATTAAGATAAACTACAGTGAATTTCCATAATTTTAATGATTTAACTGTAAAATCAATCTTATACTAAATTCAAAATGAAATAGAGCGAGTAATAAAATCGAAGAAGGAAAAGTCTTATAAAATCTGAGAGACAAAATGGACAAGACTGTGTAGTTATATGATGACCTCTTCTAAAATTCCATTAATTAACCACTTGTCTCTAATTTCTCCACCAACTAACCTATCGTATATCCTTTTTATTTATGACTTGAAGAAAAAATCAACACACATTAGAAGAAAGAATAAATACACAAAAAGTCAATAGGCATAAATAATTGCACTAAAGAATTCTCAAAGTTAGAAAGAAAAAAAAAAGAAGAAAGATCACAGTTACAGAGAGAGGCCATGGAAGGTTTGCAAAGATCTGCAGTTTCCTTCCGAAGACAAGGTTCATCAGGATTTGTTTGGGATGATAGATTCTTACAAGAAGAATTGAACAAAGCGAATCAAAATCAAAATCAGAATCAGAATCAGAATCAGAATCATCAAGAGCAAGACAAGGACGAGATTCATGATGCACCTCCACAACTTGGATCAATCAACACCGTCCAGAGGAGTCGTTCAAACGGTGGAGGAAGAGGATACCGTACCGGAAAAGTGTCTCCGGCGATTGAACCCCCGTCTCCTAGAATCTCTGCATGTGGATTTTGTGGTGCTTTTGGAAAAACAGGGGAAAAGACTAAACCACCCAAGCATCGATCCAGGTAGATTTTTTTTTTTTTTTGGTTTATTAGTTAATTGGATCGTTGACTTGAATGTATTGACTTTGCCGGTGGCCTGAAACGGTGTACTTAGTCACCGGAGATGGGATATTCCGGTGAAGGGAAAAGGTTGTGTTCTTTTGTGTAATATTAATTACTTTACGAGTTGTGTTCATCATGAATTCGTATTATTGTTAAGAACATAATGATGAGTCGGGTTTTATTTTTCCTTTTGCTTTTTAATTATTACAATATTCAATGTCTACGATTAAAAGGTAAAGCTAACTTGTGATACCCATTTTTCTAGTTTTAAGGAAGTAAAGAAAAATCAGAGTAGTTTTGATAGTTTGCGAACAAAATTGGTAGTTTATTCATACAATACAAAAATGAAAAAGAAAGCAAAGACATTTTTTTCCTTTATCATATGATTTTGATAAATGTCTAAAATAAAATTAAACTTTTTATTTTCTCAACACAACACTTGAGCTTTAGTTTTACTTTTTATTCATTTTCCACTGTGGTGACACTCCTTCTCCCCCTTTATTATATAAATTGATACGGTAAATTCATAGTTGTAATTACTTGTTCTACAAGTAAGTAGTTCAAGAACTTTAGTTGTTGTAGTGAGGTTGTATGCTACTTTTATGAGGATAAATATCTAACTCTTCTTGGAACTCACTATATGTCCTTTGAGTCCATTGTTTATCTCCAATTAAGCAAAGTTGCTGCATCTTCTATAGTATTGATGTTTTCGGTGTTATCTCTTTTTCTTTTAAACGTGCTCATATATATGCTATGTATGTGTGTGCAACGGTTATTTTTCTATTTTAATGATTAATTGGCTGCAAAATAATGAAAGCTACACGAGGGAGTTATTAGGACATAGCAACTTGACAAAAGAATAGGAAAGTAGTTACAAATGGCAGACAGATTGTAAATAATGAAATAGGAATGGTGCAAAACATGATTTAGATTACATGTAACTTGTTATTTATTTGTTACTTTTACATTGATCACATTTCAATGTCATTACAACGTTCACAAATTCATCGATAGATTTATTTTTGAGAATATGATATTGATGTAAGATTAACGTGAATAAGATATATATTCAATTATTGTGCTACGACAAAATATCTAAAGACAAAAGTATACAAATGTCTATTTTGATTGATAATTTATAATTTCAATAATGTATTTGTTAATTTACAAAATTCAAGGGCAAATTTGATTGTCTCTCGCAATTTCAAGGACCAATTTGCACATTAACTCAATGAAAAATTATTGATGAGGACCAACCCACCCTATAAACACTTTGATAGAGAAATAAATAGAGATATTCAAATAAAATAAGATGTTAAATAAATATTATAAAAATAAATTGTATACAAATATCACTACTCTAAAACAATAATGGTGTGACATTAACGTTTGAAATATATAATATTGTCAATAGTATATATATATATATATATATATTAAAGCTTTTTATTTTTTTATAAAATAGTTTTTTATCAAACCAAACTTTTCTAAACAAAGTCTATTTTTATTTATTTTTTCCTTATTTATAAAACAATTTTTTATCAAAGCAAAACTTTCTCAACAAATTTTTATCATTAATTATTAATGAGTTTAATTGTTATGCACTTAAAGTGTAAAAAGTTTTATACTGTGAACACATCACAACTATTCATGAGAATGATTTTAGAGGTAATTTTCGTAAAAAATAAATATCTATAATTATCTAACGGTTATGATTGATTGATAATAAATATAAAAGCTTTCTACACTGACAACATATATAAATTAAATCCATTATTAATTTATAATTGTATTTTACATAATTCTTCAACTACTTCAACCGCCACACCTTTGAAGTAGCAAAATCAATCACAAGAAATGAGGTTTGATTGTAATGCCTTTTTAAAATCTTAATTCATGTATTTAATTAAATTAACTCAAGATCAATTTTGACCCATCTAATTTCTCTATTGTGCGATTTTAATACCCCTATTTTAAAACGAACGACTTTGGCCCCTCACATATACCTCATTTCTGATTTTGCATTTCCCCATTTGTGTTTTCTCAATTTTTTTGGTGATGTGGCATGATAAAGTGAACCTTTTAATTATTTGACATGACATGATGAAAATTATTTTTAATGAATTTTTACAAAAAATAATTATTTTAATTAAATAAAACAAAATAAAATTATGTTTACTTAATTAAAAAAATTAGAATTCGAGTCCCTAATTTTAGTCTTGGTCTATTTTCCCTCTTGTTTTGAGATTTATACCAATTTTTCAACTACTTCAACCGCAACACCATTGAAGTAGCAATATCAATCACAAGGAATGAGGTTTGATTGTAATCCCTTTTTAAAATCTTAATTCATGTACATAATTTAAATTAACTCAAAATCAATCTTGGTTGAAACAGAATGTCCATGACGTTTTGGATATGTTAAAAGCAAATAAAACAGATTAGTTCTAAACGATATGTGATCAGTGAGTGAAAAATAAATATAGACAAAGATAAAAAGATCACACAAAGATGTATCTTGTATCACCAAGTTGAGCTACCTCCAGTCCTCACAATTTGTGAGATTTTCCACTAATGTGTTTAACACCAGAAAGTTCTGCTTTCGCACTATCTTTTTTTATCACCCTTGATCAATTACAGCTTTCACCTCTCAACCTTGAAATAAATTTTACAGTCACCTTTAAGTCTATAAAGGATTTTTGCAAGTACCTTTCAATAACTAAAAGGATTTTTTCAACACACTCAAACTAACTTTAATGTGTATGATAAAAGTGTTTAGGATCTAAAAACTTCCCAACACTTGTTTGAAATTGATTATTAGCAAGAACTCAATAAAATGATAATTGAATTTAAGGAGAAAGTTGTAATGTTGCTTGAGAGAAGAGCTTTGTTACTCGAGTATGAATGACCAAGTGTAGATTGACTGCCTTTATAACTCTTGCATTTGTCTTCTCCTTGATGTCCCTTTTATAGATGAAGAGAAGTTTGAAAGACTCATATTAGTTTGAATGTAACCATTAGAGAACCTTAGTTGGGTGTTAGTTTTGATTGAAGTCTATTAAACACATGTCCTATTCTGTTCAGATTGTTCTTTGATAAACCCAAAACGTTCTTGTTTCTAAGTTTGATGGAGAATGTGAATGAGTGGGTTGTGATATGTCGATCTTTTAGATCAGAAGCATGCAGAGCTTTATGCAGAAAGGTACAACAGCAATGTACTTGTGTCTGTATTGTCATTGTTCATAGCTCATCAATCTATACATCAATTTGGAGGTTGTTTTCCTCATTTGGGCCTTCAACTCGAGTTTTGGGTTTGACCACTAGTTTGAACAATTTTGATACTCTTAACTTGTGGTTTGAAATGTAGAAAATGATATGTATGATTTGTGTTGACTTTGTCTTTAACAGAGAACATCCATAACGTTCTTTTGATCATTCTCCAATTCATTTTGATATTGATTTTGAGGATTATTTCAAGAACAACTTTAAGCAATATGTAAGACATGATAAGAACAATGATGTTATTGTCACAGAGAGACATGTAATCTTTGCATGAATATATTTGATCACCTATCTTTGAATAAATCACTCAAAAGCACAAGTTAAATAACAACATAATTAGAATCGTAACTAGTGATTAATTAACTGTTTGTTTATCTTTAAAACACTTGATTTGAGATTTTGCCTCAACAACCATTACCACTTATTAAACTTCTATTTTCAGCTCCATTCGAGTTCAGAAAAGATGATTTCAAAGTTCCTTCAAAAAGAGATTCAAGTAAAATGCGATAAAATTCCGATGTACGTACTTAGAAATCGATAAAAGCAGAACAGTTCGAGGAGAAAATCTCGAGAGAAAATTGCTCATTTAAATGTGAGGAGCCAACAATTGGGTAAATGTGAGGAGTTAAAATTGCTCATTTAAACTAGAGGACCAAAATCGCACACTTGAAAAAATTAGAAGGGTCAAAAATGAAATGAAATCTAAAATTTAATTATTTTATTTTCTAAAATAAAAATTTGAGAATTTACATGAAAGCAACACATGTCTATAAAAAAAAATCTTACTTTATATACATACTATTAAAAAAATTTATTATAAGAGATATTAAATATCACCATAATTAATTCACACAACTGTGAGGTCTTGAGTTCGAATCCGAGACAAGACGTTCAACTTACTATTAATTAATTATCTGACTAAAATTTTAACCAATTGCTTACACGCACATATATAGGGAGCATATCAAATGAGAGTTTTACCATGAGAGAGTGAAAGAGTTAAATTTTGACTGATACAACTTACTACCATAAAAGTCATCGAAAAATACAATTTACTGTTTAAATAGTTCATAAACGTTATAGACTAAATTGATTGTCAGTTTGATAGAGATCAATATGACAATGTCATATACTTTCAATGACTAAAATAATGATTTACCTATATATGTGTGTTTGTGTATAAGAAATTAATTATTATGCCTAAGTGTGTTTATTATAATTTTTTGACAAAAAGTGTATTCATTCTATTAGTTCTATATATACATGATATTGATTTATATTTTTACTAAGGCAACCATCATTTATTTATTTTATATTTTATGGAGATAATAAAAGTAGATTTAATAAATTTCGAGTTCTATTTAAAACTTGAATAGTGCAAAGAATTACTTTACGATTACTGCAGGCTCTAGCGATGAGCTCTCCTAGAGTTTTAGACCCTAGGGAGGCATACTGATATTCCATGTAACGTGCATAGAAGAAAAACCAACTCATATAGAGACAAACTCGTAAACCTCTTTGGTGAAGAAATTCCAAAGAAAATGGATTGTAATCGGATGTTGGCCTCTCTTAGTACACAAAACACCAACTCCTGGGTTTGGGAAAATGGATTGAATCGTGGAAGAATATTCTTGTCATCAAAGTTATGGGAAAAATCATGAATTTTTCCTACTGGAACGCCAACTCCTACATCGATGGACAAATGGCAAAGAGATATAATATTCCGTAAAATATTATAAGAATCTCTTGAACAAAAATTTAAATTTTTTAATAAAAAAATTAATTAAAAATTCGAAAAAATCATATTTAATTTATTATATTAAAAAAAAATTAAATTTTCGTAAAAAAAATTCTTGTAATATTTTAAACATTTGCAAAATCATTTAAAAATTCAGGATACATATACATTGATATAAAAACTTATTTGACCGTATATAGTATAATAATGTATAACTAACTGTTCCCAGTAAACATGGAAAAAGATCAGTGTAGATGTGTTTTTTTCCCTAAGTGACACCACTCAAGCTCAGTTCAGCCCAGCAATCATTCAAAAGCAGTAAAAGAATGAGATTTTGAAGAACAATCTAGGATAGTAATGGGATATTATTTCTCATCTTCCATCATTACTATTATTATCTTCATTCATATAAATTTATTTCTTACTCCTTTTCATACACAAGCACAAGGGTTTGACCCTGTAATCCGACTCCCACATTCCGGGTCGACCCGAACCAGATCCAAATCCAAACGGTTTTTTCCCATCACTGATTTTGGAGCCAAAGGTGATGGCTTTCATAATGACACAAAGGTTCTTTCATTTCTAAATCTCTTTTCTCTTTTATTTATTACAGATCTTCTTCTGTCATTTGTTTTTTTTCTTCCTATTTTCTTGTTTTTTGTTCCTCACCTTTAGAATGACGAATCTGTTGTTTGAATTTTTATCTTTGTAACTGTAAACATGCCTTTGATCTTGTTTCAATTAATGTAGTAGTGGTATTGGAAAATCAAACAAAAATTTAATGAAGAGTATCATAGAAATGGTAAAATTAAAAATTGAAAAGTTAGTTAAAATTACTTAAAATAATATTTTTTTGCTTATAATTAGGAACGGAGTGAATCCGAAATATAACTGTTGTTTACTTACAAATGCATCACAGTGCTGGATAATGTAAATATTATTTCTAGAGATTCTACTCCAACAGGAAAATCAGTAGAAGTTAGTGAGGAATTAATATAGTCTTCTTCATAGTCCACAAATGGAAGGATGTTATCATAAGTAGGGTCCTTCTTTTTCAAATTTGAGCATAATATAGTATTGAGATCTCTGTTGCACCGACACTTCTAATCGAAACGTCCGACACCGACACATTGATTACATTCAATAAATTCATTTTCTCAAATTATCACCGGCGTCATCGTGTTAGTGTTTGGTGCTCATGTCAGTTTCCATGCTTCATAGATTGAGATTCATAGCTTACAATTTTTTATAGGACAAGTGATCATTTGATAATTTGCTCCTGGATAAACACTCATGGTTGAGCTATTGCTTGAACTTTCATTCACCCAAAGAGAACTAAACTTAGAAGCTGAATTGTTGTTGTATGAAAACTCTGAACTATTTAGACAAGGTACTGAAGAGAAAAAATTGTTTGAATTGGTTCCAAACTGGTTTTGTCCAAATTGTCGTTGGCTTGTTGGCTGATAATTGCACACACTTAAATTATAACCAAAAGGTGCAACACCCATTTGAAATTCAAAGAAGCATATAATGGATCCAAATCCTATGCTGCCTTTTTTCAGGTGTCCGACACATGTGATTACATTCAATTATAATTTATTTTTTCAAATTATTGTCGGTATCGGTTTGTAAGTATTGGTGTCATGTTTGGTACCTGCATCGGTGCTTACTAGCTTTGAACATAAAACTGTTTAAACATTTATAAACTAGATTCTTCAATGTATATATGTTAATTACTTTCAAGTACTCCGTGAAGACTCTGTCGCTGCCTAAAATTTGAGGGTTGCTCGAACATAATAGTGTCCTCTTCTTGTTTTGAGAACATTCCTCTTCAGGCCTCAAATAGTTTATCTATCTTAATCTGCAACTCTTTGCGACCCTGCAATTCTTAAAAATTGAGTTTCTTTTTTGTTTCATTAATTCTGATCAATAAGAGTCTGTATAGGAAAAAGAAACAAGGAATTTCTTTCATATGTTGATAACTTGATATGTAGATAAATTAATGTTACCAGCTTGTTCAGGAACACAACTTCAACATCCAACACCAAACCTGGTTATGTTGGTAGGCAGTGTATTAACTTTTTTTATTTATCTTTTCAGGCCTTCCTGGAGGTTTGGAAAATCGCGTGTTCTCTCTCTGGATTTATAAATGTTATTTTTCCATATGGAAAAACTTTTTTGGTCTATCCAATTGACATCGGTGGACCGTGTCGATCCAAGATTACTTTGAGGGTAAACACCGAAAGTGTGTGAGAGTGAAATCTACCAGATTTTGAACAAGTTTTTGTCATATGCATCTTTCAATTCCTGTCATGAACTGTGTCTTATTGAAAATGCTTATTTACTTTTGACTATGTTATAATTTACGATCATAGATCTCAGGTACAATTGTTGCACCGCGAAATCCTGAGGCATGGCGTGGCTTAAATAAGCGCAAATGGATTTACTTTCATGGGGTGAATCACCTTTCTATAGATGGCGGAGGTAGGTTAGATGGAAAGGGACAAGAATGGTGGTCTAGATCTTGCAAGATTAACTCCACAAATGTATATCTATATGATAAACTTAATTTCATAATGTAATTAAAGTTTAATCACTAGTTTAAGTTATTTAACTAAGCGACGACTTCTTACTTTTGCAGCCATGTCAACATGCTCCAACGGTGAGTGTCGGCGCTTCATAATTTGGTGCAAAACAGATCATTTTCCTGATATAATGATACATTAGTTATGAAACTACAAATGCAGGCCTTGACTTTTCATAAATGCAAGAATCTGAAAGTCAGAAACCTTATGCTGTTAAATAGCCAACAAATGCACATGGCATTCACTAGCTGTATGCGAGTTGTTGCATCCAATCTGAAAGTATTAGCACCTGCTTCCAGCCCTAATACTGATGGAATCCACATTAGTGCAACAAAGGGTATTGAGGTCCGTGATAGTTTAATCAGGACAGGTGAGTTAACCGCGACCTAATGTAATATTAGCTTTACTGATCTTGAAAGATAAAATGTCTCAGCAGCAGTTTTAGGACCCGTTTACTTGGTGAAAATGTTTCTAGTTTTCATTTCCTAAATCTTGTGTCAATTTTACTTGTTGACAAGGAGGGAAGAAATTTTATGAAGTGAACAATTGTCTACATTTCTAGAAACAATGAAAATGGCAAAAAAGTGTTTTCATTATTTCTGGAAATGTATCTTCATTAACTAGAATTTCATCTTCTCTCAATGACAATGTTTCACTTAAAGAGTCTTTCATCAAGATATAATGAATACACATTTTAGAAAATGAAAATACAAAATGTTTTCACAAAGTAAACGGAGCCTTACATATTTATTTTCAGTAGTAATTGTCATGTTATTGTTATTTGCTATTAGTCATATTTCAGAAATGATAGGTAATCCCTGTTAGTAAAAGAATAAGATAATTAGAAAGAAACTGGTTGAAATGATTTTGAAATCCTATGGTATCAACAAATAAACTTTGCTGTTACCTACTAAGTTGTTTTTAGTTTTATTGTTATTATAGAGAGAGAGTTGGGGTAGTACTTGTCATAGAAAAGATGGAGAAAACTCGGTTTAGGTGGTTTGGACATATGTTGAGAAGACATGTAGATTATTTAGTAAGGAGAGTATATCAAATGAAGAGTATTCAAATAGCTAGAGGCTTAGGAAGACCTGAAAAAACTATAATACAATTGTTAAAAAGGACCTAGAGATTAATGAGTTTGATGGAGATATGATATATGACAGAACATTATGGCCGTCATTTTGATCTATGTAGCCAACTATACTTAGTGGGATAAGACTTGATTGTTGTAGTTATAATTATTTTTTGAATTTGTGGAACTATCTAATATAATATGAATAATTCATGTCATTTCTTACACATTATATTCAGCATGTCCAAACCACCATAATATAGTGCAAGTGGTTGCTGCGCAATGTGTGTTGGTGTAGTAGACTCCAGGGTACCAAGTTCGATTCCTATTCGTAAAAAAAATATTTAGCATGTGTAGCTTTGGATCAAGTTTGGTTTTGACAGTTGTAAGGGACGTGAAAGATCAGGAAAAAAAGATGCATATGGGACTTGAACAATAAACCAGCAATAAACGTTATGATCAAGTAGTGTGTTAGAAGAAAAATATTTTACTGCATTATGTCCTATTTCAGGTGATGATTGCATCTCCATAGTAAGAAACTCTTCACGGATCTTGATCAGAAATATTTCCTGTGGTCCAGGCCATGGTATAAGGTGAAAGAAAATCACTTTTAGTTCATTAGAACACTAAGCAGTATAATTCTTAACCGGTACTGAACCTATATTTCAGCATTGGCAGCTTGGGAAAATCAAAGGAATGGGAGAAGATTCAAAATGTAAATGTTGATGGAGCTTATCTTTACAACACTGATAATGGACTGAGAATCAAAACATGGCAGGTAAATTTCTTAGTAACTATAGCATTTTCATTCTCATTATATGTTTCTCTGTGATGTGCAAATTGATTGAGTCAAGTCCATTTTTTTGTTAGGGCGGGAGTGGTTTTGCCTCCAAGATCACATTCAAGAACATCTTGATGGATAATGTGTCCAATCCAATAATAATAGATCAATACTACTGTGATTCACGAAATCCATGCGAGAATCAGGTATTGAATAATTGATATTTGTAGGGTCATTCTGTAAGTCTGCATGTGCATGCAGTGACACACCATTAATAGTCATAGTTATTTTTTGAGGTGATAACCTATATAGTTTTGAAAGATTTTTATGATTTGTTGAATGTAATAGCTGATTTCATAATTTCCATCGATTATATAATCATGTCAATGACACATTTCCTGTCAATCTCCAACAAGCTTTAATGTAAACATTGAAGCTAAATATGTTCCAAGTATGTAATGTCCTGCATTGCGTTGCAGACTTTGGCTGTTCAAGTGGAGAACATTTCGTTCATCAATATTAAAGGAACTTCAGCGACCGAAGAAGCAATAAAATTTGCTTGCAGTGATGCCTCTCCATGTGAAGGATTATACCTGGAAAACATTTTCCTTCCATCATACTTTGGAGGAAATACAAGATCTTACTGCTGGCAAGCTCATGGTTCTGCTCAGGGTTTTATGTACCCTTCTGCATGTTTTTCAACCAGTAGCGATTTCATTAGACAGAATGTCTTGTTAGAGTCAAATCCCACTATTAATTCCATCTGAACAGAAGGTAATTTTGTAAATGATAAAAGGAGTAGATGAACCCCTTGATATCTATTAGTGAATGTATCCATATGAATGCATACACGTGCATCGTTGAATTCGAATTGTTTACCTTGTAGTCTTCTATTTTCTTTTTGGCGAAATTCCAATTATATGTACTGTGTCTCGTGTAGTTCCTATATATATGAATTACATACTCTGACAGGAACACCTGGTGCAGACAGGGACATGTTGACACTGCCAATGTCAATATCATAAGAAACTGACACTTATATACAAATTTATTTCTTATAATAGAATATGAATATTAAATATCTAAAGTACTCATTTGTTTCGTTACAAAACATTACACAATGATTGTTTTTTAACATTTCATTTATATATCTATTAGCAAAAAGCTAACCACAATGTACTCTAATTTAATGTCTTTATCCACCTCATTGATAATCATTCCTTTGTCACATCTTTAACCACAATGTGTAAGATGTGTCAAATGAGTGTCTAAGGTATATCGAAGCAAAGGAAAAGCTTTTTTACGATACTTGTCTACGTGTCATGAGTGTTGTACAAGTGTTAGACACTGACGCGTGTCACACACTACAAATTCATTTACAAATATACAATTAGAGAAAAGCTAAGCAAAATCAATATCCCTATTATTGAAAATTATATGAAATGATTAATTGATCAGAAAGAATAGCAGGTTGCAGTAACAAAATGCAACAAGATAAAACTAAAAATCTGATGAAAGTTACTTATTCCCAAACTGATACTATTTCTAACTTAATGCATCTGATTCTGGACTGCATTATAAGGTCTACAAATATCAACTTTTCACTAATGTTGTGCATATGAAACTTGTTTTAAATCAGAGGCGGCACCGGTTTTAAGCTCGGGGGCCAAGCTTGGGACACCCATGGGCCAGAGGCAGATCCATGTTTTTCCAACTTCTGAAAGTTCTAGGTACCATCTTATCAACATACAGTGTTCCATCCAGGTGATCACACTCATGCTGTAAAATCCGGGCCTGCCAACCAGAAGCATTTATTTTGATTGGTTCACCGTAACGATCAAAACCTGCAACCTCAACATCAAGGTACCGCTCTACCATAGCTTGATATCTATCAACACTGCAAAATGTTATTGCAGATGTTGTTAATGTAACCTAGATATATGTAGCTCTGCACATATTATTGCCACATATATCACAAAAATATAAAGTAAGCATGGCAAGAGAAAATGAAAAGTAAAAAGAATTGGTAGCAAATTATTGGCACACAACCTCAAGCACCCTTCAAAAAAGAAGGCAGTCTTGTTGCTCTTCTTCTTTAGCTTAGGATTGAGAATCACCTGCCTCAGTCAAGAGAACTAGTAAATGAATGTGTATTACTCAAGTAACGAATCTCGTGTACAGAGCAACCATCAATTTAGTCTCCTTAGTATCACTTTCTAGCCTACTTAGTCCCTAAAGGTAATAAAAATAATTAGTCATTAAACTATACGAAATCCGTCAAGTTAGTTCCTAAACTATATGAAACTCGACAAAATAGTACTTGTGTTGTTATATAGTGACAAGAACTAAAGAGACTAATTTCATATAATTTAAGGACCAACTTAATGAATTTAATATAGTTTAAGATATATTTAATGACTAAATACAATAGAGTGATAGTTGAATGATTAAATTGATAGTTTACTCAAACAAAACTATGAATTTCATTTCAATAGCATCCTTTTGTTCACATATATGATATGCACATACATACCAAAAGATCAAAAGGTCTTCTATCTTGTGATTTGGTCTCCTCCTCTGTGTTGTAACTGATATATTCTTTTTTATCCTCCAAAACAATTATCTGCATACATAAAAAACACAGAAAAAACATGTTTTTACTCCAACAACAACAAATAATAATAATAATAATAGATATACATATTATCTAACTAACTACTGTGTTTAACTCGTATAACTAACTAATATGTCTAACTCAGTGTCAATGTAATTTACAAGGTGAATCAATTATAACCATCAAATAATTAAAAATGTTCTGATGTTAATCCAAACTACTTTAGCTCTGAGAATGAAAATCTATAAAAATTAAAGTAAAAATTAGAAAAAGAAAGGTGAATTATTACCCTAAACGGGATTCCAATTTGGGGAGCAGCGAGACCAACACCAGGAGCTTTTCTCATGACATGAATCATGTCATCGATAATATTCTGCACCTTCTCCGATTTCATTTCACTAAGATGAACCTCACGTGCAGGTTCGTGAAGAACAGGGTCTCCGGCTTTTACAATGGGGGGAAATTTGTTAACTCTTTTAGTCCCCGATAACCACCCTAGTGATGATGATGATGCTGAGCTCAACCTCAAACAATTCGTATTCAAAAGTGGTAGAATTTTGCTACGAGATGAGGAGGGTGTTACGACACCGTTTGAAAACTTCAGTAGCGGAACCACTCGCAAACGCGACATCACCCGCCGCGCCGCTTCCATCCTTCTTTCTCTTTAACATTATTAATTAATTACACTAATTTTATTTTAGAGGTGTCTTATTTTCACATCAAAATAAGATATTAAAGATTCTCTCTATTTTAACATTGATATTTCAAAAATACAGACAAAAATCAAAAGTTACTGTATTTGACATCAAAATATCATTTCTCTTTATTTTAATATTTACTATGTTTTAATCCGTTAGTTATTTTAATAGTTGCAAACTTTTAAGTCATCCCTCCACCTCAATTATTGCCTAAATTCTTAAAAATAATTATTATACATGCTAAGTTATCATTAATGAAATAGAACAATCATTCATAAGTTGTGATTGATAAAAATTTCAAATTAAATATCATATATAAAATAAATTATTATTAATAAAATTAAACACTTAATAAATTTTGTACTTGCAATTATGTACAAATTCTCCAAATAATTATATTTTAACATGATGTATTTCATTTTAACGTGCAATCATATTTTACAATTGCTCATATCCAATTGCTACTAATTTACGAAACTTATTTACAATTTATATAAATGAATATTTTTTTTAAGCCAAAATTTTATTTTATTGAAGATTTATATTTACATAAACTTAGGAATTATGTCAGAACTTCTAATCACGATAGTTTATGTTTGTTTTGGTCTATAGATGGTAGTCTTATTTCTGTTTCATTGAATTTGATAATGTCATATTTTCATTTTCATGTATTTCAATTTGTGGAACAACTTTGCATTGTTCTTATTTATTTTAAATAATGCATTTTATTGTAGTTAGCTTTTTAAAAAATAAACTTATGTTTTATAATTAGGTCAGCCACTATTTTAGTCACTATAAATGTATGACACTAGATTTTTTTGTCTCAACGGAGTAAAAAAATTCAAATTAATTTTTGAATTATTAAAATAATTCTTAAAAAAATACAACTTACTATCATAAAATTTTTTAAAAAATATCATTTATTATCAAAATAATTCATAACCGTTGTAATATCAGTGACTAAATTAACTAATATATATTAATAATTCAAATATTAATTTAATTTTTTTATTAAATAAATAACCAAAATCACAACATCATGTATAAACTAAAATAATAATTTACCCTTTTAATTTCACCTTATTATATAAGGCAATCCCTTGCATACCCGTATAATAAGTAAGGAAGACAGCTATACCTACAAACCTTTTGACATTTCTACGATATAATAAATCATAGCTAGAGAGAGATGTGAACATAATTAAGAACCCAATGTGGGACGGCAGCTTCCCATGTCTCATAATCAAAGGCAGAGGATGGGCATCACATGCGTATCTCCATTTTTAATTTTCATTCATTCAGTGCATGCAATGTACCTAATTTAATATTTATGGTTTACGAAGGTTGGAGTATATAGATGCGTAATGATATTACTTAATGTTCCCGTTAGTTTTAAGAATTCAATTAAATTAGCATTTGGTTAACCATAGGCATTAATTCACATGACCGTGTCTTAAGCCGCAAGATTAAATTGAATGAAGTACACTCTGTTTCACATGGCACATCTGTTTCGTTAATGAGTTGCCCATTAACACCTATTTGACTATTGAAATTTTCAAACTCTTTTTAATAAGATTAAAGTGCAAAAACATCGCATATTTGCATGTCATAAAAAAATTATTAAATAAAAAATATCGCATATTTGCCCATTATGTATTTCACTATATAATTCACTAATAATTATCACAAGACACAAATAACAAAATTATTTTAATTTAACATATCATATATAATATTCAGGCCACACTTACCGAATGAAAGAAGCATCAAGCTTTCTTCAATATTAAAAATAGCCAAATTAATGTTAGATATAATTATTTTATGAGAATGAGAAATTGAGAGCTACGTTTAGCATATCGGACCGACTAGATATTCTCCGCACCTTTTAATGACTTGCTGCCATCTTTTAACTTTGGTTTAAAGTTGTTATGTTACCATTGAGTGGGGGACAAGGTGAAAAGTTATCACCAAGATTTATTGAGAGAAAAATTAATAAAAATTCTAAACTTTAAATAAAATATATTAATTTTTATTGACATAATTTTTTTTATTATGTAATAGAACTGATAAAATAGTATTCTATAGAAAGTCTAAATTTAAATATTAAAAATTCGTAACCACGAACACATTAATTAATATTTAATTCACCATATCTATCCTTGTATATATAAGGAAGCATATGAGGATATCCATGAAGCATCCATTCCATTAATAGAGCTAGGCTTTGACATAACAATGAGAAGGAGCTACATGGAACCTTCAATAGAGAAGCAAGAAGATTATAAGCAAAGTGATGAGGATATTAAGAGCAGCAAGAAGTTGAGGGAGAAGATGAAAAACCCCTCAAGTTCATCATATGATAAGGCAAAGAAGGAAGATGAATATGTAGAGACAAATAAGAAGAAGCTAGAGAGGAAGCCTACCGAAGACATCAACGCCAGTGCTGATGCTTTCATCAAGAACTTCAGGCAACAACTCATTATTCAAAGGCTCCAATCCATTGAAAATTACGAGAAAATGCTCGCAAGGGGCCTCTAGCACTATCACTAAGCTTCTTAATTATTATATCATATTTATAACTACATATAATATATAAATAATTAAGCTTGGTGTATGCATTCATTATTTCTATATAGCTTGATTTGTTCTTTCCTATATGAAATAAGACAAAGTTAGTAAAAATAAATAAATGTATTTAATCCGTATTTTATACCATATATATTAATTTTTATTGATTAAATTTTCTCTTATATTTAAGATAAGATGAAATATATAGTTTAGATGTATAAGAGAACTAAGGTTCAAAACATTAATACAATTCCTATCATAAATAAAAAATTAAAGTTTTAAAAATTGAATAGAATCATATATAGTTCAACCTAAACTATGATTGAAATTATCTATGGTTTATGTTATTTCAGCAATTTAATTGTGATTTCGGTTATAGCATATTAAAGCAATTAATCTATGACTCAGGGGTCTCATCGGTTTGATCCTTAAATATGAGGACATTCATCCAATATTAAAGAAAATTGCAAAAACTACATGTAAAGAGACTGGAATAGCTAGACAAATCATGGAAGAATACAAATGAATGGGAATAGTGAGTTGAACTATTACAATTGTATGTGAAAGGGAAGAAAAGATAAGGACTTTGGAATGTAATGGTTTAGCATTCAGGAAAGCTTTTGGACATGTCCAGTGCTGTCGAAGGCCCAATTTTAACACATGGGTTGATGGCTTTTTCTTCTGTGAGCCCACTTGTGTCAGTATTGAAAAGTGGGCATTTCAATCAATTTTCAATAGGTGAAAATTACCTAACAACTGAAATTGGAAAATTGATTTGGCCTAGCTATAGAGCCTAGACGTAAGAGCTTCTAAGAGCATCTCCAATGGGAGTAAAATTAAGTTCGTCCGTCACATGGAATAACCGTGAGTTTTTTGGGAATTCAAAGTTGCGTCAAGTTGTAATCACGGTTCTCCTAGGAAGAAACGGTACTTTCATATAACTGTTACCTTTTTTTTATTAATTTATTAATAATAATAAATTTATATCTGTTACTTTTTTATTATTATTTTATTAATAATAATAAATTTACGATGGTTACCCTATTATTATTTACTTTTATCATTTTTAATTATTTATGTCATGTATTTTAACATTTAATTTTTATTATTGTTATAAAAATTTTAAGTTCAATTTAATTTTAAATTTAAATTAAAATAATGTATAATAATATTAATTGAAATATTTAAATTAATATTTTAAGTTGTGATAAAAATAAATATAATTAAAATATTAATGTATAAATTAAAGTTGTGGGACCTAATATAGTTTTGTTTGTAATACAGTGGACCCTATTTAATGTACCCATGTTGAGTTCACTCTTCCAGTAAAAAATAAATGAGTTGCTTGAAGATGATGTGGCACAGTGGACCCCATTTAATGAATCCATATTGAGTTCATCGTTGTAGATGCTCTAAAGACATTTGATATATTGCATTGGGAGTTCGAGCCAACAATACCTTTCTTTTATATAGATTTTTTAGAATAAAAAGAAATAGATTTTCAAAAGAATATGGTGTTTTTGAAAATCATCGTTTAAGAGTGTATATGGATGGACAAGTTTTATAAAGAATAAATTCTTTATATAAATTGCTTTGTTTTCATAGTAGTAAAATTTAATAATCTTCTAAATGAAAGAATTTTATTGGTTATTTTGTAAAAGATAAACTTAAAGAAATTTTAAACACCACCCATAAATTAAGCATCTAAAATTTTCTCTTTACCTTTTAATATGTAAATCATAAAATAGTCCCTACAACTTTTTTAAAAATTTATAATTTTGTTTACATATGTTCCAAAATATGCACATTAATCTTTAATTTTTTAGTTTTTCTATAAATTAATTCTCACAAAATTTCAAAATTTTCAAATTGATTTATATAAAATTTCAATTTTTTCAAAATGATCCTTCAACCTTGCCAAAATTTCAGTTTGGGTCGAAGCTTTTAATTCTTATTTTAATCCAAAAACTTTTGAAATGTATTAAAATGACCCAACTTTAAAAAGTTATTTGTTCCATCCAAACAACAATATTTATGTATAAAAAGCATATAATTGAAACATTTAAATTGTTTACAATTTTAATTTTTTTTATTTATAATTTTCAATTACCGCATCCAACTATGCTTTTAAGGTTTGTTTGTGAGTTGGATTTTGGAGGTTAAATCTATATTTTGATATATATTTTATATTTTAAAAAGATTGAAAAAACAATATGATAAATGAACATATAATATCATGTTGTTCCTTTAAATTTTTTTAGGGTTAAATAAATTTTTAGTCCCTATAAAAAAAATCACACTTTTTAGTCCATACAAAATTATTATGCAATCAATTTTAGTCTCTACCAGATCATTAACATATATTTTTGAATTATTATTTTGCATACATGTTTAAAACACTATAAAAAGTTCCTCTACAAAATGAGATCAAAATTCGATTACTAAATCAATATTTTAAGAACTTTTATTTTGAAAATATGACATTTAAAAAATTCATATTTAATTTATTTAAAGTTAAAAAATCTAAATTTGTGTGAATGAATTTTTAATAATATTCTAAACATACTTGTAAAAATTTATTCAAAAATTTAAAAGTTGAAGAATGTTTCGTTTCAGCAAAGACTATATTAGTTTGTAGAATAATTTTGTAAAGATTAAAAAATGTAAATTTTTTACAAAGACTAAAAACGAAATATTCAAAATGTTATAGGAACTAAAAATTTATTTAATTTTTTTTAATATAAAATACATATCAAAAAATATTTTTAACCATCAAAATCCTCTAAAAAAAACCAACTCGCAAATATATCATTAAAACAATATGAAAGAATTCTAAATCAAGCAAGTCAAATTATTGAAGTTTTTTTTTTCCTTCTAAAAAATAAATCCTTGATGAAAAGGCAAAATAGAAATAAAAATGTTAATATCGACATCAATTAGTACTTTCAGTTGGGACTAAATTCATTGTATATTAATTTCCATTCCCTGAAATTGTGCGTCATGTTTGTTTGTATTTAAGCACTATTTTTCAACATGTCAATTTTTGTATCTCTAAATATATAGTAGTGATTCACCAACCCTAACAATTGTAGACCTTTCTTCTTGGAAGAGGGAACTTTATAATTAATTAAAGTATACCGGTACCCATCATCACCTTACAATTCAATTATTTTTGACAGATTCTTTTTATAAGATTCAAATTTTATTAATGAACTGTAAAGAGTACTTCAACTTTTATATCTAAATCAAAGAAATTCATACTCATCATTATAGTGAATCAATTCTATCCACCCTTTATCAAGAATTGCACATATATTTAACTTATAATTGGTTCCAATTTTAAAACAAATAAAATTAATTCTATAAATTAAAAAATGATTTTGAATATTTTTAATATGTTTGATTATTTATAAATATAATCCATCATTCTGCCTTTAAAATTAATTTATTGTTTTAAATTATTATTCAATTCACTTTAATTAAAATTAATTTCAATATTTATTTAAAATTAATTTCAATATTTATTTAAAATTAATTTTTTGATCGAAAAATCAAATCAATTACACCGCTGATAAGAGATGACACAGTGAGATTCTCTACCAACTCTTCCAATATATATTATCATCATGCAACTTCACCAAGGTTGTTTCTAAAATATTCGAAAACATTCACTTACTGCCAACCAAATCAAATATATCACCTTCTCACCTTTCTTATCAATGCATTTAAAACAAAGACTTTTGTGAACTGGACCAGCAGGTTGCAATAAAAATTCACCTTGACGCCATCGAGTAAAACATAAATTGATCGAAAGATCTTCCATTATTTTTGCAATAAATAATTTTGGACTAATTTGCCATTATGTGAATCATCATATCTCTATTGTTAGTATGTGTTGTCATCTGAGTCAGCTTGAGACTATCCTCATTGTCCTCAATTATAAGTACATATTAAAAAATTTATTTGTCTAAAGATAAATTCATTATATAAAAAAGTATTGATTTTCAAATTTATTACAAAGTATTAATTTATTTGTCTCTATTTTTATTGGTATTAATTTATTTTAAAAAATAAAAGTTAATATTAAATATATCTATATATCTATTACAATAAACAATTTAATACTAATAATTATAAAAAAATATACATATTAATTACACTGCACACTGTGAAACACCCTATAAAAAATATATAAATAGATATTTGTATTTTTTTGACCACAATATACGTAGTATTTGAGATTTGGTTAATGTGTTTTTTAACACTTTAAGAGAATATACAATTTTTCAATGCAAAATTGTGCGAGATGGTATTAATTTCTACTAGTAAAAATTGTAAATTAAATAATAAAAGAAGTTTGTTGTAAGATTTTGGAGGTAGAAATAGAGTGTCTAAAGTCTAAACACATTAAATTTATGAATTATCATTAGTTTTTTTTTTCTTCTTGTGTGAACGTGTACCTGCTTGTACGAGTTTCGATTTCCACGTGATTTTCTTACCAAAAGCATTTATGACTGTACGAGTTTGTGTTTTAGTATTATGAATAATAAAAAAAAGAAACTTATTAATATGGGTTTGTTGATTCGCCACTTTTACCTAACCCAGCTCACGATATATGGTTAGTTCATCCCACACACATGATTAAGTGGTTGTTAATTATCAAGTCGAATTTGGATTTATTATAGAAAATTAATTTTAATTCTTAATCCTTATTCTTATGTTATTTAATAAAAGTCTTTTATTACCACATGCAACAATATCGATATAATATCCTTTTATGAAACGGATTTGATATCTCTTTATATTTATTAGTATCTTACTTTTCTTTTTTTAATAGCACTATTTAAAAGTACAAAGTATACATGTCTATGTGATTGTGAGTCACCTGGACTTATATAGCAAAAAGAATTTAAAAAAGATAGTGGCAAAAAGGCTATGTATATCATATACACATTTTTTTTATTAGGTGAACAGCTTTAATATATATAATATATAATTCATTACTTTAGCAAAGGAATCTATAGTACATATGGCAAGTAGAAAACATAAGTTAAAAAATAAAATAAAAAGAGTCTCCCTCATGATAAATATATATTTAATTGAACATATATTATTTTTTTTTTCCATTTTCATCACTCAAAATGAAAGATTGTAAAAAGCTATAGCTATATAAAGTTCACAATTGGGGAACAACTTGTTGTATCTGTTGTTGCATGATCTCAAGGTTGAGTCTAGAGCATGATCTAACCATGTCACCAGCTAAAGGAATAACAGGGAGACTATCACAATTGCATATTTCAATCATGAATCCATCTGGGTCATGGAAAAACAATTGTTCTACTTGAATCCCACCTTCTTCCACCATTGCACGCACGTAACCAATTTCCATCTCATTCAAATTCTTCTCCACTGCCCCCATGCTTTCACACTGTTAATTTCACACATTCACAAGGACAAATTAAACATATATTATTTCTCTTTTTATATATATATATATATAAAACTTAAATTTTACTAATGGGTTGTACTCCATTTTATCAAATATAGTCAAATATATATATATATATATATATATATATATATATATATAATTTAATTTAATTTCAAATAATCAATGTACTATATATTAGTTGCTACGTTACTATTTTCTTTGAAGTTTTAACTCTCATCATTTAACTTATTTTCAAATACTTTAATTTTTAATTTAAATCAATTGAAGCATCAAATTTATATGTTTAAATATATTACTTATTTTATCTCAAAATAATTAAACTATTTGATTGTTTACATATAATATAAAATATGTGCAAAAGAAAATTATTTTTACCAAATTAATTTCATTAATTATTGATATATCATAAATGTATATATAAAAAAAATTAAATGATATTAAATAAAAAGTAAAGTGTAAAAGAAAAAGTGAAAGAGTAACGATTATCATTATTACATGAACCGCATACACGTCATTGGATTACACCATGAATTAGAATTCGGGAATTTTAAATTCAGCTCCAATAAACTAATCCCAGAAAATATCTTAGTTTGAGCAATGCATGGATCACGACTGTTTTTATGCTTTTTAATTAATTTATGTAATTCAACCACTTTGTCGTGTCATCAAAACATACATAAGCGTATAATATAAATAAGTAAAAGTATAGAAAATGTTAAAAGTATGAGAATGTTATTATCTTTTCTCCATGGCCAGGATAGGGACAGAGAAAAAGTTTAGTTTTTTTGTTCTGACAATATAATTTAAAATTTGCACCAAAATTAAAGACATCATAGTTTCGTCTACTTTTTGCATTTCTGGTATCTGCTTTTCATTTTAGAAGACCTAGCCTCATTAGAGGTTTAAATAAGTTAAGCTAAAGTGTTTTTATATCTTTTTCGTGTCATGTAGTTGCCTTTCTTATTAAGGCTCCTTATTGTTTTACTATAATAATGCACACCATCGACTAATAGTTTTTTTTTGGCTAAAAATTAATTGATCATGAATTCACTTTAATTAAGGTTCCTTGTTTTTTTACTAGAATTAAGGTTCCTTGTTGTTTTACTAAAATAATGTATATACACCATCTAATAGTTTCTATAGGATAAGGTTCATAAATTCACATTTTTTGACGTATTTGATTGAGCTAAGACATCTAAAGAAGTTAGAGAAGGAGATTCTAAGTTCAAAACCTGAAATATTTGTTTATCTGAAATCTTTTAATCTTCCATAAAATATTTTGAACGTCAAAATTAATTGAATCAAGCATTTAATATTAATTTGTAGTTTAATTAAATGAGCAAACATTGTAAATAATTAATTGGATTGAAATCAATAAATCTTGCCTGGAATGAAATGTGATTATCCTTTGGATTAATTTCCTTCTTCCTTGGAATGTTTTCAGGTTCCTCTGCTTGCAGCAAGTGAATTCCAATCCCATATCCAAATAGCCTGCAACATTCATCACATACAAAATTAAAAAACATGAAGAAAATTAATTTAAATTAAGCTAGTTAGTTTTCATCTATATATTCATTAATTTGGGGTTTAAAAAAAATTAATTACCATGCCCCATCAAAATCAAATGATCCAGGCCTCCTGATGGGGATGAATCCAAGAACATTTTGGTAGAAGTTGATAGATTCTTCCACTGATTTGCAAATGAGGGAGATGTGATTCACTGATTTTAGGCGTAGAGGGTTTCCTACAATCTCTTTCATTTTTTCTAATAATTCTAATTAGGAGAATCGAATAATATACATCCAAAAACAAGACAAGAAGTTGAAAATCAAGTCAAAAAAGTTTGAAAAGGAAAATAAAGAAAGAATGTAGAGATTAGAGGTCAAGAGATTCTTAAGAAGAATTGAGGAGAGAAGATCCACTACCAACCATAACATATAAAAGCAAAATAAGTGCAATCTATATATAGAGCCTATATTATCTTATGGTGCTGAACCAGGTTTTATATACTATTATTTTTTGAAAATTAATTATTTGATTAATCAAATATTATAAAATTATAAATAAAATATTTTTGAGGGAGATTAACTTATTCTAAGAGAAACTTTTGTTAAAAGTTACTTAATTTAATAACTTTATGTGGGTATTGAATTTTATCGAATAAATTGTTGATTAAATGTTTCGTACAATATAATTTTTTAAATACAAGTAATATATCAACTAAAAGATTATATAGTTAAATTACTCTATATCTATGATTTTATATGCATAATCGATGATATAATATATATAAATAATTAACAGTTAAATTGATAGGATTCAATGATTACATAAGTTTATTAAAAAGAGTAACTCTAATCTCCACCCGAATGTTTTAAACTAATGATAAAATTAAAAGAATAAAAAATAATTGGTATCATTTTATTTTTTCTTATGTAGACATAGGAGTAACACCACTTGTTTGGAAGTCGTGTATACAATTGAAAGATTTAAATTCGAACTCAGAACATAATATTTTATCTAATAATATTGATATTTATTATTTGAGTTTAATCTAATTTGTACACATCATTTCATTTATAGATATAAATATTTTTTTTAAATCATCTATTTAATAAAATGAAGAATAATAAAATAATTCTTTAAAAATTAAAATCAAAACAAAAAATGACATTAAAATTTAGTATTCTATAGAGATTACAAGTAGAATATATGCCACTTGTCACTGTACTTTAAGCACAGGATGGATTGGCCTTACACATCATTCCCACGTGGTCCACGCTGAATGTAGGATCAGTTGAATCCTTCTCATCCACAAATAGCGCCAATTTAATTATGGTTAAAATATGGTATTAAATAGTTTTGTTGGATATTTTATTTTTATATATTTTTTTAAATTCTTTATTATATTTTATATTAAAATTTATATTAAGATGTCTTATTTTTATTTGTCGTAAGATGAGATGATATTTTTTTCCTTCCAATAGAAGGTCACATATGGAGATGTGACCATTTATTATCTTTATATTTTATTTTTTATAACAAATGATTAATTGTTAATTTAATAAATAAAAAATAATTAAAAAAATCAAATTATATTAATAAAATTGAACAAAACATTTAATGAAAAAAATATATGAAAGTTAAAACATAGTTGAGTAGATGTGCTAAAATAAATAAAGTGTTATATTATTTTAACAACTCTCTTATTTTTTAGTCTATTGCAGACAAATTAACAATTTTATTTATTAAATTAATAATTAATTATTTGTTAAAAAAATAAAAATAAAAAGCAATAGATGATAGTATCGAAAAAAAATCTTTCGTGTACTTGCATTCCTGCCTTGTGATATGTAAAAAAAAATATTTTGATATATAAGTTTTAATGTAGGTATAATAGAGAACTTTAAATAAAAAAATGATATAAAAAAAATTCAACCAATTTTGTTGGGTATAATATTATATGTAATGTCATAATGTTTTTTATATCTAATTGTTCTGAATTAAATTTAAATTTTGAATTAATTTTACCTTAAAGTATTAGTATACAACAAAACACTAAAGTATTTAAGAATTTACCTTTAATTATTCTGAATACTAAAACCATAATAATGTCCAATATTATCTAATATTTGGCTAGAACTAGTTAAATGACTTGGAGTACATATGGTGCTTCCGAATAAAGAAAACAGACGATGGTTGTGTTTTTTTGCACGTATGCTTCAAAGGGGAGAAGGTCTTTTAATCTAAAATATTGACAATTTGATTTGCAATGATTTGGGTGATTTGGAAAACACACACTTAAGCTATAAATCAGCGACGATCTTGTGAATAATTGTTTTTTAATCATCTAAAATGAAAATAAAAGTTTGAGCAAAAAAAAAATGAAAATAAAAATGAGCAAGTCCACTACATCAAGGCAGACAATAAATTATGTTACTTTTTTGGTTGAAACTTGGAATGTTCAATTAACTAAAATTTGAGAATAAAATAATCAATATATCTAAAATTGTTTGTTTATAATATTAAAAAAATACAAAACGGTGAAATTTTTTGAAGTATAATCGAGTGACATAATTAGGATGAAAATATACTAGATGGAATTAGATTTAATACGATCTAAATTTGATTTGATAAAAAAAAATTAAACTGTATGTCTTACATATTATTTGTCCTAGTTTATTTTTAGGCTAATTTTGGTATTTTTAAAAGTTTGATATGTATATGAACTCATTTAAAAATCTATTTTTTTTATTAAATTTTATAAATAAATATTTTTTCGGTAACATATAGTCTGACTTTTTTAATTAAATATATATATTTTTCAAAAAGTCATGACCTTGTTTATTAAAAAAAATATGGTCTAATTTGAATATGACCTAAACTGAGTCATAGGTTCATGATCTCCCCAGCTTATTTTTCTTAATTTGTCACGTAGAGAAAAATGCTCCAAAATTTTAACTTGTTCCACTTTTGTATAAGATAAAGTTGCTTTTGGAGATGTAAAATTTCTTTTGATATATTTGAATGTTATTGAGTAAATTTAATTTTATTTATAAAATATATTCTAACTCAACGCTATAATTTGTAGTTTTTAACGTCAAAACGAAATTTTTGCTTCAAAATTTATTGTTCAACTTAATTCTATTTAAATATAAATTACTTTACATTTAACTAAAATTAATTAATTTAAAATTAATTTTTTATAATCAATGAATCAAATCCAACAATGTGGGTAGAAAAAAAAAAATCAAACATTGGGAATAAAAAAAAAAGGAAAATAGAAGCATGCAACACGCTGCCAGTTAATGAAATATTTTTGTTAGTTTAGAAAAATAAAAATTAAATTATTATTTTAATCTCTTAACTTATTTTCATTTTTTAATTTCACTTTTTTGAAAAAGCTAAAATTCAATAAAATTACGTATTTAATCATAAGACCTGCCAAAATAGTTAAATACAATCGACGAAATCAATTTAGAATGAAACAACTTGCTTCTATATAACAACAAATTAAAGACATTAAAGAAAAAGAAATCTTCAAGCCAATGATACCACAAAAATACCTTGAGAATTCATAAGTTATTATAAAGGTCAAGACACATAAGTTGACTTGTCCACCATTGTACAATTTCATACGCGAATTCTTTATTCTAAGCATTATACCACCTTGTTAAAGACCTGATCATTGCCATATTTTGAAATGATATAAATACAAACTAGTCAAATCATATAAAATATTTTTCAAGATATAAATCACAAAATTGTTGAGTGTGACAAAATTTAATTTGTTGGAGTGCGATCGATACACCGAACCACTTCAATATTGTGTTCTACACATTACCAAAAAACAAACAAGGTGTATTTTTTTTTCCTGATTTCACTAATTATTGTTTGTTTTGTTTTAATACCTTAGCTATATTTTCGTTAGTCAAGTTTTTAAGTTCTGTTAGATTTTACCCAAAAAACGTTAACTTTAATTGACGTGTCATTTAGGATGGAAGAAATAAAACTAAAATGAAACTAAAAATAAGTCAAGGGACCTAAAGTAAAAAATAGTTTTCCCTTTTTTTTTTTCTCTCTCTCTCATTCTTCTCCAATTTAAGATTCGTCTTTTTTTTCTTCTTAATCATTATTAATTTACAATTTTCATATCTAAAAAAGTTTTGCAATTTTCAAAGTCAATCTTTCTAACATTAACATCTCTAATAAGTAACTAAGATCAAAATTTGCACCTGTTTTTAACTTTACTTATTGAATTTCATGACTATTTGTCTCTCTCACACACACTTACACAACTTTTACCTTACTTTGTTGCTTGTTATTTTACAACAACACAAGTTATGTTCATTTTACTCACAAACCAACATCAATTATTAACAACAACACACATTTCACTAACAAAATAATGAGTTAGTAAATAAACAACAATACCATTCATCGAATCAATGTAATATTATTTAGAAATCAATTAATGATATTGTTGTTTTTTTGTTGAATTATGATTTATAAATGAAATGTGTTGATTTTGTTAATAATCTATGTTGGTTTATGAGTATCATAAACTTGTGGTGTTGTTATTGAAAAAACAAATAAGTAAGACATAAGTTGCAATAATGAGGGACAGAGAAGTAAAAAAAGTAAATGAATTCGATAAGCAAAAGTTAAAAATGAGTGTGAATTTTGATCTTATTTACCGATTAGTAATTAGAAGAAGAAGAAGAAGAAAGAAAACCAAACAAGGAAAATTATTTTTCATTTTAAGTCCCTTAACTTATTTTTTAGTTTCATTTTAGTCTTATTTCTTCCACCATAACTGACACGTCAACAAAACTTAACGGTTTTTTAGGTTAAAACTAACCAAAATGACTAACGAAAGTACAGCTAAAGACTCAAAATGGAACGAAAAATAATTTAGGGACCAAAGTGAAATCAGAAAATAAATTAAAAGATTAAAAAAATAATTTAATCAAAAATAAATAAGGTGGATTTTTTGGTGCATCACTTTTTAAATGGTCTAACGTAGATCAATATTTAAAAATCATCTAAAATTCTAAGGACGTTCAATAATAATAACTTGCAACCCTCTTTATTTTTATGAATAAAATTGTGACATAATGTATATCAATTTAATATACGATATATATTTTTTTTATGAAGAATATAACATACCATATTAGAATTCGCCAATAAATAAAGATAAATATGTCACATAATTCTATTCTCTCTTTCTAAACTTTGACATATAAACATTCTTTCCTATATAAACATTCTGAGTATATATAACTCCACACACTTCAATATTCACCACTTCAACACTCATATTTTTTTATAATACAAACTTCAACACTTCCGTATTTTTTAATCTTCTTTTAAACTAAATTAAAATAATCCGTTTTCAACGGATAATAATTGTTCGCGTTTCTCTCTTCTTTCTTCGTGAACTATCGCGTTTCGCGTTTCTCTCTTCTTCCTCTAGTGTGAACGAGTCGTGTAAGATATCCAGCATCTGATGATGTTTGTACAGCAGTATCTACAACCTCTTTAAGTTTAATAATTTTTTCTGATATTGGATTGATTTCCTCTTTTCATATATATATATATATATATATTTTCTTTGTCATCCATGTTTTGTGTCGATTATAATAATAATAATAATAATATTGATGATACATTTATATATAGGTAAATATGAATTCACGAGAACAAAATAATGTTATGGATTTTGATGATACATTTATATAGAACAAATGTTTTTAGAGATGATTGGATTTTGTTTAACAATTTTTATGATAGTGAGTCATTCTTCAATGCAATTTTTTGAAAATTATAGCATTAGAAATCGACTAATGGATAGAGAGGGATTAAGGGGAGAATTTTTAGAGAGTTTGATCAATCGATATGATGTTATGATAGTAAGTCATTATTCAATTGTGATAGATAGATAAGTCACAATTTTTTCAAGTATATAAAATTACTTCATAAATTATTTACATTTTATTGATAGTGAGTCATTATTCAATTGTGATAGATAGAGAAATCACAATTTTTATGATAGTGAGTCATTCTTCAATTGTGATGGATAGAGAAATCACAATTTTTGCAAGTATATAAAATTACTTCATAAATTATTTCTATTTTTTTTTAGCATTTTTATTTATTTATAAAAAATTATATGAATGTTATTTTGAAAAAAAAATTAAATAGATTATAAGGACAAATTTGTCATTTTATCAAAATATAAATCATATCATCTTGTTATCTGTTGTATATCGAACACTCAATATGATAAACTAATCTTATCAAGTTTGTTATCATGTGCACATCAAACACATGACATGATAACTCTTTATGCTGTCTATATCTTATCATGTCTCTATCCTGCTACTTATCCTATCCTATCATGTGGCTATCATATCCGGTCCATCAAACAGACCCTTAATGTCTGACCCAATGTGATTTAATTAATGTTAATGTTAAATATTAACTAAATTTGTGGGAAAGAATCCATCTTCTTTTGTCTTATCAATTAAATTTGGTGTTCTTTTTTACTACAAGGTAATTAATTAAGAGAGGAGAAATTTGTTAGCAATAATCAACCGAGACTGAATGCAGAAATCTTTCAGCGTCTCAATCTAATCATAATTTGGTGGTGTTTTATTATAGAAAATAATAATAGTGTGACAAAGATTGATTGTTCAAATGACACTAGGAATGCCCAAAATCACAACCTTAGGTTGCATAAATATAATAAATATAAATTAATTTAAAGGACCTTTTGTTGGAAAGAACACGCAAAGAAACCTCCATCGTGATTCATATGAATTGTTTCTTTTATAATATGAGAACTGTGGATGACTATTGTGACCTCCATAAAATCATTTCATGAATCACTTCACCGAAAAGCTTGAATTATTGCATCCAATTATAGATCTTAGATCAAGTTACACATATAAAGGTCAACCGATGACTGCATCTTAGACTATAGAGACGATAATTTGAAAACTTTTTGGTTTTATGTATATATTAAGTAGTGACTACAAATATTTAAGGACAATTTTCTATATATTTTTTAATTGCGTTTCACAAATAAGTCATATATACTTACTTGGTCTTCTATATCTAGCATACTTGGTTGGTTATCAAGAATTTTTGTATTATGGAAAATTTATATTAAATTTTTAGGTAATATTTGTGTTTTGAAAAACTAAGACTTTAATTTTTTTTTAAAAAGATACATTTATTTTGAAAATTTTAAATTTTAATTTTTTAAAATATTTAAGTGATTTAGAAAATGCAAAATTTAAATTTTCTATAATAGTTTGTGTTCTGATAAACTTAATTAAATTATGCAACAAAAAACTTAAAATTTGATTTTTTTTTTTTTTAAACACAAATTCAATTTTGTGGGGTAGAATTTTTGTTTTTGTTTTCATAAAGAAAAAAGTGAAGGAAGGGTAAGCCATCTTACCAACTATGCCCTTTTTAGTGGATTATTCTTTATTAAGAGGGTTGGTACATCGAGTTCAACACCATAATATAAAATGCATGTGATACTCAATAGTATATTTTTTATTCTCTTATGAATAACATGTGTTTCACACTTTTAGAAATTGAACTATAATTAATTTTTATAGTTAATAAAATAGATAAATAAATTTATAGTTATTTAAAATTTTTATTTTTATTTTTTTATAAAAAAATTCAACATTTTAGTCCTTAAATTTTTTTATTCACCTTTAGTTATTTTTTGTATAAAAATGATGCTTTTGTTCCCTAAAAAAGTTCCTATAAAATAAAAATAGAAACTAAAAGTGAATAAAATATTTTTAGGAACTAATTTGAAAGGTCATGATTTTATAGGCACTAACAACATATTTAACAACAACAACAACAAAAAATTTGCCCTCATTTTGTTATATGATTAAAAACAATTTGAGGTACTAACCAATTAGAGGCCATGTGCAGTTGAACTGGATGCACATATACATCACCCTCTTTGTGCAATCGAACTGGATGTACATATACATAACCCGCTTTGCTTCCTCTCCTTCCTTTATATATATATATAGTGAAGTAGCAATGTCAATCACAAGAAAGGGAAGGTTGAATTGTGATCCTTTTAAAATTTTGATTCTTGTGCTTGTTTTTGCAAGTAGGCCTTAAAATCTTGACTTTTAAGCTCATTAAATGTTGGAAGGCTCATGTGCAAAATGCTAACTAATTTACTGCATGTTGTGTCTTGTCCATCAAGTATCATTGAGATACTTTAGTATAACTATGAATGTATAGGACACTTTCTTCATGTAGATGCTATCTTGAAGATGCAATAATGATTCTCATGAATTATTGATATATGATATATTACTTTTGATATTCTTTCATTATTAAGTAGATATTTATGCACTTGTTGATGTGAATGACTTCTTGCTTGTAGACTTATGCAATTCACGTTCCTTAAATAAAACTCAAGTGCAATCATTAGTAGATCATCATTCATAAAACTTAATCATTTATTTCTTAAGGTTTGTTGGCATTAAAACATATATAAAAAAAGGTTTTTACCTCAACATATAAGTGGAGATCCGTTGACTCTAGCAGTAACTCTGTGATAAGTTACTCCGTTTTGTAATAAATTACTCCGCTTAATAACTAAATATAAATGATGAATTTCAGTAATTCAATTGTTGATTAATGATCAAATACACAAAGTTTTATATAAATATGAATTTCGTAGCTATATAATTTAGCCATCGATACTTACTTTTATTTTTTAAAAGCTTATTATATGTTAATTTGAAATTATCTAATGAAGTATCAAATAGCTTTAAAATTTTATAAAAATTTGTGGAGTTGATCTACTCAATAAGAACTTTTGATTTGACAGTTGAATTAATAAAATTCATCGTTCATATTAAATTATTAAGCAAAATAACTCATCACAAAACTACTCTTGAAGTCAACAAATCTCCACTTATATATATATATATATATATATATATATATATATATATATATATATATATATATATATATATATATTTAAAAAGATTAGCAAAATTATCTAAATGAATGTGCAAGTAGTTACTTGCACATTCATTTAGATAATTTTACTAATCATTTTAAAGTTCAACTTCATTACCTAATTTACCTTTCGTTTTGTTGCACAAAAATTGGAATTTAATTTGAAAAAGTAGACATTAAATAAATGATATTTTGAGAAGTACATTAAAGTCCAACAAAAAAAAATAATTAAGACAATTATTGAATAATTAGAATTGATTCCCCAAAAAAATTGATTACAATATGAGTAGGAAATACACTTTATATAGTGATTCCGATTAAACTTACAAATCTTAATTAATTTGTTCGATAATTTTGACATTAAATATATGAAAAGAGTCAATTTTTGTTTATATTATTTTTGTCTAGAGATGAAATGATAAAAAAAATTTCACCCAACTGTAAAATCTTAATTCGAACTCGAAACATGATATTCAATCTAATAATATCATACATTTTTGTCTTCAATACATTTAATTGAGTCGGTCAAAATATTACACAATGCAAAAACTATGTTTTTCAAGTTTTATAAAATTAAACTCCTGATAATTACCAAAATACAACACTACAATTAAAAATTGAACAACAATTACTAACATAAAAAACAACTAACACTCAATCCAAGGCAGTGGTAATAAACATAACATTTAACAAGGTAAAAAATGAGAGGAAAAATCTTTGCCCTAAATTCATTGGAGGAGGAGGAATTTTTTTTCCAAATCAAATAGGTTAGAAAGCTTTGTTTGAAAAAAAGTTGCTTGGATGTGTCAAAGGCGAATACGATTTTGTCATTAAATTTACAAAGAGCAAAAAATTCAAATTGATTGATTTTTTCATACAACGATCGATGAAGTTTTGTTGATGATAAGTGTTTTCTCTCTGAGTTAGAAAAAAACAAACAATCTAGTTTTTTTCTACGAAAAAATCAAACAAATATTTCAACATCAAGTGAAAGTTCAAAAATCGGATTGTACGCTGAATCGGTGGAAGCGTAAGTTTAAGATTCAAAAATTCAGATGCTACTTTTGTTACTGCTCTGCCTCCCGCTCTATAATGATATAATGAATTGTTGGATAATTTTGTTTAAGAATTTGTATTGGAACAATTGCCTATATATTTGGTAAAAAAAAAACTTCATTGTTTTTTAGAAGTAATAAAATAACTTATTATAATTTATGTTTTTATGTGATATAAAATTAATATTTTCCAAAATAAATTATATAATATATTACAAATCTGTTTCATATTTATTTATATATAGATTAAATTGGTAAATATGATTGACTAAAAAAAAAAAATTGGTGAATATTGTCTACTATGTTATTCATACAAATACCAAAATATAATATCAATGACTATGTAATCATATGTATAAAAAATTGAAATGATTCAAACTTAATTAAAATAATTTAAAAAGATAATCAATTAAAATTTATGTAAACTATTATCTAATTCGTACTTGGCACGGGCTCCATATTAGTATATAAATAAAATCCATAAATTTTTGGTAGTCTTGAAACGTTGTTTTCATGAGTGGGCCTGGTCCAATCAAACATCCTACAGCAAACAAACAAAATCGAATCAAATTGTTGGGCCTTGGCCCAGTAAGAAAGAGAAAGGACGTTGTTTGTGCTTCGGGGTTTCCTGAATGAACAAAACATCATTCGATAAACAAATTGTTAGGGTTTTGATTGATAGTATCATCACGTATCGTGATCGTAATCGTAATCGTCGGAGAGGAAAAAAGGAATGGAAGGCATAACAGAGGGAGTTAACAACATCAACATTAATAACAACTCCGATTCGTATAAGAAGAATCGTATTCAAGTCTCTAACACCAAGAAACCTCTTTTCTTCTATGTTAATCTCGCTAAGGTACCAATCCTTGTCTTTCTTTAATTACTGTGTCTTCGTTCTTTTTTTTTTTTATTATTAATTAATTTTTTTAATTATTATTATTGCAGAGATACATGCAACAGCATAATGAGGTGGAACTCTCAGCACTAGGAATGGGTATTCAAATCCTTCTAATTTTTTCCTTTTATTATTATTTTTTTTCTTAATTAATTGAAATGTGCTATTGTTGCTTTTTTGAGAACACGAATGTAATTTTTTTCTCTATGAATGATTCAGGTCTTGAAATTTGTTTCAAACTTTTTATGTTTTTTTGTTTCCAATCACTTATGAAGCTCCATTAAGTTGCTGGTAGATTGCATAGGTTTGTTTTGCTGATGCATAGTGTGGTTTAGTTAGGGGTGTAACAATTTGGTGTGGAAAATTTGATAAAGGCATATTGGATTAACTATATTTGTACCCACATGGTATTTTGGAGGTAGTATAGTGAGAGATTTGTCTTTGATTCATTATGAACTTTTCTATTTGATTGAAGACAGAAATGGTAGGACAACACGGTTGCAACCATATGGTATAGTATATTTGCATTGATGAATTGAATACTAGAGAAACGCTTTATGGTTTTCTAAATTTGGATCAGAAGGCAGTGACTTTTTGGATGTTGTTGATTATGCAGACACTCATTATTTTCTGTAATAGTCGAATTAATTGTAAACTTAAGACAAGGAAGCAAATGCAGTGTGTTTTGTGATTTATATAACTTTCTGGTTCTATCTTTTCTTTACTATTTTCCTTCTTTAAATTTTAATGTCATTTCTGATTGTTTTTTTCTGTCTTTGTTACAGCGATTGCCACAGTGGTAACTGTTGCTGAAATTTTGAAAAATAACGGGCTTGCTGTTGAAAAGAGTGCGATTCTATCTTTTTCTTTTCTTTTTTCTTTGGGAGTGGGAATGTTTCCTCTCCCCTTACACTTTCTACTTCTGCAGTTGTTGAATCATCTGATTTGTTTCATGATGGAATCTTGATGCAGAAATCATGACATCAACTGTCGACATAAAGGATGATTCTAGAGGTAGACCTGTCCAAAAGGCCAAGGTAAGAGTGCCAACAATTTCATTTTACTTTATAGAATGTAAGAATTGTCTTTCTTTTAAAAAAAAATAAGCTTCTTTGAATTTATAGTTAGGTTAAACAGTCTCTAAGATATAGCGTTATTTATTATTAGTTTCTAAGTTCTACATTTGATGAAACATATTTTAGATTGAAATAGTACTTGGGAAGACGGAAAATTTCGATGAGCTGATGGCAGCTGCGGCTGCTGAAGATGCTGAAAATGGGGATATTGAAGAGCAGACTGCATGAAATTCAAGTCATAACTACATCTGAATCGTTCGAAGATATGTAATCTTTAATGATTTGCATTTTTGTTGTTGCGATGTAGAAGACTTGTCATTATAGACAGACCTACAATATTGAACTACAAAATTTATTTGTTTTCAGTATAAAATAGGCTGTTAATGTTTTCATTCTTTCTGGATTTAATTTATTGTTTTTCTTCATTGAAAGGAAGAAGGTTATGAAATTCTAACGTTCCGAATATTTTTTATCAATCTGTGCTTCAGTTTCTCCCCTTTTGGGGTCTCTAAAAGATTAACCTTTCATTTTTTCCTTCTACCCACCTCATATTGAGTGCCCCGTTTTTTCTTATCAAAAGTAACAAATAGTATAACTTTTTTTATCAAGATAAATATATACTAGATTTTTTAAAAATAGTAACCCTTTGAAAAAGTCATTTTAAGGGTGACATTAAAAATTACCACCTTCCAATTTCTACCGATGTATTTGGAATCTTGTAATGTGACAAAATCCTTCAATCGTTTACGTTAATGGATACTTAATTTAGTTACCAAACAATATTAGGATGAATGGATATTTAATCCATCCAATTAAAATCTATTTTTGGTAAATAATTTAAGATCATATTTTGTTTAATTGAAAGTTAATTCAAGTTTTATAGGTAGACTGGAAGATACCAATTATATCTGACTAAGCCGGTTAACGATTTAAAAGTTCCAGCTTGAATACACAATCTGTGCAGATACCATTAATTGAAAATTCAAATATATTTAAAATTAAAAAAAGAAAATGACAAAATAGATATCATAGTTCATGCTCAAACTAATATGGAAGTTATCTTAAACTTTTGATTACTAATGCTTAATAGAGATTGTGCGTGCTCATACACAATCTATTCTTTTGATCAGCTACAAAAAATTGTCAAGAAGTATACTGTTGCTCAATCAATATTTCGAAGAGACACTTCATGTAAAAAATCAAAATAAAATAATTGCTTATGCAATCCAACTAAGCCAACTCTATTGGCATGATCAAGAGCTATCATCTCTACTAACCAAAGAATAGCATAACCAATTGCACAAATGCATCTAAAGCGTCCAAGTATTGGTTGGAGCTCTGAGATAGGTAGAACCAACCTTCTTCTCTGCTCTTAGATGTTATTGCTGTCAAATAACTCGACGGATTCCTTTTCACCTAGCTTTTCATATCAGAATGAGAATCCTTGCACGACCACCCAATTAGCTAACCAAGGTGGGGCTGAACCCAGTACCTCTTTAACTGGACTTCATAGCATATCCCTATTCCATGCCATGTTTGTGACAAATAGGAAGGAGCTTCTCCGTTTAATGTTAATTATCAAACAATTGTACACAAATAATACAGAGCAGCCCCTGATGCTTCCACTTAGAGGAAAGTGTATTGTCATGCATACCATGCCGGCGAATATATTGTAACTGTGCAATTTATATCAACTCAGAACATTTATATTGTTGCAACAAGTAGTTTTCTCCTCTGCTTGGAAGCATTGAGTAAAACATAAAACATGCCAGTTATGCTGCAAAAGGTTGGCACTGTAAATTATTCAGCAATGGCCACTTTCACATAATGTGTGACTGAAGATAAGTTGCACTGTCTCTTTGCCGCATGCTGTCACCAAGCATAAAAAATATCAACGTCCTTTTAAAAAGTCCATGTAAATCTCATTTTGTGCACATTCATATTCATATATGAGACTGCTGAGTTGATCAACTATATCTTTGTAGAATCTCTAAATGAAGTATGGGAATTCTTCACTCCCTGCTTTACTGTAAGTTTGTCGCCCTTTGATTTTTGTCTGATTGATCAGAAAATTTGGAGTCTTCAATCAAGGTCTGTAAAATAATTGAAGCCTCTGAGAGCCTTCCCTGATGCAGGTATTGGTCTAATTTCAGGGAGTACTCAAAAGCAGTTTGAAGTTCAATCTTATTCACATCGCCGGATATAATATTCCTCCATTCTTTCGATTTTCCTGTTTGACATAAGCCATGCAGCATGGCACTCAAACATACAGAATCCATAGGAAACCCTTTCCTCAGCATCTTAGTTTGTAACAACTGAGCAATATCAACCATTCCATGCTTACAAAGACAAACAATAATAGAATTATAAGCGGCAATCACTTCACTCCATCCATCTGATACCATCGTTGCAAAGAAATCCAAAATCAAGGACCTGTCATTTTCGTTGTATTTTCTGATAAGAACTGTACTGTTTGTAATATTTGTGAAACCATTTATGAGGTAATGGAATGTAGTATCATTTGGAAGACAATTTTTCATCAGCATTACCTCAAAAAAGAATGCTGCTTTTTCAGGTTTACCGGCCTTACAAAAACCACCAATAAGTATAGTGTATGTGACAACATTAGGCTCCAAATTAAAAGATTGCATCCCTCTGAAAAAAAATTCAGCTCTGCTCAAATCTGCTTTCTTGCAGAATCCATTGATCAAAGAGGTATAAGCAACCACATTTGGCTGGTATTTCTGTTTCATCATCTGTCCAAACATCTTGAGTGAACTATCTAAGTCATGCTGCTTTACAAATCCATCTATAACTGTGGAGTAAGTGTATTCATCTGGAGCATGATGCATATTTTTCATCTTATTTAAGTATGACATGGCGTTTGTCATCTTTCCGAATTTACATAAACCCTTAATCATGACATTGTACCCGACAATGCCAGGGTCTATACCTTTACTCATTACGACTTCAAAAAGAGTTGTTGCCTTATCAAGTTCATCATTTCTAATAAACCCGTCTACCAGAGTGACATAAACATATGCATCAGGTTGTAAATTTCGATCAAGCATTTCTGATAGTAGTAGTTTGGCAGCAGGAAACTTTCCTTTCTTGCAGAGACCACTCATCAGAACATTGTAAATTTGAGCATCAGGAAAAACACCCTTCTCCGTCATTTTCTCTCGGACCATCAGCGCAACATCAATTTCCCCAACAGCAACAACTCCATGGATAAAAGCTCCATAGGCAACCAAGTCCGGTTTATCTCCTGTTTCAGCAATCTTAAAAAGCATATCTGACGCCATAACATAATCCCCTTGTTTGAAATAACCATGCATGAGAGGCGTATAACTAAACTTATTAGGCAACAATCTCCTTTCTTTCGCCTTCTCTATGAGCTCTTCAGCTTCTTTAATCTTTCCAACACGACACAAAAAGTTAATCATAATATTAAAAGTCATAATATCCGGTTCACAACCCACCTCATTCATCCTTCTCATCATCTCGGCAGCTTCTTCCACCAAACCATGCTTGTAATGAGCATCAATAACATTATTAAACACTTGTACATTCACATTCAATCCCATCAAATTCATTTCTTTCATCAGTTGATCAACTACTTGAAACTCCCCAGCCTTACAAAATCCATCAATCAAAGCTCCATAAGTTTCCAATGTTGGCAAAAAACCCCTAAATTCAAACTCCTCAAGAACTCTAGTAGCACCATTGAGATCACCCTTCTTGCAATACCCATCAATAATCACATTATAAAAAACCACGTGTGGAACACAACCTTTTCCCCATCTATCAATAATCAACTTCCTACCTTCCTCAACCTTCCCAAGATCACACAAACCCTTCACAACAATAGAGGTGCTATAGTTATCCACAACAACATGCATACCATCATCACCATCCTTCTCAAGCATTTTATCATACAGTTCACGTGCAATATCAACTTTCCCATTTTTAACTAAACACTTAAGCAATGAATTGTTAGCAACTACACTAGGAAAACAATTATGCAATTCATGAACTGTATGGAATAAATGGATTGCCCTATTAACCAACCCATATTCTCCATATACACAAATTAAAGTGTTAAATGCTTCAAGTGTAGGTTTCAAGTTTTGAACTTTCATGTTTTCTAAAACCAAATCAATCTGCGAAAACACTCTGTACTTTGCCAAGAGCTTGAGAAGAGAAGAATAAGCAACTCCATTGAGAGGGGAAGAAAAGGGTATGGTGGAAGCCCAGTCGAAGAACTTTAAACCGAGTTCAGGGTCGTGCATTCTGTCGATAATGAAATGGGCAACATCGGAAACAATGATTTCGGAATCTGCAAAGCGAGATTCGAGGGAATCTTGCCATTGATGGGTTTTGAGGATTTGGAGGACGTCGACGATGAGGTTCTTGATGCGTGGAGGCAAAGAGGAGGAGGAGGAAGGTTTGGGGCGGTGACGAGGTTTGATGCGTGAGAGAACAGCCTTTGACATTGATTTTCGAAGGAACCGAACCAAAAGGGTCACAGTGTTACCAATTCAAAGCGTTCAAGTTACATTTTCTATTGTAAATACAAATTTGGTCATCAAATTATAGGATTTTATCGGTATTTTCCTCAATATTAACAATCATTTAATTAAAATTACACTCCCCATTGTAAAATTTTTGGTAAATTATAAGGTAACATGGAGTTTTGTTGACGGTCTCTTGAAGGTAAAATTAATTTTAAAATTAAATTAAATTTAAATAATTAAATTAATATGACATTAAATAATTGATTGTTAATACTCAATGAAACTTTCAGGTATTAAGGTGTTCACAATTTTTTTTTTTATTTTAAAAATTAATTATAACAATCAAATTTTTAGAGTTTATTTTAACCGTAATTATTTCATGCAGATTTAAAATTTATCTTCTTATTACTAGAAGAGTTGGAGTTAAAATATTAAAGACTTAAATATAATTTTGAGCTTTTATCTTTTAATTAATACTCGTTTTAATTATTTATTCTTTTAATTTGCTTTGATTATTTATCTTTTATTTAATCCTTTGTCTTATATTTAATAATTGTTTCTCCTTTGTGTTTTACAAAATTATACAAATTTATTTTATTAGAAAGTCAAATAAATATTACATTAAAAATAAAGAACAAAAATAATGATTAAAATAAATATCAAATAAAAAGTAACGTATCAAAATTATTTTTTAGTCAATATTAAATTACTCGACAAATTATAATAAATCTTATACATATTTTGAGATAATGATTATCTGTTGCATTTACATGTTGGATTTGATTCCAACAAAATAACTGAGTTTCTGTCAGAAAAAACAAAACAACTGACTTACTAGATTTTTCTTTTAGTGTAATCCTGGAGTCACAATACTTCATACGCACACCCAAGGTAGCCACAATAAACCATAGACCATTTATGTGTTTCATTGCCTAACAAACTCGACTTTGTTTGATACTCCCTCCGAATTTTTATTTATAAGAAAAAAATATTATGTATTTAATTCACGTATTAGACTAAATACAGTTTTTTTCTTTAAATAATCACTTTTAATATTCTTTTTTAAGAATTACCATCTGTTTAATACAACCTTTTAAGTAAAGAATAGTTTAAAAACTACTTTAAATAAAAAGCTGATTTGAATAAATTCTCATAAAAACACAACAACTTTTACTTGTCAACCGTATCCAGAATTGTAAAAATGAGATTACATAAAGGGGAGTTATAGATGTTACAGACAATTATCATATTTATGGTGCACGATTCTTTCACTCAAGTAATATTGTTTAGTTCAAATGTAAATGTAATCATCAATGAAGCCTGAGAGCATCAAAGTATTACGAATATATATGCAAAAACGGTTCAACAGTCTGGATGAATGAGCTATACTGTGTCTAATAAGTTCAGACGAAACAAGGTAGAAGGATTAATAATCGGAGGAATAAATAACCTGAATCCAATAGGAATAGATCATGGTGAAGAAAATAAAATTTAAATAATAACCAATTTGTGATGATTTAAAAAAAATCATTATTAATAAGAATAACTGCTTAACTCTGCAGGCTTTCATGTATTCATAATCAAGAATAAAGCTTCCCATGTTTTTTTCAATGAAAAAAATGCTAGAAAGATAATATTTGCCGTAATCTTTTTGCCAAAATGAATTGATGGGCATGTTGACTTTTGAATGAGGTGGTCCTTACCACTCTATTACACCTAGCAACCTCACCTGTATTCTGTCAAAATTCTGGTAATTTTTTTTCTAGCTGTGTAACACTCTTTCTGTACATGCTCTTTATCTTCATAGTTTATTCAGTCAAAATTGTCCGCACTGTTAGCCGAAGACTGCGCAAACAATCATAGGGGAAGTAAACAAACTTTATCCATGTGAAACAGCAATGTCACCATGGTCATGTACTAGACGTTTCATGTCTAGGGATAATCCCAAAATTGATACTCAATTTTGCCTTCCAATGCAATAATACTCTGTATCGTTCTTGTTTAGTTGTCCCTCATACACCCTTCGCAATAATTTTCACAGCAGAAGGTGGATGCAACTTCTCCAATACACTTCAACATAACTAAGTTATGCAGACAAATAGATTATCTCCTTCAACAAATTTGATTGGAAACATAAACAATAATGAGATACCTTCAAACCAGGTGAACATTCAGCTAGTTTCGAGGTTCACTCCAAAGCTGATACGCATATGGAAATAAGATCCATGTTCGAAAGCAAAAACCTGTCTCTGTAAAAACTTCCTCCCTTCACAAGTACTTCACTGAACCACGTGCACACATTGTACAGTGCTGAAAGAAGCCATCTAGACAGCCTCAGAATCTGAATAAGGTTTGCTTATGGTATAGAAGCATCTGCTGTACACTACACCAAACCCATATTGCAAATCAAAATACTTCCAGAAATTTCCAGATCATGACGATAATGCTTTTCCTTTTCCACTTCAATGACAAATAGATATCTCTGATCAATTCTAATTTAACTTCATTTTTTTAACAGGCCATAAATCAACAATCCTCAAATCTATACATCAACAAACAACTAGTTTAGAACTCTAATTATTCATATAACTGGGTTTGAACAGTCATAAGGGTAAAGCTACAAGTTAACTTACGGTGCATCACCAAAATAAGATAATATAAAAAAAAAAAAAAACGAAAGCAGCAGGCACATTGATAAAAAATGTGATTTGTATGAAAAACAAAATTGAATAACAAAATGTCACCCAAGTTTGTATCTGATCATAAATATCCAAAAGGAACAAACTTCACTTATTAAAAATAAGTATTATGGTCTCCACCATGATTCTGAAATCATTTAGCAAAACATAAGTATCTTAAGACAAACAACTATGACTAAATTGGCATTCATATATGATATTTATTTGTGCGCTACATGAAAATAGTATTTTTCTCCAAAACACAAAAAAGTAATTTTGCAAGATATGCAAGTACCTTTAACACCACAAATCCACCCTAAAATTTTCCGTCATTGCAAATATATATGAATATTAGATTTATTACTATCGATCTCATAATAAGATCCATGAATAAATCACCAAACAGAAATACTATTTTTAATGAAAGGCATGGAACAGAATAGCATGTAGAACCTTCATATCCATGCACGATTTCTCTGCAATGAAAGTGATAACAGAAAAACGGGGTATGTGTGTGGCAGTATGAAAGAATGTTGAAAGGAAAGGAGTATTTCAAAACATACAAGAGTATATATGAAATTTGCCTCCTGAAATACCATCTTGACTGGAACATTATTCAGGAAAATATAATGAACTTATTTGACTGCTTGTATAAATGAGATGAGATGCCTTCAAAATTTTCAGGCTTGTTACTTAAATTATCAAAATGTACAAATGAATGGAATACAAAGAATATGAGATCCATTTGGGCAGCTACCCCACTAAAGTCAAACGATTTCCCTATTCCACTAACTTTTCTGCCCAGACAATACGGACTTCATTGTAGCCAAATAACTGGAAGAAAACGGAGGTTTTCTGCTCTTAGCCAACACAACAATCTCTTTCGCTTTACCAATATTCCCAAATCTCTTAAGGCCTTCCAGCAGCATAAAGATGGTATCCACATTCGGAAACCAATTTTTCCTCATACTATCTTCGCACATAGCATATGCCTGATCAAAATCCTCTCTCTTACACAAATAGTGAATCATTGTCTGGTAAATCTTAGCAGAAAGCTTATAACCCTTCTTGTGCAACGCTGAAAAAACCCTCGTAGCCATATCAGGATAACCAACCAGAAAAAAACCCTTGATAATCAAAACTAAAGTAACCTCATCGGGCGTAACCCCAATTCTCCACATCAAACGCATAAGAGCATTAGCATCCCAAACTCGCCTCACCGTAACCAAAAACTGAATCCGAACATTAAAAGTAGCGATATTCGGCATACAACCTTTCAACACCATACGGTTCCACAATCCATTACCAACTTCCCACCTCATATGCTCATAAAACGCAGACATAAGAGTCGTATAAGTAACAACATCAGGTTTAATACCCTTATTATTCTCACACTCTAACATAAACAAATAAGCCTCTTGAAGCTTATCAAGTTCACAAAAAGCCTTAATAGCAATGTTAACAGAATAAACATCTAACTTAATGTTAAAACTAGAAGGAACATCATTCAAAAACCGAACAATAGAATCATAATCCCGCGTCTGAGCCAAAACCTTAAGAGTGATATTAAAAGATTTAACGGTTCTACTACATTTGAAAGAATGCATTTGATAGAAAGTTTCGAGAGCGTGTTTGGTCATACCAGCATTACCATACAAAGCGATAATTCGAACGACGAAACCTTCGCGGCGAGATTGAGGTAGGGTTTTCTGTTGTTCGAGTAATTGTTCGATGTAGTCGAAGCGTTTAGCACCAGCGAGACGTGAAACGGTGTCGTAGAAGGCGAAACGATTTTCGATGAGAATGGGATTAGTTGCATTGGATTTGAAGAGATGGAAGAGTTTGTGTGGGTCCCACTCGGATTTGAGTCTGTCGAGAGCGGGTGGTTGTAAGGGTTTATTATTGACGATGGCGGCGGAGGAGGAAGAGGAAGAGAAGTTGTTGCAGAATCTGCGAGTGGATCGCAGAGAGGGCATTAGCATGATCAGGAAGAGGGTAAAAGTGGAACATGCTCAATCAAGGTTGAAGAAGAAGATGATTATGATTATGGTGGTGATGGAGTTGAATAGCATTGGAATGAGAATGAGAATGAGAATGAGAATGCGAATGGGAATGGGAATAGGGTTTAGGAGCAATGTGCAGCGCCACCATTGGATTCAACGGGGTTTACCCCATTTTCTCAATTAATTTTTCTTCTAATTCTTTTTTTCATAAATACTAGTAGCACCTAATTTTTATTTTCACTTATTAATAAATATCATCTTTCAAAATTAAATAATGACTAATATGACCCGTCAACAACTCGAATGAACGAATAAACTCCCAATAAAATTAAGCAAATTTTAATAAATTCCCTTGTATTTGTATTTAATGAGAGTATCTTTAAATTATTATCTCGGTCTCAAAAAAATAATTTGTTTCATTTCATTATTTTACACATTAAAAATATTATATTTGTTAAATATTAATATATTATTAATGTTATAAATGTATAGCAGAAAATATTATATTAAAAATTATATAAATAATAAATTAAATGATACATTTAGAAATAAGTATATTGAAAATTAAAATGATCATTTATGTTGGAATAAATTCTTTTTACAAACGAATCAATTAGTATGGGATAATTTTTTAAATCTCGAACATCTATGTACTGAAAATAATATAATTTAGACGATACAATTTATTTTATTGAAATTGTATAAATTAAACGTGATTAATTGCACTTCTTAATACACATAATTTGATCAAGTGTACTTTTGATCTCTATAGTTTAAATTACGTTCTAATTTTTTTAGAGTGATTTTAGTCGCTTTATTTTAATAATTAATTAAGTATGATCTCACTTTCATTATTTATTAAAATATGAAGGATTTTATATAAGACGAGGTTAGGTTTCAAGAGAAGAAAATTTTATTTTTAGTTAATTTTAGTGTTCTAAACGGTGAGTTTTAAGTGAAATAATACTTTTTAATGAAATATGAGAATTTGAAAATTGCAAACAATTGAAAATAGATGGAAGAAATTAATTGAAACAATTGAAATTTTGAGGGACTGAAATCACTCAAAATAATAGAGGGAGTAAAATGTACGTGACTCTAATTAGAAGAATGAAAATTGTAATTAAGTAAATAATATATTAGTATATTTTGTTATTAAAAAAAACAAGGAAAATAGAGTGATATGACATTTGATGATGCCTTGGAGGATGTGGTTTAAACCTCCCCATTCTCTAATAAATTTAAACTCATTTTTTACTATTTATATTACAAATTTACAGGATCGAAATGTTTACACTCAACCGAATTTTGATTGGTATTTTATCAATATATTTTTTGATTAACAAATAAGTAGGACAATTACTCCTTCCATATCATAAGGACGGTTATTTTTACTTTTTTTTTTTTTGACAAGTGACTATTTTTTACTCGTTTTAAACATATTTAAAAATAATTATAAATAAACAAAAGAACAGTAATTATGATAATTTTGGTAATAGTTTTTTGTGGTTTATATATATCTTTCAAACATAAAAAACATTTCAGTCGCAGAATGAAAATATATTGAGTAGTTATTTTGATATCACATTTGCAGATGATTTTATATGAACTAAAAATTAAATCATACAATCTTAAGTGTAACAACTATATTAATTATATGATGGATACTTTCTGTAACACCATAGTTGATAAAATCCCTGTACGGCTGTTAGTGGTGTACTAAGGGATGATCTTAGTGGAGCTGCCATTCCATTGGCAATTGTTTGGTTCCACATCAAAGTTGTAAATCTTGCATCTCAGTACCCTCCTCACATCGCAATATTACAAAACTATATATTGAAGCTTATATCTAACCGTGCGTTTAATATGAGGCCACAGTGAGAACAAAAGCTAATCTAGTTTTTGTATAAAGGAAGGAGGTTTTCAATGAACCAACAAAGGATCAAAAGAAATTATAAAATTCAACTACTTTGTATTAATTCTTAATATTATGCTGTTAATGGTACAAAATGACACCTTCAAGTTCAAAAAAAGCATGACATGTGCTCATAGTACTCTTGGAGGCCAGACCCATTTAGTTTGATTTAGACTCATCATCATTTACTCTTTTGAAGTTATCACCAGCAGCCCCAAAGCACCAATGAGAATATACTGCAAATAAGAGAGACAGCTTTAGCACACTTCATACTTGTTGCAATTAAAATATATATATATATATATATATATTTAACTTGCTCTAATGTAAGGAGTTGGCTTGAAAGAAAAGTGAAAAAACATTGTCGTTGATTTAAAAATCAATAGCCAAGATTGTGATATAATACATGCATATGTATAACCAATAACAAACTGCTATTTATTTAAATCTAATCCCTTGATTTTCTCATCAATAGATGCAACTCTTCACTTTTCTGTCTAATAAGCATCCCTCACTTTTAAGAGGTCAAATCCCAAAATCTATGTCCTACACCTTTAAATCAGTCCTCATTTATCTCATAATAAAACATCCTGATTATCATGATTCAGTGGTTCACCATAAACATACATAAATCGACCAACTTCAGCTGAATGATAACATAATAGATTAGCAGAGCAAACAAACCTTGATGATAGGTTTTTCAGTCATGATAATTGTCACCCAGCCAACATAAGGCAAGAACCTGCAATTGACAAATACAAGCAATGATGACAGAACATCATAAAATGATTTTTGAATGAACATGCTTCGTAATAGATTGCAAATTGTAGGAATCAATATATGATAAACTAGGATAAACCCTTGGTATATTGTGTTCAAAGGCCCAACAAGTGTTTGATGTTCCACAAATAGGTATCTAGACTTAGAGGCATTAACCATGCGTGCATGATACCTTAGTGTCACAGATCCCACTCTCATTATAGTTTGAGACTTAAAAAGCGTGTAACCTTAACCTTTATACATTGCAATTAAAACATACAGGTTGCAAGGGCAAGGGAGGAATGGCCTTTTTAAGACAAGTTTAGAAATCAAGTGTAAAAGAAATGCCATACCCAACAGCTCTACCCATAATGTGGTGTCTATTCAGCCATAGCTGACCATGAGCATACAGCAGCCTGTCATCCCCATAGTTGTTATCTCCTGCCAAAGATAGCAAAATACACGACGGATCGGAAGGTCATTACATTAACAGACAACCACTATATAAAACAGACAATTAAACAAAAATTATGAAATAAAATATGGATTTAATTTATATATATTGTCAGTATAAAAAGTTTTTAAACTGTCAGTCAATCACAATCGTTAGATCAGTAGAGATATTTGACTTCTAGCAAAAGTACCTTTAAATTCATCCCCATGAATGTTGTGATGTGCTGACAGTATAAAACTTTGTACACTAATAGTGCATAGATAGAATATTGGAGAAAAGAGTGGAAATCAAATTCGCTATTAAAAGATTGTGTTTTGTATAATGTAGAACCTAAAATCAGCATTGTCAGTATTTCTATACTAGTCACTACCTTTTGTGAGAACATCAACCTCCCCGGTATCTCCCCTTTCATGTACCTACAAAATGATCAAGCATTAAGGGTCTCAAACAGGACAATCTTAATTATCATTCACTGCATGAGAGTAACTAATAAGTGTATATTTCAAAAAGCATAAAGTTAAACCGGTGAAAAAAGTTATGCTATGGGGATTCAGGAAGTTTCCTTTGGAATGAAGATAAACTCAGGTAATGTTGATCTTAACCATTATATCCTCAGAAGAGAACTATGCGTGGATCCTCTCATCTAAGGTTCTCACACGAGAAGATACAAAGCACTTCGTCACAAAGTTCACATTCAGTAACTTTTTTTTTTTAAGAGGCAAAATTTAACATTCAGTAGCAATGATGCAACTCTTGGAAAGAACATACTAAATTCAACCAAAACATTGAGCTTACCTTAATTACACGATGAACAATCGGAATCTCCCGCCCCTTAAGAAAGAAAGAAAAAGGTACATGCCAACAGATTTTGTCAGTAAGGAAAGTATTAAGCAGAACACAGAATCAGAAAATGCTGATATAAATATGAATCAAAATAAGCAAAACATAGAGGATAAAACTGAGAGCTGAACTTACATCTACATTAAATACAACAATCTCACCCGCACGAATTGGATCCTTATTCATGTGTAAGAATAAGATGTCGCCCTGTAAAAGCCAACATTCATTAGCTACAGAAAGAAACAGACAAATTACATTGACAAATAGTTCGAATGTATATATAGATATATATGCAGCTTCTCTTTCCTTGACGAAACTGTACTATTATTGTAGAAAATATTAGATACAGAAAATACTATTTATTGTAGAAAAAAATTAAGGCACGCAAAATATTAATTATTGTGGAAAATATTTTATACAAATTACAGAATTACCGAGGCTTTGATGCATAAGATTGGCTTACCCGCTTGAATCCCGGTTCCATACTTCCAGAAAGAACAACGACGACGGGAGATTCACTGCCAGTGATGCACATCAATGCCTTCCATATTATCAGTGCAGACGTAACAATCATGCCTGATGCAGAACACAGATCGCCTCAACAAATATAACTTATATAGATCGACTAGAAATCCAGTATGTTGACACTACTTGTGGCAAAATCAACATAGCATTAAACAATGAAGTACTGTTTCTAGCATATCCATACAGGATTGTGAAGAAACAAGGGAAAAAAACTTATATTAACTTCAGTGTTCCTCACAGTGTACCAATAACCCAAAATCCTTAAAGAGGGAAAATGACATGAAATTCAGCCTCTAATTTCTCATTTGATTCATCACCCAAAAGATTAGCCATTTAATACTAAACCCATAAACCACCATATGAAAAACCTTAAATCTATAACCTGTGAGCGTTACAAATAACCCCTCAATTGGTAGTGTCAAAGATAAACCCCACATCCGAAAATTGAAAAAATAATAATTACGCCACATACGACTCATTGTAATACGAATTGTTGATATAAACCCTAAAATTAAAATAAATAATAGAGTGAAGATTTTCTATCTAAAACTTGAAAATTCTCTGATTTCAGAGTCGACCCACTTCACTGTAGCTCCCATATAGACCTTAGATAACGTAAATACATATTCTTGTTTGTTTAAATTGAATTGATGCATTACAGAGAGAGAGAGAGAGAGAGAGAGAACGAACCGAGACTAACAGCCTGAGTGAGGACCTGACGGATCTGAAGAGATTTGATAGAATCCATAGTGTCACCGATAAAACCCATTGCTAAGCTTCTTTCTTCGTTTCTGTGTGTTGCTACCAACTTCACCGCTTTGTTGAGTGAGTGACTCTTCTCTTTTTCTTTTCGCCGGTTAACAAATAGAGAGAAGAGACACCCAAAGACCAACAACACAAACAAACGTATATTTTTTTATTTTTATTCCATTATTATTTTTTTTATAAATGGAAATTGTCTACAATTCATTACTTTTTCAATATCCTTTTATTCTCATTGGACAGAATTGGGTTAAGGGTGTCACTATGACTCTGTTTCAATAACTATGGTCAAGCTTATAAAAGAAAAATAATTATGGTCAAGGAATATCTTGTACCAATTACTATTAATTAAATATTTCTATTTTTATTTATTTTAAATTTTTTTACTTTCTAAAATTGTTACCGAGTAAATAACTTTTTTTTATGATTTTAATCATGGTCAAGGAATATTTAATTTTTATTTTAGTTTCTATAATTTTGTTTATACATTGTAACTATTTTATATTTTTTATTGTATAAATTATTGATCCTCGAATTTATAATGGTCAATTAAATTTGACTATTAATTTAATCATGTGCAGAAAATGATATGGCATGGCTTTTGTGATCACTTTGAGTTATCAATGTCGGGGCAAATAAGGTTGCAAGTTGTTATCAACTCATGAACAAGAGTTTTTTGAGTCTTCAAATCAACATATTATACTCAGTGATTTTTGGATATGACTATTGAATAATTGTAACTATAATTTGTGTAGTATTTGATTTTCTTATATAGTTTTAGAAGCATAACACCGTTGAAAGATTGATGATAGCTCATATGTCAATATTTGATATGATTCTTGGTTGAGTAATAGAGTCAATTGTCGGGTGCAAATCCACTTCCCTACCTTTTCTTTCTCAATATCACACAATTAATTAGTTGATTGATACTAGTATTGGTGCTTAGAATGAACCAACTTACAAGGTCTCTTTTTACTTCTTTGGATTTGGAAGTGATATTGAAAATTCCCCTTGCGGGGTTACACAAACAAGATTATATTATTTGGAGGTTTGGTAGTCTATGTGTGAATACCGTTAAAAGTGACTATAGGGTGTGCTGAACTTTTGGGGATAGAGATTCACTCAAAATGCTCTAATAGTTGATTGCAGTTTTGACAACTTTACATACCTCTCGATATCCAAATTTTTATTTGGAAACTCGGAAGAAACTGTCTTCCTTAAAAAGAAAACTTACAGTATAAAGGAGCAAAATGTCTCCCAACATTTATTTGTTGTGATTGAACTACTAAAAACTCTTCATGTTTATTCCTTATTTTATGTAATAGCATCCTTTGTTGGCAAATGGTGTGTCTTTGGTTGCAAAATTGGAAAGGCAAAATTTTGGGATGGAAAAGTAGAATCAATTGATGGTACGATCATCGCAGCCAAGCACTTGCTCATTTCATGGCAACAAAGCTCACAAAGTCCATAAGAGTTAAACCAACAAATTACCTCATTCCTCTGCCATTTTTTGGAAACCTCTCTATCTTTGGTTCTTAAAATGTATTGTAGATGATGCTCCTTTCGGCAATAGTTTTGTTCGGATATTGAAATGTATATGAGAAATGATCAGGGTTGTTTTGCCACGACAAGAGTGATGTGGTGTTTTATGAACCTTCAAGCTGTTAAGTGTTAGACTTAGTGCTTGTTTCAAGCGCTCCAATTGATTTTAGCTTATTGTCTTACAAATGTCATTTGAACTAGATTACAAACATGTGATTAATAATGTGCACAATATAATATTTAATAAATTAGAGTATGACTCTCACATTGATGATTGGTCTTACAAATGTCATATTTGACCTATATTTGAACTAGATTACAAACAAGTGATTAATAATGTGCACAATATAATATTTAATAGATTGGAGTATGACTGTCTTGTTGATGATTGTAAAGCTATTATTGTTGCACGTAACGACTTTCAGATTGTTTTTAATAGGCAATAAACTAGTGACATTGTTCATGCTATAACAAGAACATCTACAATTTTAAGGAATAATTTGCTTATTCACTCAAAAAAACTTATGAGTTTTACTACTGCTCAAGAATCATTATACATAATTACAAATCGTTGAACTCAAATACTTATATTTTAATAAATGACATTCTCACTTAGTACGACAATAGAGCCAATGTAACAACTTTGATAGTGCAATATGACACTAAGATATAATAATGGTGACTATTCTAATTGACTATCTTATTTTGATTTCCAAGAGTCCTCTTAGTGTCATACTTGTTGGGTGATGAAGAGAGCCTCAAATGATCATCTACATCGAGTAAAAAACCATCGTACAAAGTGAGTTAACTGACCACATCTTAATTCAAAACTTTAAACTTATGAGTATATAGACCATTTCACTTATATATTGTTTAACATTTACTTTTTTAACTAATGTTAAACTTTTAACTCACACTTAACACTAATATTTATCTCACACTTGACACCAATAATACCGTCGTTTAAAGAAGATAAATATAAATAATTGTTTGACAAAAAAAGAAAAAAGGAATTGCCATATTAAACTACCAATTAAGTTAACCGGTGGTCTTGAACTAGCAATTAAACTAGCATGGCCTTATTTTTAATTTTGCCGGTAAAAACTTATCCAAACCACACACTCAAGATATAATCCAATTATGATTAATTAATATTATTATATTGATCAGAGGTGCTCGCAGGCAACTTGTTTGAAAGAATGGCTCTTCAGCTTCAGCTTCCTGGTTGTGTTGGGCGCTTCAATTCAATCACGTGCTCTCCACGTGCTCGAAAAGTCAATAATACTCTGTCACAACCCCGAAGCGACGCCGTGAAGTGGGTGGAAGCAACTTCCTCTTTCTTCGACCAAGACAAACGACCCATCATGTTGTTTGACGGTAAATCAAATTAAATCCGTCCAATTTTCATGCAAAATAATTACTCTTAATTTCTTGCTTTTGACACTCAGGGGTATGCAACTTGTGTAATGGCGGTGTTAAGTTTGTACGTCACAATGATCGGAATAAGTATAATATCTATCTCTTTTCATTCTAAATATTATTATTAATACACCCTTTGATTATTAGATTAGATATCTTGTGTTATTGTAGTAGTTTTAGTATAGTGACATACATGAAGAACTTCATTTGTTACTTAAGGCTTATTTGGTTAAATTGTTTAATTAAGAGCTTATAGAATAAACACTTATCATATAAATTGTTATGTATTCCAAAAGATAAAATTAAGTCAAATTAATTGTTTAATGTAAGTTATAAACAGTTTGGAAAACTTATGGAAGTAAGTTAAAAACAAGGCTTAATTGCAGTTTTGATCTCCTTATTTTAGCTGAATCACGAAAATAGTTCCTCATTTTATTTCTCGCCAGTTTTAGTCCCCAAACAGAATTTTGGTCCAAAACTTGATGAAGTGTCATTTTTTTGTGTTTATTTAAATCACACCATGCCTCAAGATCTTGTGGTGCAACAATTGTACCTGAAATCTATGATCATAAATGGTATGGTGTGCCTTAAAAAAAATGACATTTCATCAAGTTTTTGACTAAAATTCTGTTTGGAGGACCAAAACTGGGGAGAAATAAAATGCGGGGACTACTTTCGTGATTCAACTAAAATAAGGGGACCATAACTGCAATTAAGCCTAAAAACAACTTACAAACATGTTACAATAAGCTGTTTTCATTAGTTTTCCTAAATAGTTTCATAAGTGAGTACATTAATAGATAAACCCAAATATGTCAATCCAAGCATGTCTTTACTTGGTTTGTTTTATTTATATTTTGTTGGGTTGGGTTTGACAGGACAATTAGATATGAAGCTCTTCAAAGTGAAGCAGGTAAGATGTTACTAAAAAGATCAGGAAGAGCTCCCGATGATATTTCAAGTGTTGTACTTGTTGAAAATCATAGGTATGTTTGTCCATTCAATTTTATTGTTCAAGTAATCAAATCATAAGTATTCATTTGAGACTAACTTTTTTTAGCTTATTAGAAACTTTCTCTAGGGCCTAGGAGATAAATGTTTTCTGTGTTAAAAAAATTCTATCCAAATAAGATTCTCTTTCTGTTAAATAGGTATGACTTGGTAGTTTGTTTTATTCTATAGATCATACATAAAGTCAGAAGCTGTGTTGAAGATTATGGAATACATAGACTTACCCTTTCCGCAACTAGCGTTTCTTCTTCAATTCGTGCCTCTGTAAGTAGTAGCATTTTTTACAGGTTCTTTGCTAGTTTTATCGTGTTATTTTATTGCTAAAGGGGAATTAGCTTGATGATAAATGTCATGGATGATTGCAGGTTTGTCAGGGATTTTGTTTATGACAATGTTGCAAATAATCGTTACACGGTTTTTGGTCGATCTGAATCATGTGAAATCTAGCATCATCCTGGAATGAATACTAGTGATAAGAATAATGTGTTATATTTGAAAACCATGGTTCTTTCTTGTTATCCTCAAATCTTTCAGTTAAAGGCTCCATGTACTGTATAGCATAACAGGTAAGCTTTAACTTGATATACTTGTTATACTTTATACAAGGAAAGAACATCAATTTGTAATAATATCTTCTGTCACAAATGGTTTGCATTTTGAATTCTATATATCAGAAAACACTCCCTATTTCTTCATTAGTTTCATCAAAGAATCAATTAAATTAAGTCATTAAACTGTCATTATTTTTTTCATTTTATTTAACATTTTCTAAGCAAACTGAACTATCTTAACTTTACTCATTTTTTCGCTGCTGCGAAGATCTCAAGTTTTCACAAAGAATGTTGATTGTGGTATCATGACGAATCGTTCTTCCATTAGGATTCTGTCATATTGTTTTGTCAAGATTCAAACAAAGACTGTAAGTTGAGATTGATTATTTTTCAGATAATTTACACTCAAGCCAGAATTTTGTATGAGTTGATCTGTTACTAACGATTATATAAGAAAAAGAAAAGGACCAAATCGTTAAAATAAGTCTCCAACTTTTAAGCACTTATACAAAATATAGAAGTTTCTGCTTTAACAAATAAAAATAAATTTAATCAGAGTCTCAACTCCTGTTCCTCTTAGATGAACTATTCAATCCACTAAATAATGAATAAATATTCATTGCAGATGGATCCACTTTGTGATGACATCTACATATATCTAATTTTGGAATAGAGAACAGACCATTTTTTTTTGAATAAATGATAATCAATACACAAACACTATTTCACATGTTCCAAAAGACAAGGAGACCAGCATTCAACAGTTTCCTCTATCCATATAGACAATCAAATAGATACATGTATAATTCATTTCATGCAGTCGAATTCGGATGTGTTTCTTCTGAATGACGTACAGATGATCATGTACTTGGTAATAAGATAGAGTTTCAAACCAGAATTCAGAGAAGCATTCGTGATTGCGTGCAAGTGTTGAATCAAAAGAAATTGGAGGGTCCTTTCTTTATAACACATGTACTGCTATATACACTTCTAAAAAAGGGAGATTTTGGATTGTACACAAAAACTTGAAGAACAAGCTGTGAATCGGAATCACTCAACTTGAATTACTCTCTAATAGGAAAACATTTCATCTGGCTTTCCTAAGTACAGTGAAGCTAAGCAGTATGCATATCTGTCAAATGAGTCATTGCATCAAAGTTAAAGGAAGTTAAACCAAGACAAAACAATTTCCAATTCCGTTATGACAATCGACAACAAGAAAGAAAATCGTAAATCACTACTAACCCGAGAAGTAAGATGATGACCGACAATATCAGGAACAAATACTGATAGCATTTGTACTTTGATTTGCGTTTTGCATCATGTCCAGGAGGCAAATATTTGCGATTCACATATCCAAATTGAGGGCGCATTAAAATAACAAAACCAAGGAAAAATCCTGCAAGGAATCCTCCTATGTGAGCTGAATTGTCCACATGAGGTAGAAATCCAACAGCCAAATTTAGACCAATAATGAGCAATAGACTTGTAAGAGCTGCACACTGCAGAAGTTAACATGGTTTAAAATCTGTCCTCGTGTTTATTTTTTCTTTCAATACAACAAAATATATAGTTTGCATAACATATCAACTAATATACTACCTTATTTACATAAATAGTCCAATTGGTTAGAAGCTCAGAAAGCATGGCTCCAAGAAGTCCAAAAAGTGCACCAGATGCACCAACTGATATGGTATTTGGTGCTATAGAGTCTCTCAAATGCAAAATTGATAACAAACTTCCACCAAAACCAGAAAGCAAATATAATGTTCCAATTCTCACTGCCAAGTCCAATTAAGATATCATAAATAAATCAACCATAAACATAGATAACAAAGAGTTTCAGCTTGCCCAAAAAAAAAAAAACTAAGTAGAAATTAATTAATGTATATATGCTTACAAAATCCAAATTCCTTCTCAAGCCGAACTCCTATGAATAAAAGACTAAACATATTGGCAAGTAAATGTACAACTCCTGCATGAAGAAACATGCAAGAAAAGAATCGCCATACTTCATTTTCACCCACCACTAGGTCCTTTTCAAGTGCTCCTAATACCCTCAACCTGCATAAATTAAACACAATAATAACCCCAAAAAGACCAATTAACAAATAATTAATGTGAAACTTGTCATTGTTTTTTTTTTATTCCATTCATGCATGTATTGTAGACATTTGAATTTGATTACAATATTAGCAATTGTTTTCAAATGTTGAACAAAGTTAAGAGAATAATGAAGAATAATTTGAATGAGAGAGAAAAAGAGAAAGGAGAAGAATCTCACGTGCGGACAGAAGGGCCAAGGAGAGGGTTTTCATTGAAAGGTTGAAAAGAGAATCTTCCCAAATATTGAGAGAAAAGACAAACATCATCATTCAAATAACCAGGACAATCATTGAGATACATGCTATACACAAACATTGCAATATTGGCTACAAAAATGAGTGGCACCAACCATGAAAACCACACCTTTGTTTGTGAGGCATGGAAAGTAGGAGGTGGTGGCGGGGGATAGCGAGCCGCCTCAATGTCGGTGGAGAACGGCGGCTTTTTCCCCATACGGCGGTGGTGGCTGTATGGTTGTGGTGGATATTGTAACAAACATACAGAGAGACAAAACAAAATAGGATGTTGTGAATGGAATCAACAACTCTTCCCTCCTTTGCTTTCTCTACCAGTTAAATTAGGTAATTCATTTTCCTCCTTATATATATATTTTTTGGAAGCCACTTACATAATTTACATTATATAGTATATATCATATACTAAACAAAAAGAAGATCAATATATATATTAATCTCTTTTTATCCTACTTTTTGCTTATATTTAATATCAAAAGGAGTATATTACAATTTACATTAGCTAAATTATTTCCTTTCCAATTTTCACCAATAATAATAATAATAGCAAGCTCATTAGAGTTTACTCTATTTAGAATAAAATATATTAAAAAAAAAAGAAAATGTTTATATATCTAGTCTACATTTTATATCAATTATATATACTTATTCAAGTTACTTTTTCTAATGTTTCATTTTGCACAATTTTTATTTATTTAGCCACATGTGTCTCAATCATTATTTCATTATTAAGACTTCTTAGATCAATACACAACATTTGCAAAAGTAAATTTCACACTACACTGTTGAAATAACTATTCTTATAATTTTTTTCATTTAATTAGTGGTTTTTTGCAAAAATAAAAATTGTAATTTAGAGAGAGTTTTACAAAAAGATTTTCAAGAAAGTTTTACAAATAAGAACAAAGATAGTTCTTATTTTAAGAACCAAATAAACCCAAGTAATTAATTAATGAGATCACCCAAGAACACTTGTATGAAATGATACAAATTACTTTTTCCTTGACCAAATGTTTCGAGTTGGTATCATCATAGGATTATAATTCAATAATCACACAACAACTATCTAAATAATCAGCAACTAATTAACTATGATTCCACAAGAAAAAGAAAAGATATTAATTAGCTCATCACATGAGGACAACAAATGAAAACAATTTGAAGTCTTCTATTCAATTTTTGTCCTCAATTCAAAGGAAATAAGCTACTTGAGCAAGCAATTTAAAGCTGGTTTGGTGTGTGTGGCTCTTCCATGGGCATTATGGCAGAATGAGAAAACCTTCATCCCAGGAACACCAGATTTTACATAAACACGATCAAACACAATGTTGGAGCACCCAACATTTTGGTCACAGTTCAAATTTATTGCTTTGTCTGTCAATGATGTTCCACTAATTCCTCTGTATGTTACATCACTCACCTTGATTGCTTGAGTCTACACATAATATTCAATAAATAAAAAATTGTTACAATTGGAGTAACATTAAATATTAAATTATATTGAAAAATACAATTGGGGCATTTTCTTGTGTTACCTTGTTTTGGCATACCATTCCATTAACACAATAAAACTGGTCAATCATAATGGGGTTATGAGCTCGAACAAATTTAATATTTTCAAATGTGATCCTTCTAGCAAATCCACCTCCACCCTGTTTTGAAATTAAAAGATTACATTTTAAAATAATAATTTACATAAGTCACGTGACCAAAGTTACAAGCGAAAAACCTTATAATAAAAGGAGTATAAAATAGAGTTTGTAACCATATTAATTAATGTTGTTATTTGGTGAATTAATTAATTACCTGCTTTGTTTTGATCCTTACTCCAGTTAATGTTTGAGTCAAAGTACAATTCTTCACATGCACATCCTCTACAATATCGGTCTCTCCACGTGCCCCCAATGATCCAATACTACAAAAATATTTAACATTTACTTCAGTTACAGGTAAAGTATGTAGCTAGAACATTTTAATTAAAAATCCAAACTCATTTACATGATAAGATTTTCTCTTTATCACATTTGTGAGTTTTATATTTGTTATAATTAGTTGATTTTGATAAAAAAAAATAGTATGAGTTATTCATTGTTGTATTTTGTTCAATCAATGAATGAGATTATTCAAAAACTTTCGTTTTTCTCATTTTTGTAATATATGATGATCTACTTAGAGAAAGTAAAAAAAGTGTGTGATTAATGGATGATAATTGAATTCAATTTCATAATTAATACTCCATCCAGAATAAAATAAAATAAAAAATGGTAACTAAAAATGTAATGTATCTAATTAAAAATTAAGATCAGATATACCAATTTTTTTTATTTTTTTTGTTTGTTTATATTTCATTTAAGAATAGGAAAATATACCAACCTGATACCATGTCCTGGACCGCATGTTATACCAGTTATTTTAACTATGGATGATCCAGCACTAATAGCAATGCAATCATCACCTACAATATAATTTGTTGTTTATTAAATAAATATAATTAATTATAAGAGAAATTGAAAGATTAGTTTATTCTAGAGTAGAAAATATGTAGATTAAAATTAATTATTAATTAATTTACCTGTTCCAATGAAAGAGTTAAGTACTTGAATGTCTCTTGAGGAAGAAATATCAATGCCATCAGTATTTGGGCTATCTCCAGGAGCAATTAGACGAATGTTAGAGATAATGCCTTTCTTGCAACTTGTTAGAGTTATATGGCTTCTTGCTGGATTCATACTTGTATATCCTTTTATTTGAAACCTATAGCATCTATTCAGTGTTATTGCCTACACAAATAATTGAATATAATTAATTTATGTGTTTGTTATAATTATAAATATAAGCAAAAACAAATCATGAGGATTGAAATTTGATTTTGTAACAAATTGTCAATAGTGTGTATTTTAATTTTGGTCCAAAAATATTAAAAAAAAAATTGATCAAATAAACTGATATACTTGATCTTAATACATAATTTTGTTGTTGTTATTTTTACTTATATTTTGGGAGATAGTATTTTACAATAATCAAAATTAGATACTTACGGTTGGTGGACGGCAATTTGTTCCCTGAAAAGAAAAAAAAATCATAAAAATCTAGCTAGTATTATAAATAAATTAATATTAAGCCAAATAAATTATACATATAGTACATATATTTATGATACTAGAAGTATATTATAAAGTAATGTTAAGCCAAAAAAATTTATATATAACTACAGTACATATTTACTTACGGGTGGTGGATTTCCTATGCAAGGTTGTTTCCACCAGACAGAGCCTCTACCATCAATTGTCCCTTTTCCACTTATAATTAAACCATTCACAAATGAGAAGCCAATCCATGTGTTTATGTGGGATCCTGAATATTCTGATTTTGTTTTAGGTGCTACAATGTTCCCTGAAATCTGAGTTCAAACATGTAGTATAGTACTAAATATGTTAGTTACTTTAAATATCTCAATTTAACTCAAATTAAATATCAACTAGAGCTGTTCTACTTTTGTGGATTATTGTTCTTTTTTATTCCATTGTAAATTACTCAATTTCAATTTGTTTGTACTTTTAATGTATTTCATTCATCTAAGGTGAACTTTGACTTTTAATGTTATAAAAGAACTCCAATTTAAAAGAATAAAGATACGGAAATTTTAAAAATGTTTAATCATGAAAATCGTTCAATTGTACATATGTCTCATTAGATTTTATTAGGAGCTAGTTATAACTAATTATAAATTAGTTAATTTTAGTTTCAAATTAGTTAAGATTAGTTAGTTTAGTTAATATCATTATATAATGTGATAATAAAAAAAAAATTCTCATTTATTGAACTTCATCATACTTCTCAATAGTCTCCTAGTACATAATGACTACATTTCATTTATATTAATTTAAAATTTATAGTGGTACACTTGAATTTTAAAACCATAATCTAAATTACAACATTATTCCTCCCACTTAATTATTACTAACGATGAGTCATACCCAAAATATATTATTAAGTTGTAAAATACTGAAAAGATGTACCTGAATGTAGATATAGTTAGAATTACATGGACCATTGAAAGTTATTGGTCTGAGTAAGAATGTCTTGGTTGCTGGTATGATGAGATGAGATGTGTCTGACTTGCTCTGGCACACGTCTTTCCATGCCTTCACAAAGGCCTATTTAATTACATTTATATAAGTTGTGTTTGCTGAATGCTAGATATGTATAATTATCATATCATATATGGAACTAAGTAAATGAAATAATTAAGTTATTCAAATTAGTGTTACTCATGCAGCAAAATATTTTGAGGCAGCTAAAATTGTGAGATATCATAATTAATAATTTACAGGGGAGTCATTGTTTTTTCCATCTCCAATTGCTCCATATTGCAACACATTGAAAGTTGTTGTGCTGCTTAATCCGGGCTTAACCATACTCATAATCATTAATACTGTGAAAAAAAACTCCTGCATGACATTAACATTTTACTTAGTACTAATTAGTATTGGTTATAACATTCTATATAGTATCAATCACAATTGAAAATGACTAATTATATAATACATAAGACAACTTTTAAATTGTGGTCTATAATTGCAACTGCAACTACAATATAATAATTTTAGAGGTATCTGAAAGGGTGTCACAATTACAATTATAGCTACAACAACAATATTTATCTACATTTGAATGCAACATAAAAATTTATGGCGTAATCATAACTGTTATTTTAAATTATTATTGACAACAATGTATTGAGTTAAAACTATAATGTAAAAAACAAATGATATAATGAGACTCATGTGAGATCCTAACCATTGTATCAAACATTGAACCTAGTGCTTTGAACCACATAGAAAGTATTTGTAATATACCCTACTTTTTGCTTCTATATATAAGGGTGAGAGCAGAGGAAGCAGATTTTAAAAGTTAAATAAAATATTGGCTTCTTCTCTTTATTGATAAAATAAAACAACTTTACGTTTAAAGTTTATTTTCAATAAGATACTAACTTAGTAGAATGGATCAATTGAGACATATTAAGGGGTTGTGGAAAATTAAACTCCACACAACATAGTTGGAAAACACATGGCTTATGGAATTTAAAGTCCTTGTTTTCGTAGTAAGCACATGAGGCAAATGTACATACCTACGCTATCTTCTGTACGTATCTTAATTTGCTTCTTAATTTACACTCAATGGTAAACTTTGGTAAATAGATCAAAATATTGTTAACTTGGTTTGGTTGAAAAGTTCATCTACTTTGATTTGAAAGCACGTTAATATTTCTCTATTAGAGCCATTTGAAATGAAATGATCAATTTGGTCGGCCCTTATATAAGTGAAATAAAAATGCATGACTTCGATGTAATAAGAAATAGTTTAGTTAAAGTGAATATTTTTTGCTTGTACAAGATTTCCAAGCTAGTACGGACTAATTGTCCTTACTTTCTTATGAAATAAGGTTAATTTCTTAATATATTTGTTTGGACCGGTTAAAAGTCTAATTCGTTCTCATCTAATTCGACAATCTGTTAATGAAATCTTATGATTTTTTGACTTGCGGGCGAGACCAAACCTAATGGCCACAAAGAGGTGATTCCGCCAACTATCTCCAGCATTCAAAATCATTTAAGGTTCCTCTTCTCATGTAGACTATGACTGTCACCTATGTAAACAGTGCTTCGACACCGATAAATGTACATTTTTTTCATTTTATCTTATTTTTCACTCTCCTCAAATAACCACTTCAAGTGTCACAGTGTTTACAAGTAATATCCCATCTCCGAGTACAAAGCAACATTCAAATATTGGAGTTGACTATCCAATTCAATCCACTTGGAATCAATATTAAATCTAGAAGCTTAATTTCTTGATCTACTTTTTATTTTTATTTTTATTTTAACTCAATTTCTTAATCTACTTTTGAAGCGAAAATTATAGTATATTTAAGTTTCTTCTTTATTTATTTTAAAAAATATATATACAAGCACGTAGAAAAAGCGCGCACACAAATTATGACATAAATATAGAGAAATTCTACGGTACCAACATGTAATATAAATTTCTAAATTTTTATTACTCATAATAGTGAATATTGAAATTAAATAATTAGTATAATGTTTATAAATAATAAAATAATATTTTTTCTTATGAAATTATTTTTCTTAAAATACAAATGTAGGCAAAACTCCCATAGATATATGCATATAAAAAAAAGAAACAATTACATCGTAAAACATAGGAAAATGCTAATTTTTACAATACATCTTTGCAAAAAAGAGAAAAATGATATATGGAATCACATAATACTCACAACTTATAACGATCCACTCTCCTTATGTATGAGCAATGAGTTTCTAATTAGTCAAACAACCTATTTTTAAACAACCTATTTTTATGGATTCTTCTTTTTCTTGAGTAAATTATTCGTAAAAAATAACAATGCTCTTAGACATAATAAAATGCGAGTAATGATGCATCTCACGACAACAAAAATCATGAAAGAAACACTAAAGTGACTAATAAGAGGTCTTGGCTAATCATACATAGCTGGTTATTAAATTAATAAAATTGATCTTAAAATTTGTCAAGTCATTAGTACTAATGCGTTCACGGGAGTGTTTTTCGGAACACGAAAAAAACACTAAAGTGACCAATAAGAAGTTTTGGCTAATCTTACATAAGTGGTTATTATATTAATAAAATTAATCTTAAAATTTGTCAAGTTATTAGTACTTATGTGTTCATAAGAGTGTTTTGCCGGATAAAAAAGAACCACTAAAGTGACCAATAAAAGATCTTGACTAATCATACATGATGAGTGGTTATTAACTTAATAAAATTGATCTTAAAATTTGTCAAATTATTAATATTGATGCGTTCACAAGAGTATTTTTCGGGGCATCCATTATTTTTGACAGAATGCACTAATGTAATTCATTTTATATCTAAATAATGAATTTGCAAGAAATAATCAATGTGAGAAATATTAGAGTGGCGACAAAAGACCTAGCCTCCTTGCCTATTCTATTCTATTCTATTCTATTCTCTTTTGATGGGTTTATACTTTTTCATTAAAGAGAAGTCATTTTAAGAGTATCTTTAATCTAAAATGACTCATCTAATTTGTTTTTTTTATTCTCTTTTACTAAAATAAATGATTTTTTATATATTTAATTTTTCTTTTATGTTTTTATGTAGTTTCATCGTTTTTGTGTGGTGTTGTGTTTGTTTGCCATCTTGATATAATATTTTGATTTTTCATCTTATTGCGGTATTTTTTAGTTCAGATTAACAGATCAACTTTGATCAAGTGCAAATTCAATCGATGATTTTGGCGTCATCAACATTACAACTTTGAAGTCATGAATATTTTAGACACCTCAATTTTGTCATATTTATAGATTTTTTGCTGATATTAATCTGGATATTGCGAGTTTGTTCGCATATTCATCATTTAGAGTTTTAGAGACTTTGAATTATAATGTTGATTGATATAATTTCTATCAATTTGAATGAATGAATAATTTTTTTAATAAAAAAAAAAGAAATAATAAATGTGGATGTATGTTATAACACCCTTGCCAAATGCACCTTTTTCTCCATGAAATCTTCTTGTTGTTGGACCAGACAAGTTGTCTAATCTTTGCCATAATGGAGAGGAGAGTTTTTAACATGTTAAAGTTGATTCCTCCTCCTCCCCTTTTAAAGCTTCTTATGGATGCTGATTTTAGATGGATTTCCTTCCAATGGGGTTGTTCCTTAGCTTTTCCTGTTAATCCCTCATTTTATAAAAAAAATAAACCATGAATCCTTTATATGGCTAATATTTTTCTTAATCACTTATATGGGTAGTCTAGAATCACTTGAATCAATCAGGTCAATATTGAATCGCATACGATGAAATTAATTTGATCGATTGCTCAAATCAATTTGCTAAAAATAGAACCCCAAGTTATAGTAGTAGTTAAGTTAAATTAGGACAAAACTCAAAGAAAAATCAAATTATGATAAAGCTATATTAAGCTACCATTGTTTTTAATTTATCTTCATCTTGATTTTTTTAATGTAATAACCTAGCTATTTTCATACAAAGAGAACTTCATAGAATAAGAGCCATAAGAATTAATAATATAAAAGACATGATAAATATTAGCTAGATTTTATACATGGACAGTATATATATTGCGGAATACAGATAGTAGAACCTACAAACATGGATGGCTTTTTTTCTCACCCCTATATATTCTCAAAAACCTCCAAAATACACCTCCAGATGAGTCAAATGTAGAACATTGGAGTGAGAAAGAAACTCTCACAAATATGTATATATAACCCCACATGAAGAGCTTATAGAAGATAAATTAAGCCCACATATGAAAGAGGGTTGAATTATTTTATCCATGTACTAAGAAAGAAGGTTGACTAACTAGAGGGCTGCAGCACCAGTGGCAGTGGATGGTAAATAATCACGACAATAATCAAAACCATACCAAATACCATTTGGGATAAAAGTATTGTAGTAAAAACTAACAGGCGGGTAGTTATACGTATATACGGTCACACTCTCTGGTTTCCAACCATCGTATCCGCTCCTGTATAAATACAGATAACATATTGGATATGTACATGGTCCGTATATCTCAAATGTATCCGTAGAGCACCGCTCAAATGTTCTTGAACCAGGATCATCCAATCTTGGAACATTTACCTGATTCATTATTCAATTAACAAACATATTAGTTAAAATCCAATTAATATGAATTAATTTCCACTATACTACTAAATATTTTATACACCTTCAATTAATTACAAAATATTTTCTAATAGTTTTTAAAGCAATTAAAATTAAATGCAGATGTTAAAGCGCACTATCTTCACATTTGGTCCATTGTATATCGGTGCTTAAAAGTTACTTGAAACTCTAACGAGAATATATGAGACTACTCAGAAGTATAAGTTAACAATTCTCCTAGTCTTTATACTAAGACAATGACTAAATTAATGTTAGTTCGATAAAAAAATAAGAGAAAACAAATGTCTACCTCAAAACTCAAATTCACGAACCGACAACAATTAGGTCACTCTTGTCTCAGCCATAAAGACAAGGGGAGCCATTAACCATTAACATTTGAGAAGTCCTGACGATTATCATTAAAATTTGAGTCACTTTTAAGCCCAATTTGTCAAAATTAAAATCAAAATATATTTAATAATGTACTAGTAACAATTTATGAATGACTATTTTGGTGCAAAATAATTGATCAAAATTAGGGTTAGTTGGCTAGTTGTCCACTTTATCTGTATTAGAGTAGTGCTGAGAATACTCTTTTCAACGCTTACTATAATACTCACTCTCATATTCACTGAAATCAATATGGGTTCATTTTGGAAATAGTTTCCACATAAAGTGGTGGGATCCACATGAATTTCACCCAATAAAAGAGGGAGTGTTGGAAAGAGAGCATTGCTAATCACTATTAATTTTTGACTCGGTTAATTTCATTTTATATAGATAAACTATATAGTATTAATTTTATTTTTGACAAGATAAATAAAGTATCCATATTTCATGGTAAGCAAATGGAACCTGATAGCCATAAGCATCGCCAAATGAAAGACTGATAAGATCTCTGGTATATGAGGGAGAATTGCAGCTTGTCTTTATGGTCACTGTGTAAGAACAAGAGCTACTACCCGCATTCTGCAACATTCATATTTAATTTAATTTCAGATACAAAAACAAGATCTGGAAATGCTTCTATGTAGAAATTAATCCCAGTACCCTAATTACTGCACTGATGGAAATTAAACATGTACTAGTATGTTTTACTGAATTACTCTAAGATGATTTTTGATATTTTATAATTGAAGGGTATTTCTACTTGGTATTCCAGTATTTGGTTAATTAACATTTGAATAAGTAAAGACAAAAAAGAGTGTATGGTACCTGAAGAATTTGGGTTTGGTTGGGCTTAAAAGATGGATTGGGTTGAGGTTGCTGATGATCAGTGATTATGGGCGTTGATTCTGAGAAGACAACGATGATGCAAAAAGAGAGGAGGAAGATTGAGGTAGCAACTTTCATGATTTTTGTTTGTCTGTCACCGAGAGAAAAGATCGTCTCACTACTACCACTGCTTTGCTTTTATTGTATTGACTACAACAATAAAAGTGGGTGGGTAGGTAGGTCAATCTTCGTTTACCTTCGTTTCTGATCCCTTACAGGGTTGATTAATGCTAATAAGTAATTAAAGCAGATTTTTCTTTTTGTTCATTAGAGAAAAAATTAAAAAAATTGTTCAGGAGTGCAAAATCTAACCGTATTTGTCAGTTGTTAGGCCTTACAAATAATTAAGATGGATTTTAATATTTTCTAACTAGTACCAATAATGATTTAATATTCTAGTATATTCAATCACTTGTATTTTCTGTGTTCGTAGACGAAATGGTTAATACTACTAGAAACTCACACACAACTACAAAATCTCAAATTTAAATTTAAAAATGTCAAATTTAAATTTGAAATATGAGGTTCAATCTAACATTATCACTTTTATTTTTTTAATTGTTGATTAACTCAAAATCTTGACTTGAATTGCTTAAATAAATGATATTGACACTACTAAATATCAATGAATGTTTGACAAAAAGTGATACGTCTCGAGAAAGTTCCCTTTTTTCCTATTGACAAAGGTACTATTATTTTATTTTGCCTTGCCAAACTCGTGTGTGTTAATATAACACCAAAAAGCCTCCTCGCAATCCACATGTTTGGTTAGTCCGTCTCAAATAGTTAAGAAATTCACTAAGATGTTAACACTTTTTTTGTTTTTACCATCCATATGGAGATGTTCTTTAGGCGAATCTTAAATGAATAATGCTTCAATTTAATTTTCCATGTCCCCCAAATCAATAATTTTAAAATAATAGTGCATTGGTAGCATTAATTGGTTCTCTTTGATGCCATGGAATGGAACTAATGGGTATCATTTTTTATATGTATCCCTATTCTATTCCACTTTTAAAATACACTAAATATAAAAAGCTAATACTATATTTAGTTCTCGTGTTACTTTATGTATATTAAACCTCCTCGTCTTACTTTATTAGTTTCAAACATTTCATCTTAGAATCTCCTCTAGACCTAAACGTGTGTATTCCACTTTTAAAGTGCACTAAATATAAACTGGATGCACCATTTTAGATGAGGAGGATGTACCATTGGAGATTTGTAAACTGGGCAGTGAGTTTTCAAAAAACTCCAGTGCAGAACTATTTGGTATCTTTTTATTTTTATTTTTTTATATATATAATGCTAAACCATTTGATATTAACATGCTGAAATAGGATGTTTAATATGTTTATGTTAATCCCTTTTTTTTATGAAAAATAAAAATGTTTAACCCCTTTTTTGGGGCTACCTTCGGGTGGAATTGAACCCCCCAAGATCCCTTCATGGAGGTCACCAGTCTTGTGTTTCAATGTTTCAAAAACAAAAGCATATATTAGCAGCAAACACATAACATCTGGTACAAGTATCATCATAGATTCATAGGAATAAAAAGCAAGAATCATCTAACAAAAATATAATACTTAGAAGAGCAAACAAAGAAAGAATGAAAAACACACATTGTACAAGGTAAAGGTAGAACAAAATCAACAATATAGATGTTACAACATAAAAGATGTATAATTTGAGAATGTTATACAAATAGTTATTGGCCGAGCAAAATCCTCACATGCACCATACTAGAGAAAAATTTATCATATTCAGAGGTTTGCCTGACCTCGGTGTCTTGCCATTATAACTCACAAGATGCTCAACACACCTCAAACTGCTGATTCTAATGACTGTCAGGATTTCTCATTCAGAACTCGGTAGGAGGCTTCAACCTTATCAGTCTCTTGATTCTTTCTTTTTCTGTATTTTCCAAATATCCCTTCAAAAGATATACAGGGAAAATGTAAACACAACATCAAGAAGAAACTCCTCTTCGCAACAATGGAACATGGGAGTACATAAGATGCAAAAGGATAAACATTGGATCAGAGGTGTGGGTGAGGCAAAAAAATTGCAAGTGTTGTGATTATTAGTAGTATTGTGATTTTTTTTTTCTTCAGTTCATATTTATTCTTTTAAGACGGAGTATCATGCCATGTGCATAGCAGAAGGTAATCACTAGCGTGATGAGTCTCATGCGAAACAATTAACATCAAATAACAATATTTGTAATAACTAGATAGATGCATATGATGACATACACCATGTGAATGTCGCAAAATAATGTGTCTCTAAGGTAAGTAGTAGAATGAATGAGTAAACCAAGAAAATTTTCAAAAGTTAGCTGTGATCTTTTACTAAACATAGTCTGGCATGCATGTCTTCTCACCTTCCATACAATTTCATCCAAGCACAAGCAAATTCTTCCATACTTATCAAGGAAACGGCGCTCAGTTGGAGGCTTTCCACATACATCCTTTACAGCCGAGGTTATTGTAAAGATCACCTCTGACACTGGAGAAAAACAAAACATTGGCAAATGTGATTGATGTAAAGTTATTAAAGTTCTTGACAGCTTTCAAACATATATGTTTTTCCAAATTCCAATTTACAACCCTTGGTAAAATAACAATATACTTGAGTCACTTGGCATTGTTATGAATGCTGATGCCGTCAAATGCCACTATGAACAAATAACTTTGTTTTTTAATTAAAAATCTTTATATTTTTCTTTTCAAGGAAAATCAGACAGAAGTGTCCACTGAGTCTAGACAGTAGATTCTAAGATATATCCCCACTAATTCACTTGATTGCTAGATTTTCTCATAACTTCATTAGTAAAAATGTAATTCTATACCTCCGACACCACAAGAGTATCCTTTAATAGCTAGTATATCTTCTATAAATAGAGAGACTAGAGAGTATGGGGGAAGGTATCCATCTTCTATTAATAGCTCCTTTTACTAGGGAGTATTTCATGGCTAAATGAGAATGGTGGATTGAGGGGATGCTGCGGAGAGAAGCTTGCAATAATTGAGGCAATAGAGAGAAAAGGAAATGGAGCAATGGTTCTGGATGGACGCTAGTGTTGAAAATATAGAGGCTATGGTACAGGAAATATCGTGCAGGATGGACGAGATTCTTAGGAACCCAATTGATGCCATGAGGAGAAGCAAAGCCACGGGTCCTGGGCACAACAGTGATGAAGAAGAATCGAACTTGGTTGATAAGCCAAGAAAATAATCAATACATTATGAGGTAGAATAATTATTGTCTCAAAGATGAGATCCAAGAACCAAAGGTCCTAAACTGCAGACAAAGGATACAAACAATGAAGAACCCTACGACAGAGGTGGAAGGGATAAAAACATTATTCCACTGTTGATGCAGCTACAGAGATAAAAAGACAAAGCCAGTCGCTAGATATAGGCCATTATTATCTTTAATATGTATGTTAGTGGATCCTAGTGGAATCATGTTTTAGCAACTGCAAGCTGATCACTTCGAGGACAAGGTTGGAAAGGGGGGAGTATTGTTAGACGTATGTAAGAACTGTTGGTGAGAGGGTTAGTTAGTTGGGTTGAGATAATTAGAAGAAATAAAGCATGTTGCTGTAAATAAGATGAGGGGTTGAGAAAGAGTGGTATCTTTATTTAAGAGACAATTCGGGACTTTGGGTATAGGCAGATGAAGGCCTGAAGTCCTGCAGTGTTCTATCTTTGTAATTGGGGTTTGTCCCTATTTATTTCTAATAAGATACAGGGTTGTTATCACACTTCAATCTAAGAAAAGAGAGCATATCCACTTTCAACCATCAACAACTTAGATGATTCATTTCTATGCTTTATTTTACCATCGGCATGTACGAAATATTGCTTCAATTGCATATTAAAGCATCAACAACTGAGATGATTAATTTCTTCACCTTTATTTTATCATCATCTGTCAAAATCTGTTTCTATTTTATTATTAAAAAATATCCCTCAATTATAAGGATTTGGTTGTATAGGAGTATTCTCCTTATTTATCTTAGTAATCTTGTACATATATCTGATGTATTGTTAGCATATTTCAATTCAATAAAATATACTTCCCTAATTCTTGAGGTCATCAAATATAAAAGACTGGTTCATAGAATACATACAAGCAAGTTCATCGTACTCATCCTTCCCCACAACGTATATACTGACATCTCCAAGTATTGTGTATACGATATAAACTGACCTGATAAAGATAAGAAGTATAAGTAAAATACTAAATCACCAAGTACCAAAAAGAAAACTGTGTCATCACATACGAACGGTACATCATTTTCAAAAATGATGGAATATGAGTGAACAATAAGTAGTATCAGTGAAGCAAAAAAGAATTATTTTTGAGAATCTTGTATCCATTCCTGATTTTGATGGGACAAGTTCACATATCAGCTGTTTAGCTTCCACTTCTATGACTCATTTCCAAAATTTCCATTAATGATTACACTATCAGAAATATCTTAATAACCAACTAAAATTATTCACTTTGTTCTCATCTTCTTGCATTAGAAAAAATACAAACAGTGCAAAGTTTATCACTATCATAGTATTTATTCAATCATGATTCAGATAAACAGGTTCACAAGCCCATTTACCTTGCGACTACATTCCTAATAACCAAAATTTAGTCCTTCCCCACCAGTTCAGAATCAGATAAAGTTACAGAGTGCTCTTAGATAAGGCAATTTATCAGGTACAATATACATTCATATATACCATATACATGAGAGAGCAATATACTCACTTGTGGCAAGCAACTAGGAGTTCTTCATTTTTTACACCTTTAAGATTATCAGCTCCTAGTTTGACCAAAAAAGAACGCCAATGTAAGCGCTCCTCGGCAGGAACTCCATGAAAACTGCAATCATAAATCCACTCAGTTTCTGATAATAAAAAAATTGGAACAAAGTGTAATTTCCCCCCTCAATCTGATTGAAGAGAAATCCACATATTTAATAAAATGTGTGGGTTTGTGTCAGAAGGTTTGAGTGACATTTCAATTCAATCATGTAAAGTAGAAAGTGAAGCATGTGTTAGTAGTTATCTTATTACTCTGTCTAGGGTATGAAGCTAAATTAAACTAACCACTTCTCATTTTAGCAAAATCACATAAAAAGAGATTATCAAAATGCCTAAAATAAATATATGATCTAGTAATAATTCGTTAATTGCTAAATCATTAAAGAAGTTAACCATGTTCACTGATGAAAAATAAGCTAAATCAAAATCAAAATTCCCGAGAGCAACCAGATAAACAAACCGCAGAAAATGATAAATATAATGAATAGCGATATAAGAAAATGAGGAAATTAGTATGTAGAATATATAGATCATAAAGAGAAAGAGAAAATGGAAATGAAAAGAGAGAGAGAGAGAGAGAGATCGAAGTGGACCGTTCGATGAGGATATTGCCTTCGGCGTTCGCAAAAAGCACCGCAAGTATCATATTCTCCGAACTCTCAAATCAAACTCAACCTTGCTTACCGGCGTCGTTAAATTGCCGTCTTCTAAATTACTCACATACCCTTCTTTTTTGACGAAATTACTCACGTACCCTTATATATTTTCGTTTTTGAATAAATCACATCGTTTTTATCAATTTTGTTACCCCATTTACTTAGCAAACAAAAGTCAAAACCAATAAAAAGATATGGATTCGTTTCAACTCCAAAATAGTACATTATAAATAAGACATAATAGATATATGACATAATAGTATATGATAGAACAACATAAGACATATTTTATTTAGTATGCGATATTTGATAGACAATGAATAACACAATTAAATATTTTTTGCAAAATGTGTATATATTTATGATGATAAATATTAATAAAAGATAGAAAGAGAAAAGAGCTAGAAAGTGAGAAAGATAATAGAGATAGATAGAGAGAAGAGAGATACACTAACAAAGAGACACAAGAGAGAAAGAGAGAAAATAAGAAATGAGAGATATAAGAGGGAAAGAGAGCGATGGAGAAAAAAGAGAAGAATTAAAGGAGATAAAATAATTTTTTAATAGAAAATAAAATAGTATTATAAATAGTCTATCAAATGAATAAAAAGTTGTCGAGCAATTATAGCTTTTATCCGGTCTCTTGTCCTCTAATTTTTTACGTCTCAATTTTTATATTAAACATGGTACATCACGTGTTATTTTGCCACGTCCCTTTTTTTTTTTTAACAAATCAAACGTATTCATTATTTTTTTTTTGGACAAGACGCACCCATTAATTCTTAAAAATAATATATTTGATGCATCAAAATAAGTCTAAAACACTTAAATTTATAGTTTAATTTTATTTTATTTATAAAAATAACTAAATTGATGTTGATACTTTCCATTTTAAATAACTAAATTGCTAATTCGCAAATTTAAAATATTAAAATGATTATCCTATTTTACAATTTTAAAGATTAAAATATCTATATATTCTGGATTTTAGGGTGAAATAATCTAAGTGTAGGTCACAAGTTATTACACTAATAAATTTAAGAAATATTTATTTCAGAATGAATTATAAGTAAAAGTTTGATTAAATCACATAAATTAAAAAAATCATTGATCATGTTTAATTTATGCAATTTCAATAAAAAAAATTAAATCTAATTATCTAAATTACTTTCTATAACTAATAAATTTGATCATTTAAAATTAAATAAGTTTAATTTAAAGATATTATCATTAAATAAGAGAGAAATTCTTAAGATTGATATATATATATATATATATATATATTATTTGACTATTATATTTTTCTGTCATTTATCTTTTATCTTATATTTATTTTGTTTATTTATTTTTTCAAGATTCATTTAGCCTTTTATATTTTTGAAGGAGTATATGATAGTCATATTTCTACAATACATCAAACATGAAATGAAAAAAATGTTGACTAAACAATAGTTGTCCAAAGTAATATAATTACTGTCGCAATCGACATCCAAAATAGTGTGTCTTTAAATTAATGATAGTTGTCGTTAAACTAAATAACGGTATTTTTCAACAAAATCCCAAAGTAATGACAAAAATTTAAAGACAACCATCAACATTAAAAGACAATTTGGGGAATATTGTAACTGTTGGTTAACATGGGTGTTGCAAAGGGGCAAGTAGAAAATTATACAGTAATAAGGTTGGTCTACTATTCTTGTTTCTTATTACAATCTATTATATATATTTAAAACAGACTCCGTCGACACCCCCACACTATTTACATGTATGCGAAAATTTACAACTAAAAAAGTGATGTGTACGGAGTTTTTTATTCACTTTCTAAATACCTTTTCCCCATATTTTGTGAAACTATTCATGCCATAAGTTACAAATTACAATACAATAAATATCAATTATTTGACACTCATTCGTTCTCCATTATTATTGATAACGGTTATTCCTCCATAAATATCTTCATATTGAATATTATATAGTATCATTACTGAAGAAAAAAAAAATCTTTTAATAAATTTATAATATCAACGAATTTTATCACATGTCACTTATTAGATAACTAAAATTAATATTTAAATCAAATAGAGAAATATAATTTAGAATTAGGTCAACAATTTGTTTTTCTATTTTTTCTTATTATACCATTACTGATATGGACTTAGAGAAAAATTTATATATTTTCTGAAATATTGATATTGTTATGTATGGTTATATACTAAAATATATTTTTAACTTTTTTCAAGTAGTAAATTGTTTTTTTTGTACAAAATAGTAAATTGTTTAATTACTAGAAAAAAAATTATCTCAAACAAATACTTTTTAAGCATTGTTTGCATTATATGAAACCTATTTCGATATACCAAATATTGTAATTTATAAACAACATATGCACGCTTCAACCCAACACATTTTTTCTAAAGACAAAATCTTGAAATCTTACTATTTTAATAAAATAATACGTTGAAGTGTATAAAAAGTAAAAATTATGAAATCCGGTGTAAACCAAATTAAATAAGTAAATATTGTTACACAATATTTTAATAAATGTTACCAATATAGTTGATAAAATGTTCAAACACTTATAAATATTTATTTAGACATTAAAAATAGTCAATATACAACTTTTGTATTTTTTTTATTATTGTGTCGTCACATATATTTACCAAAACAAATAACAATTAGTCAATCTAATAAAAAAAATTGTGTTTTATTTCTCTTATTAGTTATCAATGCATATATTTACCATGAGCATTATTTCAATTTTTTTTTTGATATGCGTAGGAAAAAATGTTTAAATTTTAAAAATTTCTACATAACTTATATATCTATTATATATATTTAAAACAGACTCCGCTGACACCTCACCCTATTTCCTCCACGTATGCGAACATTTGCCACCTCAGCTAAAAAGCTGAGGAGTTTCCTTAATCACTTTCTAAATACCTTTTCCCCATATGCTAACAAATACATTCCAAAATGTCGTGTTTGTTCAATATAAAATGAAACCAAGAACAAACACGACAACAAATACATTGTCATTTCCAGTTACGTGAACCAGATTTCCGCATTACTCTGCATTGGACTATACTATTATAATAATAATAATAATAATAATAATAATAATAATAATAATAATAATAATAATTATTATTATTATTATTATTATTATTATTATTATTAATGATGTTGTATTCTCTTCCTTGTTTTAATGGTAAAAGCAATTACACACCCTTTTTTTGAGATCAAGATTTCTTGTTTTTAGCCGTAAGTAAGTTTGAAACCGTTAGATCAAGGTTGAACGCTATAGATATTAAAATTGGCAACTCATGTTACCAAAATAATTTTAATATACAAGTTTTGTGAACTACCAATCAAAATTAGACAATTCTAATCTTTGCATGTAGTGCGTGCGTGCATGTATACTTTGGTTTATCCACAAAAAAAAAATCAATACATTTGATAATACCTTAAAAATATGTAATTATGTAATAATAGTGTTAGCTAAGGTCTAAACAAACACATTTGTTCACACCTTAGGCAAAGTGTGATCAAACTTAATTATAATGTTTGAATAATTATGAATAATAGACTTACAATGATCAATAATGAATTCAAATTTTGAGAAATCAAGAAGCACAAAATACTCGTTTTGAGTCAAGTTCATAAATCACTTTGAACTTATTCGGTTATTTACAAATAGGTATGGAAAAAATTGGTATGTTTACAACTATTAATCAATTGACTAAAATCTTAGCAAATTTGACTTTTTTTCAACGTTCCAAGCAAACACTTCTTCTGCTTGTTTCTAAGCCACTGACAAAAAAAAAAAAACAAAAGACTCATGAATCATGCAAGGATTTCAAAGAACCCAATAAGCAAAATAGTCCCTCAATTTCAAAAAAATTCTAAGATTTCACTTATTATGACACAATTTCAACCAAACAAAAAAAAAAGACAAATTTGCCACAAGGAAAAAATCAAAGACAAATTAATTGAAATAATGATCAAATAGAATTATCATTGAATCAAATGAAATTTGAAAATATAACAATTAAAATGAAAAACAAAATAATAAAAAAAAAAGTTTCAAATTACCATTTCAACTTTGTGAAAACTTGTTTCCAGAGTAATGAAAATCAAGATAAACACCGTACAAACACAAGCAACAACCCATGTTGGTGTATGTTCGAGGTCTCTAGAAGTGTCGCCGCTTTCACTTGAAGCCATAGTAACACCTCTATTCAACAATAGCCATGAAACTACACAAAATGATAACATTTTTGTGTAACCAAGAACAAAATTACCGGGGTAAGGGCTATAGCTTGTTGCCAATATTCAACAGTTTGATTAAACTAAGTGAGTGGATTCCTTCCCTTAGAACCGTACTTGAGAGTTTCCTGATTCATACGGCTGGCTCAACAGTCAATTCTTTTGATTTTTTTCTTTTCTGGAAGCAAAAGAAGAAGAAAAGACTTTTTTTTTCGTAAAACAAAAAGAAGAATCATACGAAGAAAATGTCAATTTGCATTTGACTATACTATTATTATTATTATTATTATTATTATTATTATTATTATTATTATTATTATTATTATTATTATTATTATCATTATTGATGTTGTATTCCCTTCCTTGTTTTAATGGTAAAAGCAATTATATACCCTCTTTTTGAGATCGAGATTTCTTATTTTTAGCCGTAAGTAAGTTTGAAACCGTTAGATCAAGGTTGAACACTATAGGTATTAAAATTGGCAATTCATGTTACAAAAAAAATTTAAATACACAAGTCTTGAAGAATGAAAAAACGAAAAAAGGCTACACAAGCCCAAGGCTCAATGCTAGGCTGAGGATGGACTACATAGATCCAAGCACAGCTGATGGCATTTTCGTAAATATGATGAAAGACCATGGATTGATTTGAATTGATCCCAAACGGTCACAAAGGCTTGTCTCATGAAAAGAACATCTCAAAAACTCTATAAAATGCAGCAAGCTACTCATCATTCGAACACACAAAAAATATTGCAGAAAAAGATCAAGAATCTTATAGTTTATCATAAGCAATATTCATCCTCTCATCATACTTTCTACTATCCATACACTAGATCTTTGAAATATCTTTTTAGAAAGTGTTTAAGTTGAGAGAAAACAAATCATACTCATATCACTCTGTAATTTTCAAGTTAGTTGAACTTGAAAATATTTGAAAGTTGATTGTAAGCTTGGTGAAGCTTGAGAATACACAAAGTGTAATCATCCTCTGCAAGAGGCTGATCTGTTGATCTTTAGTGAAATCTCACAAGGTTGTGAGGACTGGACGTAGCCATCATTGGGTGAACCAGGATAAAATTTGTGTGTCTATCTCTTACATTTTCGTAGCATTTATTCTATTTTCATTTGAAAAGTTTAAAAAACCATTTTCCAGTTCGCATCCTCACTGAGAGGACAGAAACTCTTAAACTCTTAAAACTATTTTTAAACGCCAAAATCCATATTCAACCCCCCTTCTAGTGATATTTAGCTCCATCATTATATACCCTCTTTTTGAGATCGAGATTTCTTGTTTTTAGCCGTAAGTAAGTTTGAAACCGTTGATCAAGGTTGAACACTATAGATATTAAAATTGGAAATTCATGTTACAAAAAAAATTTAAATATACATGTTTTGTGAACTACCAATCAAAATTAGAGAATTCTAATCTTTGCATGTAGTGCGTGCGTGCATGTATACTTTTGTTTATCCACAAAAAAAAAATCAATACATTTGATAATACCTTAAAAATATGTAATTAAGTAATAATAGTGTTAGTTAAGGTCTAAACAAACACATTTGTTCACACCTTAGGCAAAGTGTGATCAAACTTAATTATAATGTTTGAATAATAATGAATAATAGATTTACAATGATCAATAATGAATTCAAATTTTGAGAAATCAAGAAGCACCAAATACTCGTTTTGAGTCAAGTTCATAAATCACTTTGAACTTATTCGGTTATTTACAAATAGGTATGGAAAAAATTGGTATGTTTACAACTATTAATCAGTTGACTAAAATCTTAGCAAATTTGACTTTTTCCAACGCTTCAAGCGAAGACTTCTTCTGCCTGTTTCAAAGCCACTGACAAAAAAAAAAAAAAAAAATACTCATGAATCATGCAGGGATTTCAAAGAACCCAATAAGCAAAATAATCCCTCAATTTCCAAAAAAATTCTAAGATTTCACTTATTATGACACAATCTCTAGAAATGTCGCCGCTTTCACTTGAATCCATAGTAACACCTCTATTCAACGATAGCCATGAAACTACACAAAATGATAACATTTTTGTGTAACCAAGAACAAAATTACCGGGTTAAGGGCAATAGCTTTTTGCCAATATTCAACAGTTTGATTAAACTAAGTGAGTGAATTCCTTCCCTTAGAACCATACTTGAGAGTTTCCTGATTCATACGGCTGGCTCAACATCCAATTCTTTTGATTTTTTTTTTCTGGAAGCAAAAGAAGAAGAAAAGACTTTTTTTTCGTAAAACAAAAAGAAGAAGCATATGAATAAGATGTCAATTTGCATTTGACTATACTATTATTTTATTATTATTATTATTATTGATGTTGTATTCCCTTCGTTGTTTTAATGGTAAAAGCAATTATGTACCGTCTTTTTGAGATTGAGATTTCTTCTTTTTAGCCGTAAAAGCAATTATGTACCGTCTTTTTAATGGTAAAAGCAATTATTCCCTTCCTGATTCATACGGCTGGCTCAACATCCAAATCTTTTGATTTTTTTTTTCTGGAAGCAAAAGAAGAAGAAAAGACTTTTTTTTCGTAAAACAAAAAGAAGAAGCAAACGAAGAAGATGTCAATTTGCATTTGACTATACTATTATTTTATTATTATTATTATTATTATTATTATTATTATTATTATTATTATTATTATTATTATTATTATTATTATTATTATTATTATTATTATTATTATTATTATTATTATTATTATTATTATTATTATTGATGTTGTATTTCCTTCCTTGTTTTAATGGTAAAAGCAATTATATACCCTCTTTTTGAGATCGAGATTTCTTGTTTTTAGCCGTAAGTAAGTTTGAAACCGTTAGATCAAGGTTGAACACTATAGATATTTGTCGCGGCCTAAAATTTCGAGCGTTTCTCGAATTCAATGGAGTCGCCACCAAAGTTTATTTTAAAATAGGGAAAATATTGGAAAACTCTTAAAAATTAAAAAAAATAAATAAAAAATGGTCTTTGAAACTAAATTTTGAGTTCGGGAGTCGATTATGCATAGGGAAGGTATTAGCACCCCACGACATCCGTTAAAAAAACGGTTACCTATAATTAATTGTGCAAAATTAATATTAATTTAAATATATTTATTTCTCCTTATTATTAAATATTAATGTACTTAAGAAGATAAAAGAAAAAAAAAGATTTTTTATTAATGTGCTTGACAAGAGTGTGATCTTGCTCCTACGTATCTCCCGGTGCGATGGAGAAATCAAAGCTACGTAGTTCTTGGGTAGAAAATGCGGATGTGTTATTGCTTTTAAAGAAATTGTGTTTGGTTGTTGATAAAAAAGTTGTTTTGAAAAAGAATTTGTTTGATTTGAATAATAATTTAAAATGCAAGCTTTAAGACTATCTAGTCGTAAAACTCGTGTCTCAAAAAACTTAAAGAGTAAAAAGATGTCACATCTAATTTAATCCTTTTAAGAATATTTTTATCATTTTTTATTTTAAATATTAAGTTTTAAAATCGTCAAGTAGTACAAATTGTATATTAAAAATTTAAGGAGTAAAAAGATGTCACATCTAATCTAATCCTTTTAAGAATATTTTTATCATTTTTTATTTTAAATATTAAGTTTTAAAATCGTCAAGTAGTACAATTTGTATATTAAAAATTTAGGGAGTAAAAAGATGTCACATCTAATCTAATCCTGTTAAGAATATTTTTATCATTTTTTATTTTAAATATTAAGTTTTAAAATCGTCAAGTAGTACAATTTGTATATTAAAAATTTAGGGAGTAAAAAGATGTCACATCTAATTTAATCCTTTTAAGAATATTTTTATCATTTTTTATTTTAAATATTAAGTTTTAAAATCGTCAAGTAGTACAATTTGTATATTAAAAATTTAGGGAGTAAAAAGATGTCACATCTAATTTAATCATTTTAAGAATATTTATTATTTTTTGGTTTAGATATGAAGCTTTAAAAATGTCAAATAGTACAATTTGTGTATTAAAATTTTAAGGGGTAAAAAGATGTCACATCTAATTTAACCCTTTTAAAAATATTTTATCATTGCTTTCTTTTTAAGGAAAAAAAAAAATAGATACTAAAGTTTAAGTGATTCTTCGAAATATTTTATAATTTAATAAGTGAGGAAACATAATTCGTTTTAAAATTAAATAGCACAACCCAAAAAGAAAAATATGTTATAATAAATGATATTTATCGCTAATTAATTATGTTCATAATTATTTACATTAAATAGAATTATTTATATTAAAATGGAATAAATATGATTTATTAGTTAAATAAAATAAACATATGGAGCAATAATTATTAGCTAAGGTAGGTACGCAGGAAGTAAAGGATCTGACCAAGCAAATTTTAAATGTGAATATAGAAACTAGAAGAAAGCTATTAGAACAAGCAGTTTTACAACGCACAAGAAAACAAAAATCTCAAACAAAAAAAACCCATCACACATAACACATTTTAACATTCACAAACGCAAAATTCCAACCGAATCCCAACCAAACCACCGTTTACACAACACATTTTAACATTCACAAACGCAAAATCAAAACCAAAACACAGTTTACACAAAACACAAAGCCAGACAAAATCTCATCTTTCTAGTTTTAAATCTTTAGTTTCTAAAGTTCACATATTTCAATAGTACACAGTTTGAACAAAAGAATGAGAAAATACATGCCTTTCCGGATGCCGGTGAAGATCGAGGCGGTTGTTAAAACTGGGTGTTGTTAAAATGGGTTTGAATATGTTTATTGGTATGGATTTTCTTCTATTTTGATTCTTTGTGTGACTGTCTGTTCAAAAAAACCCTCCCTTTTATAAACTCAAGCTTTGGTTTGTAGGATACAGTGAATTAGATTAATCCTTGTGTCCACAAGATAAACTCAATCTCTGGTTTGTAAGATGGTTTGTAGATTTAGATTAATCCTTGTGTCCACAAGATAAACTCAAGCTCTGGTTTGTAGGATGCAGTAATAGAGACGTGTTGCTAAACTGGTTGCGTGTTGCAGAAAAGAGGCGTGGTATTGAAATGAAAACGGACAGGGGGTGTTGCAGAAAAGAGGCATGGTATTGAAATGAAAATGGGCAGAAAAATCATGAAAATAAAATGATTTTAAATAAAATGAATGAAAAATAAAATGAAAAACAATAAAATAAAATGAAAATTAAATTAAATTAAAAATAAAATGAAATAAAATGAAAGTAAAATAAAATGAATGGAATAAAATAAAATGAAGTTAAACAGTACAATAAAATAAAAATGAAAATTATATGCATATTTTTAGAGTTATTTTTAGTTAATCGGACAAAATTGAGGTACTACAATATTAAAATTGGCAATTCATGTTACAAAAAAAATTTAAATATACAAGTTTTGTGAACTACCAATCAAAATTAGACAATTCTAATCTTAGCATGTAGTGCGTGTGTGCATGTATACTTTTGTTTATCCACAAAAAAAAAATCAATACATTTGATAATACCTTAAAAATATGTAATTATGTAATAATAGTGTTAGCTAAGGTCTAAACTAACACATTTGTTCACAACTTAGGCAAAGTGTGATCAAACTTAATTATAACTAGAATATAACCCGCCCGTTGCGCGGGATATATAGACTTTAACATATTAGTAGTATTTTGAATAAGATTTTAAAATTTCAAAAATAATATAATTTATTCATTTTGTTTGTAGAGTATTTTTTCAAGTGAGTTTATTTAAGTAATTATTATATATGAGTTGACAAACACACATTTGAGAATATGTAAAATATTTTGCAAAACGTAATTGCAACTAATTCATATATTTAGTATTATAAATTGATAGTGAAGATCATCCTACAAACAAAATTTATAAATTATATTTAGTGTTAAAAATCTTTAAAGTATTTTAATAAATATTAATATATGTAATTATCTATCGCAAAATCAGATTAGTCATGCTCTTTTTTTGTGTTGTCAAATATAAATTTATAGTCAAAATATTGTTAGAGAAATTTATCATTTGGTATTCATTTCATTCTAATCCTGTCAAAGAAATGACAAATCTAAATTCCAATATTTTGAGTTTGAGACTTCTATACAACATGACTTGAGAATTTTCACAAACAACTCGTAAGTACGGTTGAGTAGAAGTAAAACAGATGTAGAAACTTCAAATTGGTAGTATTTTTAAAAAATTTGACAACAAAAAACATCTCCGTAAAAAAAACAAATAATTTTTTTAATTTAAATATTAAACATTATTCTTTTATCTATAAATGGTAAATAGTTTTCTCCCGAAGACAAAATAATAACACTCATATAAAGCTGAATATGGACAACCTTCTTTGTTTTTTGAGGAGTCAATATATTTTCATGTCGTAGATGAGATCAAATATGTCTGTAAAAACAACACTCTAACTAACAACAATCAAGGTTTTGAGAAAACTGAGCAAATATGTATAATATGTCACAAAATACCACTTACTCAAAAGCTATTTATGTATAAAAAAAAATTTCAACTATATCTACTTCTTTGAAAATAATTGGGTTGCAAGGCACTAATCGTAGAAAATGTTTGAAGAAGTAGAATAGTATACGTAAAAATAATTTATATATTGATTGTTCTTTAATTTGTAACTCATGACACATTAATAGTTATACTTAATATTAGATGCTAAATAATAATAATAATAATAATAATAATAATAATAATAATAATAATAGTAAAACGTGTGTTAAAGTAAATTGGAAGTTGAATAATAAGGAGAATTGAAGAGGAAAAACCTTTTAGATGTGCCACATGAGATTTTTTTTATTGAGGTACCAATATTTGAATAAAATGACACAATATTAGATGATGTTTATGTGGGAGTCTATTTAAAAAAAAAAAAAAAAGACTTTTCCAACTATATCTACTTCTTTGAAAATAATTGGATTGCAAGACACTATTGGTAGAGATTGTTTGAAAAAGTAGAATAGTATACTAAAAAAAATTATATATTGATTGTACTTTAATTTGTAACTCATGACACATTAATAGTTATACATAATATTGGATGCTAAATAATAATAATAATAATAATAATAATAATAATAATAATAATAGTAAAATGTGTGTTAAAGCAAATAGGAAGTTGATAAATAAGGAGATTTGAAGAGGAAAAACCTTTTAGATGTGGCACATAGGGTTTTTTGTTGAGGTAGCAATATTTGAATGAAATGTCACAATATTAGATGATGTTTATGTGAGAGTCTATTTTAATATAGATAATAATAATAATAATAATAATAATAATAATAATATTAATAATATTAATAGTAAAATGTGTGTTAAAGCAAATAGAAAGTTGAATAATAAGGAGATTTGAAGAGGAAAAAACATTTTAATGTGTCACATAGGATTTTTTGTTGAGGTGGCAATATTTGAATGAAATGTCACAATATTAGATCATATTTATGTGGGAGTCTATTTTAATATAGATAATAATAATAATAATAATAATAATAATAATAATAATAATAATAATAATAAAATAATAATAATAATAATAATAATAATAATAATAATAATAGTAAAACGTGTGTTAAAGCAAATTGGAAGTTGAATAATAAGGAGAATTGAAGAGGAAAAACCTTTTAGATGTGTCACATCAGATTTTTTTGTTGAGGTAGCAATATTTGAATGAAATGGCACAATATTAGATGATGTTTATGTGAGAGTCTATTTAAAAAAAAAAAGAATTTTCCAACTATATCTAATTCTTTGAAAATAATTGGATTGCAATGCACTATTGGTAGAGATTCTTTGAAGAAGTAGAATAGTATACTAAAAAAAATTATATATTGATTGTACTTTAATTTGTAACTCATGACACATTAATAGTTATACATAATATTAGATGTTAAATAATAATAATAATAATAATAATAATAATAATAATAATAATAATATTAATAGTAAAATGTGTGTTAAAGCAAATAGGAAGTTGAATAATAAGGAGATTTGAAGAGTAAAAACCTTTTAGATGTGCCACATAGGATTTTTTGTTGAGGTGTCAATATTTGAATGAAATGTCACAATATTAGATAATGTTTATGTGGGAGTCTATTTTAATATAGATAATAGATAATAATAATAATAATAATAATAATAATAATAATATTAATAATATTAATAGTAAAATGTGTGTTAAAGCAAATAGGAAGTTGAATAATAAGGAGATTTGAAGAGGAAAAACCTTTTAGATGTGCCACATAGGATTTTTTGTTGAGGTGGCAATATTTGAATGAAATGTCACAATATTAGATAATGTTTATGTGGGAGTCTATTTTAATATAGATAATAGATAATAATAATAATAATAATAATAATAATATTAATAATATTAATAATATTAATAGTAAAATGTGTGTTAAAGCAAATAGGAAGTTGAATAATAAAGAGATTTGAAGAGGAAAAACTTTTTAGATGTGCCACATAGGATTTTTTGTTGAGGTGACAATATTTGAATGAAATGTCACAGTATTAGATGATGTTTATGTGAGAGTTTATTTTAATATAGATAATAGATAGATTAGATGATGTTTATGTGGGAGTCTATTTTAATATAAAAAATTATATATAGATTGTACTTTAATTTGTAACTCATGACACATTAATAGTTATACATAATATTAAATGCTAAATAATAATAATATTAATAGTAAAATGTGTGTTAAAGCAAATTGGAAGTTGAATAATACAGAGAATTGAAGAGGAAAAATCTTTTAGATGTGCCACATAGGATTTTTTGTTGAGGTGGCAATATTTGAATGAAATGTCACAATATTAGATGATGTTTATGTGGGAGTCTATTTTAATATATATAATAGATGTTTGAATAATTATGAATAATAGACTTACAATGATCAATAATGAATTCAAATTTTGAGAAATCAAGAAGGACAAAATACTCGTTTTGAGTCAAGTTCATAAATCACTTTGAACTTATTCGGTTATTTACAAATAGGTATGGAAAAAATTGGTATGTTTACAACTATTAATCAGTTGACTAAAATCTTAGCAAATTTGACTTTTTCCAACGCTTCAAGCAAAGACTTCTTCTGCCTGTTTCTAAGCCACTGACAAAAAAAAAAAACATAACAAAAGACTCATGAATCATGCAAGGATTTCAAAGAACCCAATAAGCAAAATAATCCCTCAATTTCCAAAAAATTCTAAGATTTCACTTATTATGACACAATTTCAACCAAACAAAAAAAAACACAAATTTGCTACAAGGAAAAAATCAAAGACAAATGAATTGAAATAATGATCAAATAGAATTATCATTGAATCAAATTAAATTTGAAAATATAACAATTAGAATGAAAAACAAAATAAAATAAAAAAATTCAAATTAACATTCCAACTTTGTGAAGACTTGTTTCCAGAGTAATGAAAATCAAGATGAAAACCGTACAAACACAAGCAACAACCCATGTTGGTGTATGTTCGAGGTCTCTAGAAGTGTCGCCGCTTTCACTTGAAGCCATAGTAACACCTCTATTCAACAATAGCCATGAAACTACACAAAATGATAACATTTTTGTGTAACCAAGAACAAAATTACCGGGGTAAGGGCTATAGCTTGTTGCCAATATTCAACAGTTTGATTAAACTAAGTGAGTGAATTCTTTCCCTTAGAACCGTACTTCAGAGTTTCCTGATTCATACGGCTGGCTCAACAGTCAATTCTTTTGATTTTTTTTTTTTCTGGAAGCAAAAGAAGAAGAAAAAACTTTTTTTCGTAAAACAAAAAGAAGAAGCATACAAAGAAGATGTCAATTTGCATTTGACTATACTATTATTTTATTATTATTATTATTATTGATGTTGTATTCCCTTCCTTGTTTTAATGATAAAAGCAATTATATACCCTCTTTTTGAGATCGAGATTTCTTGTTTTTAGCCGTAAGTAAGTTTGAAACCGTTAGATCAAGGTTGAACACTATAGATATTAAAATTGGCAATTCATGTTACAAAAAAAATTTAAATATAAAAGTTTTGTGAACTACCAATCAAAATTAGACAATTCTAATCTTTCCATGTAGTGCGTGCGTGCATGTATACTTTTGTTTATCCACAAAAAAAAAAGTTTCAAATTACCATTCCAACTTTGTGAAGACTTGTTTCCAGAGTAATGAAAATCAAGATGAAAACCATACAAACACAAGCAACAACCCATGTTGGTGTATGTTCGAGGTCTATAGAAGTGTCGCCGCTTTCACTTGAAGCCATAGTAACACCTTTATTCAACAATAGCCATGAAACTACACAAAATGATAACATTTTTGTGTAACCAAGAACAAAATTACCGGGGTAAGGGCTATAGCTTGTTGCCAATATTCAACAGTTTGATTAAACTAAGTGAGTGAATTCCTTCCCTTAGAACCGTACTTGAGAGTTTCTTGATTCATACGGCTGGCTCAACAGTCAATTCTTTTGATTTTTTTTTTCCTGGAAGCAAAAGAAGAAGAAAAGACTTTTTTTCGTAAAACAAAAAGAAGAAGCATACGAAGAAGATGTCAATTTGCATTTGTCTATATTATTATTTTATTATTATTATTATTATTATTGATGTTGTATTCCCTTCCTTGTTTTAATGGTAAAAGCAATTATGTACCGTCTTTTTGAGATCGAGATTTCTTGTTTTTAGTCGTAAGTAAGTTTGAAACCGTTAGATCAAGGTTGAACACAATAGATATTAAAATTGACAATTATGTTACAAAAAAAATTTAAATATACAAGTTTTTTGAACTACCAATCAAAATTAGACAATTCTAATCTTTGCATGTCGTGCGTGCGTGCATGTATACTTTTGTTTATCCACACAAAAAAAATCAATACATTTGATAATACCTTAAATATATGTAAATATGTAATAATAGTGTTAGCTAAGGTCTAAACAAACACATTTGTTCACACCTTAGGCAAAGTATGATCAAACTTAACTATAATGTTTGAATAATTATGAATAATAGACTTACAATGATAAATAATGAATTCAAATTTTGAGAAATGAAGAAGCACAAAATACTCGTTTTGAGTCAAGTTCATAAATCACTTTGAACTTATTCGGTTATTTACAAATAGGTATGGAAAAAATTGGTATGTTTACAACTATTAATCAGTTGACTAAAATCTTAGCAAATTTGACTTTTTCCAACGCTTCAAGCAAAGGCTTCTTCTGCTTGTTTCAAAGCCACTGACAAAAAAACAAAACAAAAGACTCATGAATCATGCAAGGATTTCAAAGAACCCAATAAGCAAAATAATCCCTCAATTTCAAAAAAAAAATTCTAAGATTTCACTTATTATGACACAATTTCAACCAAACAAAAAAAAAGACAAATTTACCACAAGGAAAAAATCAAAGACAAATAAATTGAAATAATGATCAAATAGAATTATCATTGAAACAAATTAAATTTGAAAATATAACAATTAAAATGAAAAACAAAATAAAATTAAAAAAAAAAGAAAAGTTTCAAATTACCATTCCAACTTTGTGAAGACTTGTTTCCAGAGTAATGAAAATCAAGATGAAAACCGTGCAAACACAAGCAACAACCCATGTTTGTGTATGTTCAAGGTCTCTAGAAGTGTCGCCGCTTTCACTTGAAGTCATAGTGACACCTCTATTCAACAATAGCCATGAAACTACACAAAATGATAACATTTTTGTGTAAGCAAAGAACAAAATTACCGGGGTAAGGGCTATAGCTTGTTGCCAATATTCAATAGTTTGATTAAACTAAGTGAGTGAATTCCTTCCCTTAGAACCGTACTTGAGAGTTTCCTGATTCATACGGCTGGCTCAACAGTCAATTCTTTTGATTTTTTTTTTTCTGGAAGCAAAAGAAGAAGAAAAGACTTTTTTTCGTAAAACAAAAAGAAGAAGTATACAAAGAAGATGTCAATTTGCATTTGACTATACTATTATTATTATTATTGATGTTGTATTCTCTTCTTTGTTTTAATGGTAAAAGCAATTATATACCCTCTTTTTGAGATCGATATTTCTTGTTTTTAGCCGTAAGTAAGTTTGAAACCGTTAGATCAAGGTTGAACACTATAGAAATTAAAATTGACAATTCATGTTACAAAAAAAATTTAAATATACAAGTTTTGTGAAGTACCGATCAAAATTAGACAATTCTAATCTTTGCATGTAGTGCGTGCGTGCATGTATACTTTTGTTTATCCACAACAAAAAAATCAATACATTTGATAATACCTTAAAAATATGTAATTATGTTATTATAGTGTGAGCTAAGGTCTAAACAAACACATTTGTTCACACCTTAGGCAAAGTGTGATCAAACTTAATTATAATGTTTGAATAATCATGAATAATAGACTTACAATGATCAATAATGAATTCAAATTTTGAGAAATCAAGAAGCACAAAATACTCGTTTTGAGTCACGTTCATAAATTACTTTAAACTTATTCGGTTATTTACAAATAGGTATGGAAAAAATTGCGGAAAACCGAACAATTATACATTATCTCATTGTTTATTAAGCTGTTATGTTCACCCCATAGCAATATTAAAAGCTCATAGTTTATTCGACCACAGTTTCTATTGTATCTTCTTCAACATCATCTACTCTTACTAGCAAGTTTGACGGTGGTGAAGTCGGAGAAAATTCAATATCAAAATGGTACTCAACTTGGTCATTGTAGGATGAAACAGAGGGAGTTGACCCGAATCCTATTTGGTTGAACGCTAGATATTAAACTTGCTAATTCATTTTATAAAGAAAATTTAAATATACAAGTTTTGTGAACTACTAATCAAAATCAGACAGTTCTAATCTTTGCATGTAGTGCGTGCATGCATGTATACTTTTGTTTACCCACAAAAAAAAAATCTTACTGCCTGAATGACTTGACTTTGATATAATAAATTAATTTTAAATTTGACTTGTTATATCCGTTCAAATTTGTGTTTAATCCATCATTCTGTAATATGGTTTCTAATGCTTTCACAACTTCACTCATCGTTTGACGATTTGTGGCCGATTCCTCGACGCATTGTATTGTCAACTCTAAATAAGAATTCCCGAATCCTATTGGGTTGGCAGTGCTTCTCACCACTGAATCCATTAGTTCGTTCAAACCATAATACTCTTTTTCTTTGTTTTGACAAGGTTTGAACCTCGCGAATAATATACTTACCATTTTCTATGGGTTATTTGGATGTTGTCAGTTTAAGCACAACAACACTAAAATTGTGTAGATCACTCTTCTCAGTTAGTTGTTGAGTCATGTAATATTCAGGATCAAGATAACGCTGCAGATGTTAAGTATTTTGGATATCAAATTATGTGATCACGTGAATACAGACAAATTCAAATCCGTTGAATTGTATTAGTCAACAATGTTTTACTTTTTCTTTTACTAAAGCAAACCTAGCTTATATATAATTATTCAAAACTATATTTACCTTTAAGTACATAAACACTTGAGTATATTCTACTATATAACAAAATTAACATTACTTTTAAATTAAATATTATTGTTATTTTATATTCAGTAATATATTAAATTCTATCGCGCAACGCGCAGGTTAGAATCTAATATTGAATTGTTTCACACTCCCTCTCATATGGATTAGGCCTCTAAGACCGAACCATGTAATTCGTGGTGTTATTTTCTTCATTCTCGTTTTGTTCATCTCTACCATCACTAACATAATAAACCATCACTAACATAATAATCAATATCATGCTAAATATTTAAAATGAAACATAAATAATAATGAAGAAGGACTTCACAAAAGAAAATGCACTTGATTAATTAGTTCTCAGTAACAAACAGAAATGGAAAAAGGATAAAAGTTCAACTGATATGATCTCACTCAACTGAATGAGAAACAAAGTAACTTGTAAAGTTGGAACATGTTGCATCATGAATAAGCAAGGAAGAGCTAAATCCTAATTTAGAAGAAACCAAATCAAACTCAAGTAGATTGTCCTCCAATTGGTGTCCACCAATAACAATTGATGTTCTTGCCTCTTTACCACCATCCAAAAATCCAAGACATGCTACATTTTCCTTAACCAATACCAATGAATTTCCACCATAAATTGTCCACACCACACCCCCTTGTAGCACCAAATCAATACTAGGCACATCTAATTCACTAATAGTGCTTGCATCAAAACATGTTCCAAATGATGCCACTGATTCCACTTTCTTTAGTTTCTTATCAGAAGCAATCTTAACAAAATCTCTAACAAAGGGTTTATATATTGAACTATGCAACACAGTGAATGAATCCATTGTGCTAATTTTTGTTCCACCATTTCCCTTATTGTCAATTGACAAAAGGGTAGGCTTAAAGTTTACAACTTTGCCACCAACTTTAATTGATTTCACATCTATAAAGTATTCATAAGAAGCATCACCTTCATTAAATATTGGAGCAGTGCTAAAAGGGTTAATAATAAGAGGTGTAAACTTCAAAGAATTTGAAGAAGAATTTTGATGGGTTGCCCCACCAATGAATAAGCTTCCAAATCCTTTCTTATTTGAAGATGGTAAACAAAAAGCAAACTTTTGAGGAATGTTATGAAAAGATGAAGAGATTTGTGTTGGTAATGAAAGTTGTGTCCTTGCAAGGCCTAATATACCTTTACTAGTTTTTGGTAACCCTTTAAGAGGGCTATCATCAGAAAATCCATCTGAATTAGTGCAATCAGAGAGTAAACCAGAGACTTTTTGTTTTGAATGTGATGATATGAACAGAACATCTTCACCAGTGTCACCTGAAAAAATAGAATCAGCTAATGGATTGATTATGCTAGCACCACATGTGTGGTTTGTGCAACCTGGTTTGAAATGGCCATTGCAGCTAGTGCATCCACCAATACCAGAACAAAGTTTTGATTCACAGGGGAGAGGATGGTAGGTTGAAGAATTGTAGTTATTGTTGCAATCATACCATAAGATTGGTCCTCCAAGATCAATCGCTAGATTAAAGTTGTGTTCAGGTGTTCCTATGCCAAGTGAAGTGTAGAAGAGATTGGTTAATGGATCTTTTTCAATTGGTAAGATGAAGGGACTAAGGATTGGTTTATTGTGTAGTGATTGTGATGATGATGATAAGGAAAATGAGAAAAGAGATGTTGTGAGGAGGAGGGAAAAAAGGGTATTGAAAGAAGACATTTTGTGAGCTTAATGCTATGGCTAATGGATGAGTTGATAATGCATGTGAAGACTTGCTTTTTATAGAAATTATTATATGAAGAAAAAGTACGAGATTAATTTTTGAAGAAATGTTTTTTAGACAAAAAAAAAAAAGTTGACACCAAACACCACACCAGATAACATTTTATATGAGTTTTGATTTTATATTAATTATTTATCTCTTTTTAAAATTCGAATACACTCCAATTGGATGTATTTTATACAGTGTTAGGTACATGGTATTCTTTATCGAAATTTTGCGCTCAATTAGCAATACTACTAATTTTTATACATATTTTACCTATCTACAAATCATAATCAAAGATAGCTATATATATATATATGGTTTTGAAAGTAATTATTATAGTTAAATTAAATATTTTTAACCACGTAATAATAATAATAATAATAATAATAATTATTATTATTATTATTATTATTATTATTAATATTGATAGTTGACAATGGAAAAATATTTATGAGGATTATACCTATAAATTAAAGCCAAAAAGCACACTATAATAGTTTATTTATTCTATTTAATTGACTAGATTTGAATCTGGTATAAAAATATTCCTCTTTAATGTACTTTTAGGTGGGTCTAACGTGGCATGAATAGTGATTTCCTATTATATTATTATTTTAATTTTTTGTTAAAAAATTGAGTAAGACATTCTTACACATGTGAGGTTGAATTAAAAATATAATATTTAATCTAACAATTTTAAAACATTTTTCCATTAAACTAAATCTTTCTGATACATTATTTATTACTTCTAACTAATGAAACAATCTTGGATTTCTAATTGATTATATCCACACAGAATGTGATTATTCTGGTATGGACAATGAGTCAATGACCATTGTTACGGTCAATGTTTTAAAAATTGGGTGACTATACTAATCAATTGGATGAGCATATATTGTTGCTGATGTTTTATTAATATTTTTAAAAACAAGACTAGAGCAAAACTTACACACAATAACCGTAGAGAAGAAATGAATGACTCTTAACGTCAAATCTACATCTTAATTTATCAAATGCCTTTATAATCATCATATAAATTATATTTACGGGATATGTTATTACTATTTTTATTAGAGATTATGTTAGTATATACTACCTTTATCTTTAATTATAAATATTTTTTGAAAAAAAAATATAGTCTTAAATATAAACACTCTTTTAAATAATTGAATATATTTATTATTTTTGAAACATTTCCCTAAAATAATACTACATATTTATGTTGAAATGTCAAGTTAGACACATTTAAATACAAATGTTATTTAAAAAATATCTATTCATAAAATAGACACATTAAATTATGTTATATAGTTTTTTTAATATATGTGAAAAAAATAATAAATAGTTAAAAAAAAGATAGAGATATTAATTTAGTATGATAATATTTATTTTTTCGCCAAAATTCATTTTAACTACTCCAAATTCTTCATTTTTTAACTAAAATTAACTAGTTCAGTTCAGCGCTCCAACTTCATTATTATTGTTATTATTTATTATTATAGATTTCATTTGCATCCAATCCCACCATTTGGTTTTTCAATTATTCAAGTGTAGACAAGGAAACTTTTATAATATATACTATTGCAATTAATCAAATCCGACAGTAGTCATTCTATACAAGAATTGTCATTTTATAATTAGTCTGCTTTTCTTGGAATTGGGTTCTCTTGTGATGCTAGAGGAGAAAAGGCATGCTTTCATTTTAAATTAGACAAGTAGGTTTTGTTAATTGCCTCAAAAAAAGAAGGTTTTTTTAAGTGTTAAACACTCCATTTATTTTTAAGGTTAAAATATATTTTTCTTCGTTTTAGTTTTTTAACTTTTTATTTTTTTTTTTTCTTTTTCACTTTATTCATTCATCTTTCACTTTATTAATTAGTTATTTTTCGTAAAATAATATTAATTTGTCATTTTATTAAAAATTAAAACG
>JBBPBQ010000003.1:54066500-54076534 GCA_037974755.1 Cicer yamashitae
TATATATATATATGTGTGTGTGTGTGTGTAATTATCTATATTAAGAAAAAGGAAGATGCGTCATTGGTGTAAATTAATTTTACATCGACAATAAATTGGTAATTCCTGATTCATCATGTGACTATATATTTATAACTTTCATCGTCAAATAATTATTCAATCAATGATTTATATATGTATTGTCCGCATAAAAATATTTACATCAATATTATATGATTATTATTATTTTTTTGACAGAAAAGAATGTATGATTATTATTTTTTTTTGACAGAAAAGAATGTATGATTATTAAACCCTTCTATATTTTTATAATGTTAAGTATAAAAAAATAATGACCAAATCTAATAGAATATCCATGTGTAATGGAATAATCATATCTTCCACGCTATTTTATAGAGCTTCTCTGTACGAGCTTAGTTATACTCTTTATGTTAGTTTTATCAAATTGTATTTTTTTTCTTAATTTTTTTTTTTAATCTTTTTGTGTTGAGAACTTGTATTTTTTCTTAGTAGTGATTGTGTAGTTGTTCAGAGAGACTTAAATAGTTTTAAAAAGAGTAAAGAATAATCAAGTTGATATAAGTGTGAAACTCCTTCAATGATAAAAGAATTCCACACAGCTACAATTTTGATAGTAAATTAATATAAAAGTTATTCCCCAACTTAATATTTGTTATTTGTGTGATTTTAATAAAGTTTTTCAAAACAGCAATAGATAAACATTTTTATAAAACACAAAGCAACCCTCGTCTCAATTTCAAGTGTCTTCACTATCTTTAATAAGATGTAATTAATGCAGATATTTTTTTTGTTTAAATAAATTTTACGTTTTTATAAAATTTTGTTTTTAGTTTTGTAAAAAAAATTACATATTTTAATCTTATAAAATTATTATTGAGCCAATTTTAATCTCTGCAAAATTATTATTCAAACAGTTTTAGTTCCTCTTGGAGCATCACATGTGTTTTTGAATGATTGTTTTTCATATATGTTTATAATACTTTCAAAGGTCCTTCTACAAAAAATGAACTCAAAATATGATTTCTAAGTTCATATTTTAAGAACTTTTATCTTGAATATATAACATTTAAAAAAAATTCAAATTTAATTCATCTCAAGTTAAAAAATTTTATACTTGTGCAGATAAATTTTTAATAATATTATAAATAATTTACAAAAAATCATTCAAATATTTAAAAATTGAAGTACGTTCTATTTCTTCAGCAAATACCTAAACAACTTGTAAAATAATTTTATAAAAACTAAAATATGTGATTTTTATTTATAGAAATTAAAAATAAAATTTTAGAAGTACGAAAAAGTTATTTAATTTTTTTTAATGATATCAATTGAACTCTTCCGTTGACTCATAACATTTCCATTTACCTTATTGGTTTATGACAATTTTTAGACATGACATGTTTGCCACCGACCTCTATTTCCCATGGCCAATATAAGGGTTAAGCCATTAAAGTTAGGTTTTTTGGCTAACAAAAATGTTTACTTAAAATAAAAATAAAAACGCTTTCAAATTAATAATTTGTGGTATTATTAATTATGTTACAAATTTATTTATAATTATAAGTTAATTCAGTCAATAAAGTGTATCATTTTAAATCTTTTGTCCATGATTTAAATCTAAATTATACCATTATCTTTATGGAATTGTATTAAAGTTTCATTTTCAATGGTTGTCATAGATTTCTAATTATGACTTCTAAACTTGCTGAGTCGCCCATGTCACTTCATTTGGTCTTTTCATTCCGTTGGTCTCTCACTCATTCTACTGTCAACTTTCATTAGCATAAATCCCAATTTTAATTTGCATTATCATATTAATTTCTTACTCAATCAAAATCCTATATATATCCCCGGTTTTTAAAATGTATGTCATTTTATTACATTAACAGGTTTAAAAACTTAGATCTTCTTCTCTTTCAAAATTATTATTTTTTCGTAATTTTCTTCTTCCTCAACCTAATTTATTTTTACATAAATTTCTTCTTTCCTAACCTTTCACTTTATTATATTTATGCAACTGAGTGTTGCAGAAATAAGCTTTGCAGAGAATTGGACGATAAATTTTGTCTTACTTTTCTGAAATTTCTTGTTTATACCTTCTTTTTCTCTCGCATACTTTTTTTTTTTGTTAATTGTAGTCCTTTCAACGGTTTCTTAAAAAAAAAAAATTTTCATTTTATTTTGCTCTTGATTTAAAGAAAGTGCTTCTCATAAACTTGTTATAGAAAAAGTAGAATTTAAAATAAAATAAAGACAAAATACTAGAATGGATGGGTGGTAAGAGTTAATACCATGGAGCTTTTTTTTGTTCTACATGTACTGTGTATCTTGGAGACGGTGGGGAAATGAATCACTGTCTTAATTGATGGGAGAAAAGAGATTTTGTACAAAAAGTTGAAGAGGAAATTAGGTTAAGAAGAGATAATTTAGGAAAGAAGAATATACAATTTTTTAATTTATATATTTTGAATTTAATAGAGAAAAAATTTGGTTTAACTTTGACCCACATCACCTATATACGTGGCTTTAAGTTTGAGACACGTCATCGTCCACATCATCGAGTTAATAGTGTTGACATATCGGTTAATATTAAAATTAAAATCACTGACATTTTAAAAAATAGAAGATGCATTTGAATTTTTGATTGAATAAAAAACTAATGCAAAATCGTTTTATAATTTCAAATTAGGATAGCTTTATTCACAATCTTAAATTGATTGTATTGTCGTATATTCTTATATTTGAAAATTCAATAGAATTCGTTGTAGACTTTTTAAAATATTTTTATTTTTTCGAAGAAGACTCCTAAAAAGTTGTATTATTGAAAACTAGATTTAAAACCTCTAAACATGTATATAGGCTATGGAGACTATTAAATCTAGTGCCATAATTTTTATTTATCTAAATCTAACAATTTCATTGTATAGATGTTGTATATACAACAACTGGAAGAGGTCTTTTTCTTAATTCCAACTCAAACTATTTATTATTGTTTTCCTAAAATTTAAGCCATTGGCTAATTAAGGTTGTTAAACTCGAAAATTGAAAAAAAAAATTCGTTAGAAATTAACAATTATGTAGCTAACCAAGCAATTAAGCTCGTGTGATGCTATGATTGCCCATAAGAAGCTTATGAGTTAATGACAAATTAGAAATCAATGTACAAAGAGAAGAACTTTCAAAGTGGAAGCACAAGCCTAGTTAAAGGTTAAAATATTCCAAGATTTAGCCTTATAGGCATCATTTAATTTAAGATACAACTCTTATTAAATTGAAGCAAGTATTCCAATTTAGCGTTATATAGGCATCATTTAAGATACAACTGATACATTGAAAGTATAATTATGAAAGATAAATTAGATGATCATATTTACCCTATTATTTGGCTACTCAATCTTTCATAACATCTCCTCTCTTTTTTAAGTTTGACATTTAAATGTTGTGTTTTTATATCAAATTAACTATTTAACTACTTGGTTTATTAAGATGTCTCATATTCAGATTTGAAGTTTGAGATTGTAGTCTGTATTTATATGATCGAATATATAATTCACAAAAAAATTGAGAAACTATAAAAAAAAAAGTTCGATTGATCATAAATATGTGAATCAACTCACGACTTTAAATTAGGAAGAAAGCTAATAGTATCCACCCTCATTCCCACATATATTTTCACAACAATATGACATGGTCATAGTGGATGCAACATTAAAGACTAATGATTCCTTCCGGATGATATCAGACAAGTATTTGCCGTTGAGTGGCAAAAGGAGGACACACGTCCACTTGTCGTACCTTGCCTAATAATTGCAATATATATCTCATGGGAATCACACTCAGAAAAGAGAAATGAATTTGAGGTCGAAAGTGGTCAAAAAGAAGAGAATAAAGACGTTCTTAAATAAAAGAAGGAAAAAAAAATTTCCAAATTTTATATAAATTTTTAAAATATTAAGTTACTTTATAAAAAAAATATCAATGACCCTTACCCTAAACTTATGTTCTAAGAAGACAATACTCACTTCACTAGTTTATATACTTATATCTTATGAGAAAGTAACCTTGCTTTCACTCCCTCCCTTTCATTAACTTAAAAGAAATTGCTATATATCTATCTATTTATCTCTTGCACCTGACCATATGGAAAACAGATCATACAATGCAATGAATTAATGTGACAAACCAACCAACTAGCTAGGAATAATTAAGTGCTTCAACGTGATCTACAGTCCCCACATGAAATCAATTTTAAGCTTTCACGTTCTTGTTAGAGACACAAATGCCCTGCCCTAAAGAACCTATAAATCTCTACCAATGAGAGGTTTGTTACCCCAAAACTTATTAATTTCCATTCATGAATGGAATATTTCATTATTACATTCTTTATAGAATACAGATGATTTCATTTTCCATTTCCCTTTTCTAACATCTAACGTCATGCATCATCCCATAAATTCAATGTGTGACCAAGTTCAATAAAAGTTGAAAAATGTGGGAACCATATTGCCTTGTTTATATTAAGAAGATCAATGCTACACCAACAACGTGCTCTACTCTAGTCCTGTCATACTCAACTAAATTATATCATTTGTTTTACTTCTCATAATAATAATAATTAAATCAACAAGGAAAGCCAATGTTTTTTAATTTACACGGTCGAGAATAATTTTAAAAGTTGAACGATTATGATTTCTTGACAATATAGAAAATCTTAATGCTATCAATATATATAAATTAAATTCATAATCTTCATGCCAATATTTTTCATCCATACTTGTTTCATGACAAGAATTAACCCCAACAATGAAAAGGTTATAGTAATTTGAAGTTAAAGTCAATTTTGATACATATCGAATGAGTAGTTTTCTCACAAACCGATTTACCTGTGCAGCATAATAGAGTAAAGAAGAAAAAATGCATATCATTATAGAAACCAAAAGATAATATCTAACATGCTGACATCTATACTGAAGTCATAAAACCTTCTTGTCTTCTTCCTACTTTTACCATATCTATATGGGAAGAGTTGTTAGTAAAATGTTCCAACCTCTGTTGTGTTGGGGAGTCCAGACAACACCAAAATAACAACATACTAATGACAAATACCATTTTAGATTTATTCAGGGTAATTTATTCAGGGTAGTTCAGCGGTGAGTTAAAGAACACCGAAAAAGTATTGAAAATGAGATTAGAAGTTCGATCTTTTCTACTAATATTTCTCTCTTCCCACTATCAAATTAACCACCGATGTTTTCTTATAGAAAAAATTTCATTTGAGATAAAATTTTAAGACATTAAATATAATTGAATATATAAGTCACAACTTGTATATATATTTTATTTAGCTCATTTCTAATCAATATGATTTACGATGCCACAGTTAGATATCTTCCAAATTTAATTTGTTTTTTCTTTTGACAAGTTTTCCAAAATTTGAAATCTCTTTTAGTAGATGCTAATTGCTATGATAAACAATTGGTAAGTTTAGGACCAACTTAATTTGAAATGGCCTTTTTTGCTCCCTCTGATTAGTTTTGTAGTAAATGACACAAACTCATCTATTTTCTAGTTGCAAAGCAAAATTTTCTTTTGCATCTTTTGATAGCTTTTGTTGATTTCTATAGGATATTTAGAGTCCATATTCTGGTATACCTTGTTAACGTGAACAAAAGCTGAACCAATAGTAAACATCAGAAAGAGACTTAAAAAACCCAAATCCAATTTACTTATAATATTTTTTCCTATTCATTGAAATCATCAGCAGAAATTATGCATGGAATGGAACTATAGAGTAGTTCCAAATTGGTTAACTGGATAATTTTCATAGAGGACATAAAATTTTAACTACAGCGTATAAGCAGTTACACATATGGTAAATATGCAATATAAAGATTTGCAGCGTAACTAAAAGTGCAACTATAATTTAAAACTATGTATAACACACTCCTATTTAGTACAAACAAACAAAGGAAAGGACAACATGGGACTTGATACTAAACTCCTTAAATGAACCCCACACGTGAAAGTGAAAGCATAGAGTTTAGTTCCTATTGAGAAGTTCTTCTATCATCTGCAAAGCAATTTTCTGCTCTTCATCCAACACATTTTTACTTTCCTCTGGCTTAACCTTCTCTGCCGCTGAATCATCAGAATCACTTTTTTTCCTTTCCAACTCAACCATCATAATCCAATTTGATTCAGAACGAGGACCAGCACCTTTCTGCCACACTCCAAAGTTTGAATTCTCTGCATCCAGCCTCAGACATGTGAGGGAAGGTGAAGGAAACTTGCAACACTTCCTTAACTTTGCACTTAGAACTGCAGAAAATGATGTAGTAGAAGAAGAAGAAGTTGAAGATGAAATAGAATTGATTTTACTGTCCAAAATTGGAAAGTTGGTTTTGGCGTTTCTTCCACTCATCAAAATGGCTGCTTCATCATATGCTTTAGCTGCTTCTTCAGCTGTTTCAAATGTTCCTAGCCACACCCTCCTTTTCCTATTCATACCCACCATCAAACAAATAAAATTAACCACGACTATGATTTTAGCATTCAATGCATAGTTTTTCATTAAAATATAACAATAATATCTCAAGTATTAACAATGATGTTAACAATAATTTGTATGAAATTTACATAGATAATCAAATAACTAACTCTGACTAAGTGTTTGTTTAAATTTACGGTGAATTTGACAGAATCATTGTGATTCTTTTAAAGATTATACTTTAAAACTCCAACAAAATTACGATCTCATCATAATTTCAGTAAAATCATCAAAGTCTAAACATGCACTAATATAATATATATTTTTTTCTATAAGAAAAAGTACTTGTACTTGGACTAAATATGATCCAGATATATGTATTTTTTTGCATATATTTTGTTTCAGATGAAAGAAAAAAAAACAAACAAATAAATAAATAAATCAATGAAAGTGTGAGCTAAATACAATAATGGATGACGAATCTCAGAGACCCAAGAGCCCCAATGACGTTGCCTAACACCTCTGAACTTCTTTGATTGTACCATGTCGGTTTAGAATTATCTTCTCTTTCTAGCTTGGTGTATGTGTGTGTGAGAAAAAGAGAGAGAGTTGTGAGAAATTTGTGGCTTGAAATGTTGAAATGATAGAGCAATTTAAGGCTATTTGCTGAACTTGTAATAGTATGATATAATAAGGTGTCCATAATATAGTAAGTATAAACCAAAAATGACCAAATTATATTACTTTGTATGTACTTTAGATATTGACATCTCAAGACAATGGCCTTAACATATATAGTAGGGCTAGCTAGGGGTATAATGCATAGTTAAAACAAAACATGCTGCTATCTTATTTGCCTAGAGGAATGAATTTACTATCTCAACTTTATCATTGATATGTTTAAGTTTTTTTAATTAAAATTATTTTTGTTTTTAAAATGATTTCTAACTTAAAGTTATATATATATACATTTTTAATATTAAATTTATTGTTGAACTTACATTTACATAAATATTATATACATAAAAATTTATCATTTTACTATTACACTCTAGTCACTTAAAACCAAAATCAATTTTTGCCGCAGTCACTCACACACTCACAAAGACTAATATATAGCTATATTTGGCTTCATCAACTTAATCAAGTGGCTAGGATTTGATCGCTAGCTCTTGCATATCGAGAAAAACTTAGTTAGGAGAGAGAAAATATTTTTATAATAAATTTTTCGATGAAAATTAGATACATTAAAACGGCGGTTGATATATTTAACTCTTGTGAGTGAAGAAAAACTTGATTGAAAAGGAAACCCTTACTCAATATATTCTCCAACAAAGAATAGTTACTTTCAAGACGATCGATGATTCACATTTATATCATAGTTACAAAAAAGGTCTATCTCAACTGATCACTCAAGCACTCCAAATAGTGTGACTTACTAACCAAGCAACTAACAAGTAACTACACCCTTTTGTCCAAAAAAAAAAAACTTCATCCTTAAAGCATAATATAATGTAGGAAGAAGAAGAATAGATATCGTATATATAAATTGTAAAATAAATGGAAGGTGAGGTTAATTGGTCACAATGGTTTCAAGACTGAATTGGGAATGTGAGTCAATTACACGAAGGAGGCAGCCGTTAGCTCCTAATTTTCATATACTATTTGTTACTGCCAATTCCATACTCTGCCCAATTTTATGATCTAATCATTTGCACCATTTCAACTCAACTGTTTCTAATAAATTTGAACAACAATGTTACTCAGTGTTTGGTATGGATACTTGTAGCTGTTTGATGAGGAATGGATGTAGCCGTTGATTCAAGAGTAAATCGAACAGCTATGTTGACAATCTTTATATTACGATGATGTTACAAAAACATTAAAATCTGTAATATTACGATCGCAATTACAATTACGGGCAGCAGTTTTAAATCATGAAACGATATAAAACTATATGGTCCAATCCTACTCTTCTTTATCTCTGCATATTATGCAATCTTAATTAGTCTCTCTTAGCCTTGATTTTGTTCAGAGTAACAAGTATTTGTTCTTGTAAGACATCAATATGTTTTATCAACGACACAACATTTAGAATTGTTTGTTCTACACTTCTAAAAATCTAACACCGAAGCAATTGTGAAAATGTAAAGTGGTTTCTTAAGAACTAGGTATACTTTACATCGGTGGTGCTAAAGCCCGTTTAAATTAGTTTGAGTGATTTATTGTTGTAATTGATTTAAATTATTAATAAAAAAGAAATAAATAAAAGTAAATTGAATAATATTGATAATAAAGATAGTTAATTACATAGATAGTTAATTACATCAATGATTATATAGATTTACATAATCAATTAGATAAATAACTAATTAGTACAAACTAACTAACTAATTAATGTAATTCATTAACCAATTTAACTAACTAACAAATTATGATATCTAGCATAATTTATTAAAGTTGAATTTAAAATATGGATTTATTAAAATTGAATTTAAAATATGCATTTTTTAAGAATCATTAGCATTTTTTATCCAATTTGTATTTCATTGGTTAATCCATGTTTGAACTGACAATAATCACAACAAATCATAATCATGATAAATCATCACAATTTCGGTAAAAATATTATATTTTAGGATTTCTCTATGAATTTGTTTAATTAAACCACAATCCAAACGTATATTTAATTTATGTTTGGAAAAAGAAATAATGGTGTTAAGGACTCACGTTTAGCTAACTCTTAGATTTTTAGCTTCACAATTTTTACTGTGAATATTGAGTAAAGACTCGATATATTATTTTAGTTACCTGAAACCAAAATCACTATTAATCAAATTTTGCATATATATATATCAAGATGCACGTCATCTTGCTCATATTTTAAACATTCTTGCGAATATATAATTCAAATAGGGCTCTTTAACATGGATGTTAGTGTACAAGTAATTTTCATTTTTAAATTTATTTGCTCATGCGCTTATATATATATATTATTTTTTTCTTACTTTTACTTCTCTTCCTCTCTATCAAATCACATGTCGAAAAATAAATTTGATAATGTTATTATTTATTATTGAAAAATGTTAAAATATCAACGAAAACTAAAAACACTAAAAATAGAATTGGTTATCAAATTTGGTGTTTGTAACTTTTTGTGACAAAATTATATATAAATTTTGACTATTTTTAAATTTTTGTTACTATTTGAATTAATGATGTCAAATTCATGTATATCTATTTAGCGATCAATAGTGTTCTAGTTATAGAGTTTTGACTAAATGGAAAATGAATGAAAGTGAAAGAAATATAATATATTCGATGATCCACGATATAAATGTGTATAAATGAATCTAAAGATTGAAATTACTTGTATATCATACACCACTTAATTTATTCATTCGTACTAGACATTATTTTTTAATGAACATTTATTTTATAGTTTAGATTTTTTTTGCATTGATAGGGTAGTTTGTTAACTGTTCAATCAAAATTAGAATGTTTCTTTTTTTTTTTTTTTTTTATT
>JBBPBQ010000003.1:54076706-54097613 GCA_037974755.1 Cicer yamashitae
TTTTTTTTTTTTTTTTTAATTCACATCTTCTATCTTTGACAGCAATTTCAATCATGACTTATCTACACTTTTGAAAAACAAATCCAAAATAATTTAAAGTTAATTCACCCCACTTTAGTCTGTCGGCATTGCTTATTAACATGGGTAATTGGGGACCCCACTTTGGCAGCTACAAATGCAAATATTGCCGTGTTAATTAATGCGATTAATTAACAAGGAATCGTGGAATAACAAACTCATAAAAAAAACCGATGTGAATAAAAGAAAAAATTATTAATTTAATTAATAATATTAATATTTTTTTACAAAGTTGGATTAGCAGCCTAACTTTCAGAAATAATAAATATATATCTATTCCCTATTCATTTACCCTTCACCAACTACACTCATTTTCATCTCTGCACTCTACCCAAGTTAGTCTCTCTCCTCTTCTTCTTGTTCTTCAATTTTAATTTCACATGTATATGAATCATTTATGTGAACTATATAGTTAATTTTATAGGTAATTGATGGCGCAAATTCTGCTGCACGGGTTTCTCCACGCCACAATCTATGAGGTCGATAAGATCAAGAATATTGGTGGACGCAACATTTTTTCCAAGGTGAGATTTCATCTTTCTCTTCCTCATTTTTCGCTCTCTTTGTTTTCAACTTTACGTACCTTATCTGTTAGATTTCTGTTATTTAATTAGTAGTTGGAAGGTTACTACATTTTCTGTTATACTTTGTTACAACTTACATTAATCAGTAGATTACCAGTATATGATTTCAGTATAAAATTAATTATCGCTCTCTTGAGTTGTATAAAACAAAGTAATAGTAATTTAGATTTCTGAATCGATAGTTACATCCTCTGTTCGAGAGTCTGTTAATTAATTGTAATTTGAAGTAGAGTTTTGATACTCATCATAACCTTCAAAGCTTACAAATATCTGGTCAGATCTATGAAATTCGTTCTTTCAAACAAGAAGATTGAATTTTAGAGTGTTGTGTGGTATGATTATGACTTGTAGCTATTTGACTTTTCACGCGTTATCAGAAAGACTTTAACCGATAAATCATAAATGTTTGAATGGTAGTGATGAACGAGTTAGTTGAAACTTGAAGGATAAAGGATTTTTTTAGGTGAAAGGATAAAATATTTTTTATTCCACGAGATTATTACTATTATTATTATTATTATTGTTTGAAAAAAATAAAGAAAATAATATAGATGATCAATTATTGTTTGAAAAAATAAAGAAAATAATATAGATTATCAAAATGCAAAAAGGGTAAAGTTTAAGGGAACGTGGTTGGGCTTGGTCCATCATGGATATGACAAAATTTCCTCAAGGCAATATTTTTTTTTTACAAGCATCAAGGCAATAATATGCTTCTTATGAATCGCATATTTTTATAAGAATCTTATGAATCAGCATATTTTTATAAGAATCTTATGAATCACATTTAATGTTCTTTATACTCAGAATTTTTTTTGGACATTTTTTTGTTGTTTTCTGTAAAAAAAAATATATATTTCGTTATTTTTAATTAGAATTGATTTACCTTCAGAATTTCTAAACATAATTTACTTTACATTTAATTCACTTTTATATAAAACAATTTTACAAAATCTAAATAATAAAAAAAGCAGTTTTCGTGAGCATAGAACAAAACACATGTAATAATTGACATTTTGTTCATTCTTTTAACATAGATTCATTAAGATGCTCTTTTACAATGACTTTAAATTTTATCATACTTATCCTGCATAAGCTATATTTTATTATCCTTAAAAACATATAAACCGAAAAAGGAAAAGGAAATCAAAGCTATGGTTGGGTTGGATTGGATTGGATCTTTGCTGGATTAATGTTAGTGGCTAGACTTCATCGTAATTAAATCGACAAAGCTCTAATGGGATATTTTTAAGAATGGGCTCAAATGCTTTACAACCTTAAGAATTTATTGTTTTCGTAATTGGCCATGTTCATTTTAGGGCCTGCATCTTCCTTCATTTTCACATCAATGAAGATTATTCACTGATAGAAAGATAATTGTTTCACTTATTTCCTTGTACATTATTATTAATTGTTGATTCTTGTGTTGCTAATTACATTCACTTATTATTTTTTAGATAAAACAAAACTTCGAGGAGACAATTGGTTTTGGAGACGGAGTGACCAAACTTTATGCAACCATTGATTTAGAGAAAGCAAGAGTGGGAAGGACCAGAATCATAGAAAAGGAGCATACTAATCCAAAATGGTACGAGTCTTTTCACATTTACTGTGCCCACTTGGCATCAGATATCATATTCACTGTGAAAGATGACAATCCTATTGGAGCAACCTTAATTGGAAGAGCCTATGTGCCAGTTGAAGAGGTATTGGGTGGTGAGGAAATAGATAAATGGGTTGAAATATTGGATGAGCATAAAAATCCAATTCATGGAGATTCAAAGATCCATGTGAAGCTGCAATTTTTCGATGTTACCCATGACCGAAACTGGGCTCTAGGCATTAGAAGTCCTAAATTTCCTGGAGTTCCTTATACTTTCTTCACACAAAGACAAGGATGTAAAGTTTCTCTGTACCAAGATTCTCATATCCCAGACAACTTTGTCCCTAATATACAACTTGCAGGAGGACAAACTTACAAGCCTCATAGATGTTGGGAGGATATTTTTGATGCAATCACAAAAGCAAGGCACTTAATATACATTACAGGGTGGTCTGTTTATACTGAGATTTCCTTGGTAAGGGATTCAAGGAGGCCCAAGCCAGGAGGAGACACAACACTTGGTGAGCTTCTCAAGAAAAAAGCACAAGAAGGTGTTAGGGTATTAATGCTTGTTTGGGATGATAGAACATCAGTTGGTTTGTTAAAGAAAGATGGTTTGATGGCTACTCATGATCAAGAAACTGCGGAATACTTCCGAGGCTCTGAAGTGAACTGTGTTTTATGCCCTCGCAATCCGGATGATGGTGGAAGCATTATTCAGGACATAGAAATTGGCACCATGTTTACTCATCATCAGAAAATTGTTGTGGTGGACAGTGAGTTGCCAAATGAAGCAGGGTTAGATAAGCGAAGAATTGTGAGTTTTGTAGGAGGCATTGATCTCTGCGACGGAAGATATGATACTCCGTTTCATTCACTCTTCAGAACCTTGGACACAGCACATCATGATGATTTTCATCAGCCTAACTTTCCTGGTGCTACAATACAAAAAGGTGGTCCTAGGGAACCTTGGCATGATATCCATTCAAGACTTGAAGGTCCCATTGCTTGGGATGTTCTGTATAACTTTGAGCAGAGATGGAGGAAGCAAGGTGGAAAGGACTTGCTAATTCCATTGAGAGAGCTTGAAGATGTCATTATTACCCCATCACCGGTAACTTTCCCTGATGATCAAGAGACATGGAATGTTCAGTTATTTAGATCGATTGATGGTGGAGCTGCTTTCGGGTTCCCAGAGACTCCTGAAGATGCTACTAGAGCTGGGCTTGTTAGTGGGAAGGATAACATAATCGATCGTAGTATTCAAGATGCTTATATCAATGCTATTCGACGTGCAAAGAATTTCATCTACATTGAAAATCAATATTTCCTTGGAAGCAGTTACGCGTGGAGTGCTGATGGTATTAAGCCTGAAGACATTGGTGCTTTGCATCTGATTCCAAAGGAGCTTTCACTTAAGATTGTTAGTAAGATTGAAGCTGGGGAAAGGTTCAGTGTGTATGTTGTGGTTCCAATGTGGCCTGAGGGTGTCCCAGAAAGTGCATCAGTTCAAGCAATATTGGACTGGCAGAGGAGAACAATGGATATGATGTACAAAGATGTTATTCAAGCTCTAGCAGCTAAGGGAATTGAGGAAGATCCTCGGAACTATTTGACATTCTTCTGCCTTGGCAATAGAGAGGTGGTGAAAGAAGGAGAATACGTGCCTACTGAAAAACCAGAACCTGATACAGATTACATGAGAGCCCAAGAGGCCAGGCGTTTCATGATTTATGTTCATGCCAAGATGATGATAGGTAAGTAAGAATATTAAGCTGCCATATTTTTTATATTATGCATCCTCTTATACTTTCATTCTATTATGATTGACTAAAATTCATATCAAGTCTTTCTAACATTTGTATAAGGAACCCTCTAACACGTGGATTCTAATTAATGAAATCATTCTCAAAACGGTGAGACTTACATGAATTTCAATCGAACCTCACTCATTCGTGATAGAGTATTAGAGTGTTGCTAGCTAGTAATCTTTGAAGCTGCACAAACCTCACTCATAATTTATATTTTGAATTTTTTTTCTAGAGATATTTTATTTAACTACATTATTATAATTATTCATTCTGATAAGTTGGTCCACATTTGGACCAATCAATGACAAAAACATTGCCAAGACAATTTTGTTTTCATATGATATTTTTTCATTCTTGCACTAAATTTGAGATTAATGAAAAAGCTGATAAGTATTACAATATCCCTTTTACTGTCACCAAGAAAATATTCTTTAATGATAGAACTATGTTTTTTGCAGTTGATGATGAATACATAATCATTGGATCTGCCAACATCAACCAAAGATCAATGGATGGTGCTAGAGACTCTGAAATAGCAATGGGTGCTTATCAACCCTATCATTTGGCTAATAGGCAGCCTGCAAGGGGTCAGATTCATGGTTTCCGCATGTCATTGTGGTATGAGCACCTTGGCATGCTTCATGACTCATTCCTCCATCCAGAAACTGAAGATTGCATTAGGAAGGTGAATCAAATTGGGGACAAGTATTGGGATCTCTATTCTAGTGAGACACTTGAGCATGATCTCCCTGGCCACCTCCTTCGCTATCCTATTGGGGTTTCCAGCGAAGGAAATGTGACAGAGCTTCCAGGATTCGAATTCTTCCCTGACACCAAGGCTCGTGTTCTTGGCGAAAAAGTTGATTACCTTCCACCCATACTTACTACCTAGTTTCATTTTATGTTTTGTTCACTAAATATATTACTTATGGTGTGAGAGTGAGCAATGGAGAGGAAATGGTCCTGTGAAACTGTTTTTCTTTTCAAAATGCTAATAAGCTTGAGATATTTAAAGGAGATTGCTGTTGATTTTTATTGGTAGTTTTTTCTTCAATGTAAGTATTTAACTATTGTGTAGTGAAACTGCTGAGTCCATTGTGATGTCTGTGTGCTGTAAGTGGATTGCATCTTGAATGACACAACCAATTTAGAGTTTTTAATAAGAGGATCTTATACTCTTGAAAAGTGAATCATTGTGACAGAGAGAAGATGAAATATTTGATAGAAATGATGTATCTAATTAGAACTCTATGAGCTCAAATATTTAGGAATAAAATACAATGGCGGGAACTATGGCTCGGCCACACGGTTGTAACCTCACTCATCAAACTCAAACTTCTGAAATCCCCTCTCCTTAGAAGTTAGAATCCTACAATCTCAAATTCACCCATCCTACTTCTTCCATGAATTTCGAACAAGTTGTCCTCTCTACTCGTTGGATCTTTCCAACCCCACACAATTCAGATTTCAATCTTCAAATAAATTAACTTTGCTCCCTTTTTCACATTTATAAAATCAAATTCCAATTTTATTGAACTTCATTTCTTTCAATTTCATATCTCCACACTCCTAGATCAATTTTCTTTTGCACATTACCTAAATAATGAAATTCAACGAACTACTTCACTAATTAGAGTAACAATAATATATTTAATTAGTTAACAAACTTCAAAAATTAATTATTAAATAAACAAATAACTTTGAAGTATGAATTTATAACGTGCTAAAAAGCAAAATCTTAGAATGTCATATTTAATAAAGTTAAACAGAGTATGATTTTATGAAGTTTTAATATGCTTTGGATAATCATTTGCACACCTTTAAAAAGTTGGAAGAGTAATAATCTGCACTGATCTTAGTGGAGGGAATGTAATCATTTTTATTTGCACAACTTTGTTTAGTGGATGGAGAGATTGATAAATGATAGATTTAGCATCTCATTACATTTGACAATGATAAACCACTGAACTATTATCAACTACCATACTTGTATTTGTCAAGCTCAAGCTCAAGACAAGTGGTGGAAATATTTTTGCCAAGGTTTCTGTTAGCTAATAGTTAGCAATTAGGTGTGGCTTAGGACTTTCTATTTCTGTTAGTGCGATAGTTAGTATGAGTAGTTAGTATTATTTTATAATTAATAACAGATTTTGTTTTGTAAACATTAGTTGAATGTAAGGCTTGTATATAAGTATGTTTATTGTATAGTCTTTTGCTTAATTAAATGATAAGTTCCAAAAAAATGATTTTTTTTTCTCTACAATTGCTTAATTCTTTTTCTCATTGTTTCTAAATTGCTCCATTTATCTTCATAATTAGACACAGTGCTTTCAACAAGTGGTATCAATCACTACAAGAAAACGTGTTATTATCTATGGCAAAATTTGACATTATCCACGGCGTGTTCGTCAGTAAATGTAAATTACCCACGGCATTTTCACGGACAATGGTTCTAGATAATTGCTTCATAGGTAAAATTTTACCGACGGATAAGCTTTGGGTTAAGTTTACCAATGACATTTCTGTGGATAAGTGACACATGGCTGTTCCATGAATATGTTTCCATGACATTTCCGTGGATAGTACTCACAGAAATACCGTGAGTAGCGTAGTTGCAGCTTGAAATGAAATGCATTGAAGTCATGAGTGCTGAAGTAGTGGCAATGTGGTAAGGCATCATTGATTCCATACAAAAACTCAATTCCATAACCAATGCACATTGTTGTAACACAAATCAACTATAAGAGTTAGGGATTTTCAAGTTCTTACCTGTGAAATAATGGATTTGAGATATTAGGGATTTCAGTGAGTTGTGCATAAACAAAACGGGAGAACGAGTTAGGGTTTGCAAATCAATTAATAAACCATTTCTTTTTTCCTTTACTCAACAAATAATCATGAGAGAGAGACTGTGAATGAGAGAGAGCGAACGTCGAGGGACGGTCGGAGTCGACGGAGCGGCGGCAATCCAGGTTGGAAAAAGAAGAAGGGTTTACAGTTTCGATCAAAGGAAAGAATGGAATCTACGAAGTTCGAAGTTGAAAAGTTTACAGGAAAAAATGACTTCAGTCTTTAGAGGTTGAAGATGAGGGCGTTCTTGGTGCAACAAGGGATTAAGGAAGCCCTTGCTCGATAATGACGGAGAAGGAAAAGAAGGTGATGCAGTCAAAGGAGAAAATCGCAGCAGTTGTGTGGCTCAACTTCGAGAACCTATACATGACCAAATCTTTGGCCATTAGGTTGTATTTGAAGCCAAAATTGTTCACGATGAAGATGCAACCTGGAAGACCACCTTGATGATGAAAACAAAGTCATTCTTGATCATGAAAACATTAAGATCAAGGTTGATGATGAAGACCAAGCATTGTTACTACTCAAATCCTCGTTTATGGAAGAGAATTGGTATCACTAAAGGAGCTGCAAAATGCTCTATTTGCAAAAGAGCTGTCAAGAAAGTCTAATGCAAAAGAGGAAAATGTAGAGCTGTTGAATGTTAGGGGTAAGGCTAAGAAGAGAGAATTCAAAGGTAGGAATGGCTCAAGATCTCAGTCAAAGGAGCGAAAGAATAAAAGGTGTTTCATTTTTCAAATTAAAGATCACTTGAAGAATGAGTGCCCTGAAAAAAAGAAGAAGTTTGGGGACAAAGATAATCACAGTGGAGATGCTGATTTGGTTTCATAAGGATATGAAAGTGCAGAGTTTATGTGTGTGTCTGAAAAGAAGTTCAAAAGTTAATGGATTCTTGACTCAGGCTGCACTTTTCATATGTGTCCTTTCAAGGATTGGTTCAGTTCTTACAAAGAATTTAATGGAGGAAATATGCTACATGGGAACAATAAAGCTTGAAGGTCACTGGAATTGGAACCATCAGACTGAAACTTGAATATGGTGTTACTTGAATTCTGCAAGGTGTGAGGCATGTGCCAGAATTAAAGAGGTATTTTATTTCCCTTGGTATGCTTGATGCGTTACAAAGCGTTCTACGGTGATGATGAAGGGAAATCTTGAAGTTGGACTGTACAGGCTTCAAGGATCTGTTCTAAGTAACCAAAAGTTGCTTGGCAAGGACCTCATTAAATCCTTTATGAAGTTTAAAGAATGGCGTGTTGATTGAAAATCAAACTAGAAATAAAGTGAAAAGGTTAAGAAACGATAATGGATTAGAATTATGTTCTGAGGAGTTTAATTAATTCTGCAATATTAAAGGCATTGGAAGGCATAAAACAGTGAGAGGGACCCTTTAGCAAAATGGTTTTGCTGAGAAAATGAATAGGACAATCATGGAGAGGGTTAGATGTTTGATGTCTAGTGCTAGTGTGTCCCCACATTTATGGGTTGAGGCAGTGCTAACTGCAGTATATATGACCAATAGGAGTTCATCAAATGCAATTGAGAAAAAGTATTGATTAGTAGGAATGTGGTGCTCAGAGAAACTGAAATGTATCACTCAAAACAAAGTTGAAGTCATAAGCAAGTTACAAAGGAAAGAGATGGAGAAGTTCAAATTGAGGTGGAGTCATCAAGTTAGTCAGTTGACTTAGAAGATGAGCTTGAGGCCAATACTCAAACTCATAACTAGATACTAACTCGGGCGTTGCGTGATAGAATTTAATATATAACTGAATATAAAATAACAATAATATGTAATTTAAAAGTAATGTTAATTTTGTTTTACAGTAGAATATATTCAAGTGTTTATGTACTTAAAGGTAAATATAGTTTTGAATAATTATATATAAGCAATATTTGCTTTAGTAAAAGAAAAAGTAAAACATTGTTGACTAATACAACTCATACAAAATATATTTAAACGTGGAATTGGTTTATTCAAGCTTTTTGATTCCATTGAAGTGGTTCTTTTAATAATATATTTGTTAAATAGTTATGTATTTCTTTATTGTTAAAGTTATACATTTAGCTATAATATTTCTTCATTTTATATAAATTTATAAATTTATGTATTTTTTCACGTTTTCAATTTTATATGTTCATCGTAATTCTGTCAATCTCACTATCGATCTAAGCATGACCTAAATAAAAGTATATGTTTTGTGATATATTATAACATTCATTCTTGAGTGATAGTTTGTTAAATCCAAAATATTGAAACAATTCATTCGTGTGTGCCTTGAAATTTTCAAATAATTATTTGACACGGTCAAGAAACTTCAAGAGTGGTTGAAAAAAATTATAGGCAAGAAAAGTTTGTGAATGTTTAAGACATAGAAAGTTTCGAGTGAATAATGAAATAGTTAGAAGTTATTTATTTCCAAATATTTAACATTATTCATTTTTTTGTTGTTTCAATTATGATTTGTGTTTTTTTAATTATAAAAAGAAAAAATGTTATGGGAGACACATTCAACATAGGGAAAAAAACTTATTTGCTATGCAATAATATTGATATATGAACTTGAATATCTATTATAATAATTAAATAGAACCCCAAAATTCTTCATTGTGATGATTTGAAGATATTGTATGGTTTGTATTTTTTTGTATGAGTTATTGAAATGAAAGTTTTGATGAGTAATTAGAGCTTTTTAAGTCTATTGATGAGTCATTGAGTGATAAATTAAAGCTGAAATTATATAATATATGAAATAATTGTATTTGGGCAAGTTAAAAAGGTTTGCATTATATATTGAAGAAACAAAACATAATGGAATAAAAGATGAATTTGGAATGTGCCACATCAGAATTTTGGTGAGTTGGCAAATATTGGATGATGTGGCATAAATGAAGAAAATTGAGGGTTCTGTTTTAATTATTATAATAGATAATAGATAATAGATAATAGATATGGATGATGAACTGAGTGAAGATGATGACCTTGCAAACTATCTACTGGCCATAAATAGAGAAAAGAGAGAAACAAAAGCTCCTAACATATTTGGTCTTGGTGGTATGGTTGATTTTGGCCATATTGCAGCTGAAGTATTGAATGTGGAGAGCCCATAACATATAAAGAAGTAGTGAGTCGTTAGGAATCTCAATTGGATTGCAGCCATGAAGGAGGAACTAAATTCTTTGCACAAGAATAATATCTGGAAGTTGGTTGATAAATTCTTCTCTTTGTATGTAGATGACATGTTAGTTGCTTGCAAGAAGATAGAGATTCATAGGGTGAAGACCATCTTGAAGGGAGAATTCGAGATGAAAGATATGGGACCAGCAAGTAAAATCTTGGGTGTGCAGATTCTAAGAAACGGGACTGGTGGCAAGTTGTTGTTGTCTCAGAAGGACTACATTGAAAAAGGGTTGAAGAAGTTCAACATGAAATTTTGTAAAGCAATGGTGACCCCTATGGCTCAACGTTTCAAGCTCTTAAAGCAGAAAACACCTGAAACTGAAAAAGAAATCTCATGTATAAGGAACATTCCTTATGCAAATGTAGTAGGCAGCTTGATATATATGATGATCTGCACTCGGCTAGGCCTGGCTTATGCAGTAGGCTTGGTGAGTGGATACATAAGCAATCCTAGAAAATATCATTTGGAGGTTTTGAAATGGATATGTAGATACTTGAAGGGAACTTTTTCAGTGGGTTGAAGTATGTCAAACATGAAAATAGCAAATTTGAGGTGATTGGTTATGTTGACTCAAATTATGTTGGATGTTTGGACCATAAAAGATCCTTAATAGGATATGTATTCAAGTTTTGTGGCAACACATTGAGCAAGATATGCAACCTTCAGCATATAGTTTCCTTGTCCACAACAGAGGTTGAATATATTGTTGTCACAAAGGCAATAAAGAAGCCCATATGGATGAGAGGAATGATAAGAGGTTTGGAGGCAAAACAGTTTCTGTCTAAGGTGTTTTGTGATAGTCAAAGTGATATTCACTTGGCAAGAAATCAAGTATACCATGAGAGAACTATACATATAGATAACAAGCTACACTTTGTAAGGGAAGTCAATGCAAATGGGAAGATTGGCTTGGAGAAAATCAACACTAGTGAAAATCTAGTTTACATGTTTACAAAGGTACTCTCTGGTCCAAAATTCAAACTTTATTTGCAAATTTTGTAGGTTGTTTGTGAGTGAAAGTTAAGTCAAGGTCGAGAATTGTTAGCTAATAGTTGGCAATTAGGTGTGGCTTAGAACTTTCTATTTCTGTTAGTGCAGTTGTTAGTTTGGGTAGTTAGTATTGTGGTAGTTAGTATGTTATAACTAACAATAGAATATGGTTTGTAAGCATTAGTTGAATGTAAGACTTGTATATAAGTATGTTTATTGTATAGTCTTTTGCTTAATGAAATGATATACAATTCAGTTCCAAAAAGATAATTCTCTTCTCTACAATCGTTTAATTCTCTGCTCAATTTTTTCTAGCAAAGGAAAGGTCATTGAATTGTCAAGATTTGAATTATTCCCAGACACCAAGGCTCATGTTCTAGGCGAAAAATATGATTATCTACCATATGAATATATATTTATAATTTTTGTGTTAAAGTGAGCAATGATTGAAATGGCACAAGGGTCATGTGAACAATGTTTTTTTTTTAAGATGATATGTCAGATTTAGTAATCTATAATGCGACTGTTGTTGGCTTGTATGAGTATGATTTTGGTTGTCATATATGATGTGGTTTCTATGTCCATAATTTGACTGATTTAAATGAAGTATAAGAAATTGAAAAATGGGAACTATCCAAAAACAAATATGACCCGATTTTATGTGGTAATGTCAATGAGAATAGATGAACAATAAATTATTCATACCTTTCTTCTTGTCTTGTACAACTTTCATAGTTTTCACTACTTACCTTTATATCCAATACTCATCAACCATTTATATAAAACCATATTTTCACTCTTCACTCCACCTTTTTGTCCAATACTTCTTTCTCGGAAGAACAAAAATTATAGTTGAAAGGTTGATGTATCTGATTCAAAATTTAATTCAAATACATAAATTTTTTAACTACTATTATTGTTAATATTTTATTCTAAAGGGAGTACTCTCCACCATTACATTAATTCACCAATTCCTTTCCTTCGACAAAAGATTCATTTCAACATTTTAAAAATTTGATTTGTTTCAAACCTCTATTCGATTTTTTTTCAAACCCCTATATTTCTTCAAATCCACCGATATATCGTGTGTCCTAAAACAGAGAAAAAGAACAATGTCTATGATAGATTAGTGTCTACAACTACAATTATGGCATGTGATAAAGGCAAACAAAGAAGTTCACATAGACATTTATTGGACCAATTCTAACTCATAAATAAAATGATTTAATGTAATGATCTAATTAATTGACGTCTTACAATTTTAGAAAAATTTCTGATTATTTGTAAATTTTATATACAAATAATTAATTATTACAATTTTAAAGACTAAGTTGGTGATTTACTCACTCAAGAAAACTATTTTTAACAAAATTGTGTTGATTTATAGAAGTAGGAGTAGGAGTAGAACAAGAATGAAGAGTCTCAGACAAATAATTTTATTTTATGTATTTTTTAAAAAGTTAGAAATGTAGATGTGAGATTAATCAGTATTTTATGTTTGTAGAAGAGTTCAAAAAAAATCTAGTTTAATTTAGAAGAATTTTTGTAGGTAAAAATGATTTAAAGCTCATAAATTGGTAAGGTGGTGAAGTGACTCAACTTGGGTCGTACCCCACCTAAGCCAACACAATGCTACAAACCGCAACCATATTAATCCATTTGTTATTTCCAATACTTTTACCAAAAGCAAAAGCCAAACCGAACATTACATACATGCACACACCGACCCACTTTCAAACCTCTTTCATTTCCAAAACCACATCACTACCAGATAAATCTAGAAGCTCCATCAACCACCAATTAACTACTGCCATTCTTTTTCTTCTACCTCTTCACCACTCACCACACTCCACAATTTATTATTGTTTTCCCTTCTACTTCTTATTACTTCCTCCGTCACTTTTAATAATATCTTCCATTATATTTTACTGATTGTTAAAATAAAAAATTAACTCATGTATTATCAATATAAAATTCTTTTTAGATAGTACATCATAATCATTTATCATTTATGACTATTACTTATATTTTAATAGATGGGTTGTTTATTTAAATTTTTTACTAAAGATTGATCGTTTATAATATCTTATTATATATTATAATAAATTAGTTTTTTATAGTCTTTTAACATATTGAGTATTGACCATTATCTTATTTTATTGTAATAATTATTTCTGTCATTTTTATAACAGATTAGTCATTTAAATATAAAACATGTACACCACTATGTTTGTTAGTTTTATTTTTGTCCAACTTAAAAACTGTATTATTTTGATGCTGATGTGTTATCTACAAAAATTTATGATGAATAATTTTGTTTTTAATTTTTTAATTGAAAATACAAAACCTCCAATTAAATTAATTAAAGTTCTTCAATCCTTTTAAATTTATGAGATTATTGCTTCTCAAAGTAGTTGGCTGGATGTATCAAGAAAGATTTTTATATTGTATTACGAAGGAGAAAATGATGGGTTTTATTTCTTCAACTGAGTTATTGTTTCTAGATGTGAGGGGCAAGAAATCCTCAAATTTAACGGGTTCGTAGTTGAAAAAGAAAACTATAAATTATAATCTTATATGAATTCGTCAAACCAGCATAAAAAAAAACAATTAAGTAAATATTTTTAACTAAATTTAAGGTAAAACAAGTATCATGATACATTTCATGATTTAAACGATATTTTTTTGTGCTATCAAATTAGTTAAAATAAAGTAAGATAGAGAATCAATTTATTAAACTTTGAAATGTTAATAAAAAGTTTGTTATTATAACTAGAAAATATAATTTAAACATCATATAAAATTGTTGTAAAATGATTATTTATTTTATCGCTATTAGAAATTTTTTTTTTAATTTCTTTTAAAAAAGTAAGATAAAGGTCCAATTTTTTTAAAATAAAAAAATAAAAAAACTAATTTGTTACATAAAATAAGATAAATGGTCAATCTATTAAAAAATTGTATTTCTTATTTATTCTCATGAAGCTTGGCATCATAATCCCATCCACCTCTATATTTACCCCACTTCTTCTTCATCTTCTTTTTCTTTTTCTTGTGAAGTGAACTCAAATCCATTAAAAAGACAAACTCTGACTCACTCTTTCTTTTCCTTCAACACATGGCTTCTATCTCACAGGGTATTGTTTTTACCACAGTCATGCTTGTCTCAAGCACCATGCTTTATCTCGTTTTTTCAAAACAAAACATTACCCCAACATTTTATATTCATGGAAATCACGTTTCTCATGATTCTAACACAAATATTTTGCGCTCTTGTTTGTATTCAGGTAAACCACTATCCCTTCTATTCATTCACCTTACTTTGTCGACAAAAACTTCCTAATGTGTTGTGTTGTGTTGTGTGGTTTCTTTTTTTTTCTTAGAGGAAAAGAAGAGGGAGAGAAAGATGACGAAGAAAAAGAAGAAGAACGTTCGATTTGAAGAAAGTGAGAAGGAAGTGAGAGAAAAGAGTGAAGTAATTAGGAAAGAGAAACAGAGTACAGAACAACTACAAAAATGAAACGCAGAAAATTCGTGGAATTCCGGCGAACAGAATCGCTTTGTACAACGGGATTTTGAGGGACCAAATACATAGGATGCAGTGTTCTTAGTTATTATACTCGTTGTGTACATTATTTGTTTTTGAAACAGGTGAAATCCGTATATTTCTCTTGCTCTGTTTTTTGCTCTGTTTTTTTTTTTTTTTATTTAATATTTCTGATTTAGTTTTGTGGTTAGGGTATTAACACACAAAAAGGAAAATAAAATAAATCGGCTGTTCGTGTGGTTGTAGAGACATGTTGACCAATGTCCACAATTCAATATGATTTTGTCATCCAACTCAACGCTAGTTTTTTTTTTCTAAACGAAATCGAAATAGTAGTTACCACATAAAACTCTTATCTATAATTACAACGTTTATATTTATAATTTATATATAATATTTAATTTAATAATATTAATATTGGTTTGTTGAATTGATATTGAAGTACAATTCAATGTTAATTATTTGAAATGGATTTGACTCTAATTTAATAATGAAAAATATATTATATATTGATATAGTCTCAAAAAAGAAATTAGTTTTTAATAATATTTTTCGTCATATAATTTTTAAATAAAAAACTCTTTGTCAAAAAACAAAAAAAACTTAAGAATCCTAAACAACAAATAAATTAAATTTTGAGCTAATTTTTATCTTTTTAATAGCAACTAGTATCTAAGATTTTGGTTCAATAAGATGTTATATTTTTAGTATGATGTGTGTTTCCAGCATTAACTATTATTTTACATCAGAAAAATAATGATGATATTGTAAAAGTGCTAATTTGGAAAAGTTTGGCAAAAAAAAAAATGATACTTAACAGGTTAATTGTTACACACCCCTATAAACCTATCTAGTGCAAATTTTACAATCAAACATATATAAATTTTATGGACAAATCAATTTTGTTTTGTGAAAAATTTAAATTAATGATGTATTAATACGATCAAAATTGTACAAGACACAATAAAAATGTTACCAGTGTCTTATTTATTATAAGAGAGGATGGCCTTATCTGAAATATGAGAAGTATATCCTCGTGACATTGATGCATTGTAATGGAAAAGAATTATTTATACTGGTGGATTTGTGATAGCACACAAGCATTGGTTGGCATGCAATGTGTGTAGTAAAATTACATTGATGGTTGAATAATTTGATAAGAAAGCCAAAACAGAAGTTCGATCATAATTTTCAACCTAGTTTTTGACGTGTAGGAATTTTTGGATTATTTAACTTCAAATGAAGTATATCTTTTATAATAAAAAATGAAAAAATAAAATTGAGTAGTCTACCTTCAAAAAATAGTTACGAAAGCGTTAAACAATTTTATAAGAACAATTTAGAAAAATAGTTTAGATGTTTTATAAATATAACTCAAAGTGTAGATTCAAATTCACATTAAAGTATAGATTCAAATTTTATAAGGGCATTTAATACATTAAAGTGTAGATTCAAATTCACTACCCGAATTTTCTCTATATTTAGGGTATGTCAATTTCACAATTAGCATCTTAAAAAAAAAAACAAAGTAATTTAGATTATTGGTTTTATTAAAATATATTGCTTATAAAAGTTAAATATCATCAAATCTAAATTTTTATTTTATGGTAAAATTAAGTTAAAATATAATATAAAAGGAAATTTTGACTACACTATTTAATAAAATTATTAATAAATAAATCCTTTTTTTTCATCACCGTCCAATTCCATACGAGAACTACTTTTTTTTTTAATTTGACAAATGTCCAATTCGATATATATGTTCTTCCCGTTAAGACACAGCCTCCCGATATGCCCCTTCTTGAGCGTGATGCTATTCGCACCCGCATTGCTTTATAATACGCCTCCAGTATCTTAATAAACTTTTTGGCACCTTTCTTGGGCGCTACTATTCGCACCCACTAAATAACTACCAGGTAACAAAAAATTTGTAAAAAACAATATAACATAAATCAATTGTGTTATTTTAACACACCAAAATAGACATCACATTACCAATAAGTGTAGACATTGAACTTGATGTAAGATAAAAAACATCCAGAGAGAGGGAAAATATAATATGAAAACCGAAAATTGTTGAAAAATATAATGTTGATGTTACTATTTGTGTTTAGAAATTATTTCACAACATAATTTAAGGAGAGAAAGTTTAAATAGTTAAAAACCATTTTTTAGTCAATATATCAGATACAAATACCATATCTTCATCTTTAAAATTAGTTTTTCCTAATTCGTAAAACTGAAAAATAAGAGGTAGTGACAGTGCATATATAAAAAGTAAACAAGAAATTGTTCTAGAAGCTTTGGTGTTAATTGTGGTGAAAGCAATAACAACTATTTGCTCGAATGCAACTTAAGTAGAAGAGTTGTCGTTAGAACTACAAACACTCGTACAAATCCAAAAACGACCTTTATTCACTTGTCTTTTTCCTAGGTTAGTTTTTATTAAACAAATTTTCTTTACTTACCTTCATTCTCCAATCCTCTATAACAAACTTCTTCATATATTGTATTGTAATTACTCTAGTACAAGATGATAATTATAGTTATGGTTTCTTCATATGGTTTTGAAGGAAAATGGATTCTCTACGTTTAGTGTATGATGATTTTGGTGCTTTAATGTGTTTTGGAATAAAATTGATAATTAAAATAAATTGATAAAAATTATTTAGATAAAAAAAATGATTGATTAAAAGAGTGATAAATAGAAAGTTACTAAAGGTAGAGAATCCCAATATATTTTAAAGAGATTGGGGAGTTAGGCTTACTTAGTAACAACAAAGTTGGTAAATATAAAGAGATGTGGATGAAAGATAATGAGTTGATTGCAAAGTTAATGGATAAAGTAGATGCTTTGGTGAATAAAGTGATAGTGTTAAAATATTTGATAGTGGCAATGTACATTTGAAATCTATCCCTCCAACAAACTTTTTTTTCTAAGATTTCAAATTATTTCTTATGACATTGACAAATTTTCTTATAATGTAAAGAAATTACAGTTTTATTTAACGTGACATCCTATTACACTTAATAAAGTAATTTAATATAAAAAGTAAATTAACTAATATAATTTAATATAAAAGAGTCTTTTACTATCAAGTAAATTTAAGATATTAAATTACTTGACATTTACCGTAGCTTCCAAAACTAAACTTTCAAGTGGAGATATTTAAGGAAAACAATAAAAAAATACTATATAGAGAGGTGTATTAGCAAAAACATAGGTGACAATATCATCATTTTTCTAATACCAATGTGCTCAGTGAGGCCAAAGTATTCATAATATTAAAGGAAAAACAGACCTGGTTATGAAATCGGTCTGAAATATAACTAAATACGAATAAGGTACTTTGAATTAAATTTTAAATCAAATATCATATTTTATTAAAAGAAAATTACATTTATTTTTCTTAAAGTTATTTTAAATGACGCTGACATCTCCTTTAGTTTAGAAAAAACACTTATCTCTCATATATTTACTAAAAGAATTACATTAAATATTTTTTATCACATTTATATTTTTTCTTATCATTTACTATACGATAAAATTATAATTTTTGCTTTAATTTATAAAATTATGACTATATATTTGATAATTGCAATTTTAAAATGTATGAAAACATTATTAGTAGCATAATCAGAATGTTTATTTTAATGATTTTATAAATGACAGATAAAATTAAAAAATAATAAAAAATAAATATTATATATAATATTTTTTAATAAATATAAACAAGGTAAATATTTTTTTAAAACTAAAATAAATGTTATTGTTATTTAAGGTGACACGAAGGATTAGGATGGAGATGCAATATCTCCTTCTATTTATATTTGAGATTAAATTTAACGTAAATATCGAATAGAGATGAAGAATATATGTTGTAGAAAGAAAGAGATATCGAAAAGAAAAATGATGGAAATGAGTAATTAGAGAATGAGCGTTGGTGCAGTGCATAGCAATAGCAATAGCATATTGGGAAGAAAAAAAGAAAAAGAAATAAGCATTTGGGAAGGGGACAAAGACGAGACAGTGAGAAGACGTAGTAGTGACAAGTGATAACAAAGGAGAAGCGTACGGAGTAGATGACGTAATTGTAATGATCTTGAACAGTTTAGTTACTTTTGTAAGGTTAGGTAAATGGCAAAACAAAACCTGAGACAACTGTCTTATCAACCACCCTATACTATCCATCCATCATTTACCGTTGGATTCCAAAATTCATTTTAAATAGAAACCTTTGGATGCATTCTGTAAAGTAATAATGTCTCCTGCTTCTTCATCCAGGTGTTTCAGTTCTCGCCCCCCACACCCTCTATTCTGTTCCTTTTTCTTTCATACATTTGTTTCTTTCTACGCTTCTTTATTAATCACTCTCCTTTATTAGGTCTTATGTTCATTTATGAAAATACTCATATCAATAAATAATAATCCTTTTATATAAATACTTCTAATTGTCAAATAAACACTTTATTTTATTTATATATATTTTTTTATTGCATCATCAATATATCATGTCATTTTTTTTATTTTTATCTTTTTTAGAAAATAGAATAGATAAATAAGTGTACACCAATTTTTTTCAATAAATAATTTTGTACACAAATTATCAAAACATTATTTATTTATTTTGATAATTTGTATTATTAGTTACATAGTTTGTATATGATGTTGTATAAACTTTTGTTTGTGTCATTGTGTCACTAGTAGAAAAAAAAAGTGTTCTTCTCTTTGTTCTAAAATAATTAAATCATTTGTTCATTTAACATATTTTAACAAAAATGTATAAATAAAAGAAAAATAATATCACTTTTATTATATTATCCTTATGAAATATTAATGCATTATTAATGTCATAAATGTATAATGATAGATAGTGCAATGAAAATGATACAAGTGGTATTAATTAAACAGTACAATTAAAAAAAATGTATTGAAAATTGAAATAATTATTCATTTTGGGACAAATTTTTATGCAAATGAGTCAATTATTTTGATATGGAGGGAGTAACTTACTTTAAAGGATTATTATTAGAGTTTCAATTGACTTTTAAACACTTGTCTATATTAGACTATTATAAATGTGGTAATTATAGGCGTACAAATGACTAGTTACGTTGAGTTTTGTGTGTCCCTTACTTGAAATTTTAGACGATAACTCGTCTCCTAACTCGATCAAATCCGATGAGTTGCGAATTCATTAAGAATGGAACGAAATAAAGACGAGACCGGATTGGTAATCCTTAAAATAGTAATCCTTGAAATAAAATTTAGAAAAAATAATTAAACATAAAGAAACTCATAATAAATCACATATGGTTAGCACTTGTCAATTCATCCCATAGTAGTAACTCATAATACTGTTTTAGAAACTATAAATTACTAAATTAGAAATTCAGTTGGTAATGTTTTTAGAGAGAATGAATCATTGATAACATAAAATAATAATAAAAAAAAATTATCATTTGTCCTTAAAGTAATTTAGGAAGAGACGGATAACCCAAAGAGTAATCTAAACCCGATCATTTTTCTACCTTATCTTTGTCTTGTCCTTATTTTTTTGAGACTGTGTCAGACTCATCCTTTTGCTTACAGGCTAAGATGGGTTCGCGGGACAGATTAGATCTTGTACACTTCTAGTGGTAGTTAACTTTTTGCTTAATTTTAATAAATTATTTGATTAGATTATAGATTTAACATCTCTAAACTTTTAAGTTTTTCACTTTTTGCATTTTTGACTTGTTATGAAATGATTTATATAATTGCTTGAGACTAAATTGCTAAACAAATGTATTAGTACTACAAATTTAGTCTAACATTTAATATGCAATATATACATAAAAGAATGTTCATGTGAATGAGTTAATTAGGAACTAATTGGTTAAAATTTTAATAACATTAATATAGTCTTTTTCTTTAAAGTACTGTAGAAGTTATAAAACAAACTTAAATTAATTTATTTAGAATAAAATATAAGCAAAAATACGCCATTTCTCTCATATTTAATAATAGTATATCTAAAATATTATTGATTTAATACAATTTCTTTTTTATTTTCAACGAATCAATTTATTTGTCATAGAGGATATTTTAAGCAATAGAGTTAAATTTTTATTGGGATTATGTAGATTAAATATGGTCAACGAATTTTGACCCTCTAGACAAATGCTAACAAGATAGTAGTTAAGCAATTAAATATAAATATATAATTAGTCATTTCTTAAAAGTTGTATTTTCAACTTATTGAAACTTAAAACTTTTTTT
>JBBPBQ010000003.1:54106647-54124937 GCA_037974755.1 Cicer yamashitae
AATTTCACTTTAGTAAAATATTTTAGAATAAATATTATTTTTCGATTGTCAATATAATTATTTATTTTTTCAATTTACTACTCAATTATTAATATATGCACTAGTTCTAAAACATCAATTTCAACAACAGAGAAAAACTATCAAATACTCTTTCCGTTTAGATATAATTGATTCATTTATAAAAAAAAATTATTTTACTATAATTAATTATTTCAATTTTTAATACACTTTTTTTTAGTTATACCATTTAATTAAATTAAATACATCATTTTTAATACAATATCTTTTATTATATGTTTATAACATTGATAATGTATCAATACTTAATAACAGTAATTTAGTAAAAATAGTTTTATTTTTATATTTATAGATTTTTTTTAATATGTGTGAAATGATTAATAATTCAATTATTTTAAAAAATAATAATTAATGAGAATAATTTGATAAAATAATATTCTATTTTTCCTTATAACACTACAATCTAATTAAACCCGATCGAACCGACTCAATGATTCTTTTAATGCCTTTTTGCTTATACATTTTCCCCTTATTTATTTGTCCTATAATTCAAAATTTATTAAAGTGATTGAATCAATTCAACAATGCCCCAAAGTATGATCTCCAATGCTATTTTTTAAACAATAGTTTCAACTAGATATTAAATCCAATACTATTTCTAATTAATTCAGCTTTATTTGATCTTTAATTATTTGAGTCTAACTATTTGGTTGAGAATAAAAAACAATACCATACTTATACTTATGTTACAACTAAATTTGACCTTAAAAATTTATAATTAAATAAAATATAAAAATATACTTGAATTCATGTATTCAAGTAGTGATAACTTTCCAAATCAACGCATTTTTAATTAGAAAACTCTTTTATTTCTCTGTGTCTCTTTGTGATAATAAGATATAAAAAAAGACGACTATTTATTGTGATCCTAGAGACTATAACTTTTTTAATTATAGAACCCAAAATTAGAGTTAGTTATTAATAATTCTATTTTAATCAATCACAAAAATATAATTACTCTTTAATCTCTACACATCGAACACCCACACTCAACTAAATATTCATAAGCTCACATTAGCCAAACTTTATTATATCATTTTTAATTGGGATTGAACTTAAGTAAAAGTACACAATACATTATTATTCACATATAAGGCCAATATTTGATTTTTTTATATATTCAAATATTAGTAATTAACTGTTAATTTTATTAGAGAGAAGAATTGAGCTTATAATTTTATTGTCACTTTAGCTTCTTCAAATCACTTCGCGACTTCATATCAATTAATATATAATTAATTATCCAATATTAATTAATTATCCAATAATCCCTTATCTCACTTACAACTAAATTTACATCTATTTCTCTTCAAAAGTACTAACTAAACTTGAACCACAACTTGCACACTCAAAATTTATTTTTTTACTATTAAAACAACCATTAGTGTTTGTAATCTTGTACTATTCTAAAAATAAAATATAAATTAAAAAATAATTAAAAAATTAATATATTTAATTTTATTTTATAATTAAATATATCAATTTTTCAGCTATTTTTATTTATACTTTATTAAAAAGAGAATATATATTTTCTAGTATTAATGCCGCCATATATACACCGCTTGATAATGAATAAAAATGAGTCACGTCACCTTTTCCTTCGTTCTCAAAGTCTGATCAATTGATGTATGTTTGTGCCTTCTCTTTTATTCTCTTCTTTCACTCACTCACTCTTCTTTTCTCTTCTCTATAACACACTCGCTTTCTCTTAATTCTCTTTCTACTCTACCCCAATTCTTTCAACTTAATTGCATACACCCAAAAACATGTTACTTAGAAGCTATAGCGCACCAATTCTAAGTTCTTTCTTTCCCCATTCAATGGAATCATCAAATGAACAACAACTCAATCGTCACCTTCATAGAACACTTCCAACTCCAAAACATAACTTACCTCACAAAAAACATCATAGTCAAACCCCTTCAACACATAGTAACATTCTTAAACAACATCATCATCATCATGAGACTATTGTGGAAGAAGAAGAAGAACAAAAATTTTACAAGAAAAAAACAACACCTTCAATAAGAGAACTGTTTTCAAGCTCTGGTTTAGATAAACAAGTTTTGGATGGTGGTGTGGGGAGGAAAGTTGGAAAGATGCAAACTTTAGTAATGGGTGATGGTGGAATGGGGTGTGATGGTGGAAGGATTTGTGGTGGTTGTAATGGTAGTGGAAGAGATTCAGGTGGTGGAAATGGAAATGGAAATGGTTGGGAAAATAATAATTATGGTAGAGATGAAACTGATGCTTATTATCATAATATGATTCAAGCAAACCCAAATAATGCTCTTTTACTTGGAAATTATGCTAAGTTTTTGTTCAAGGTAATTAATTTGGTTTTTTGAGTCAACAAAATGGCTAATTAATTTACTTGGAAAATTATTACCATGTCTTTTTAGGAATTAGATAACTGGAACCGGCACAAATATCTTAACCATTTCATCAAAATTGGATGATGCAGATTCCATAGAAGATTTTTTTAAAATTATTTTAGACTTTAAAATATAGACTATCTAATCTTGATTAGACAGTTGAAAGATATGTGACTGTAATTGTATGCAATTACAAGGTTGTAACTTCACATAATCCGGATAAAAACGTAGAACCAAAAGTTTGATTCTAATCTTTCAAATCAAATTCTAATTTACAAATATATAAATAATTGAATATCAATAAGTTAGGTAGAATATATTGTAATTAGATCATATTGAGAAATTAAATGCAAAGAAAAGTATAGTCTATTATAATTAAGTTAGATGCTTGTCACGTAAAATTTGTTTTTTTTTTTCTTTTTCCTTTCTATTGTTATATTTCTGATATATATTCAATTTATAAAATAGGTTCGTGGAGATTATGGTAAAGCAGAAGAGTATCTTGAAAGAGCCATTTTGGCTAACCCTGAAGATTCAGATATTTTATCCCTTTATGCTGATTTAATATGGAAAACAGATAAGAATGCCGATCGAGCTGAACTCTATTTTGATCGAGCTATTAAAAGTGATCCAGATGATTGGTAAGATAAATTCTAATTAATATAAAAAATCATTAGCATTTTTTTTTTAAAATGTGATAATTTTTTCTACATAGAAGTTATTTGATCTTTTAAAATGTTAGTCATTAGTCACATCCAAGAATATTTTATTTTTTGGACATTTTGTTTTATTTTGTGGCTTTGTTTCCTAATTGAACAAAATTTTTTCTTGGTTGATATAAAAACTAATAATGTGTAAATTAATATTATTGTCACGTCAGCTATGTCCTGGCTTCATATGCAAAATTTCTGTGGGATGTTGAAGAAGATGAAGAAAATGACTGTCAACATAAGAACCATACACATTCACCTCATCTCTTTCAAGGATGTAATGGTCGTTCTCATGTTATTGCAGCCTCTTAAATCTTCTTATCTCTGTTTCTGAGTGAAGTTGGATATCTTGTTACACAAATCACATACTTTTTCATCTCTTGGAAGTATGGTTGATTTATTAGAGATGATATTTTAGTTGTGAATAGCTTATGTTATGTCATAAATAAGAGAAAGTAAAGTTGTGTCTGTTGTATGTTAGTGAAGAATATGAAATTTTGGTAGTAATAATGGAAGAAAAGAGCAGCCTTTCATGGAATTCGAATCCTCTATAATTCTATTGTGCTTTCTAGTCAATTGTCGTTTGTTGTAAAAATTCGGTCGAATGGTGCAGTCGTATGCAAAATTTATTTCTCTAAATTTAATAGACCATACAGTTGTTGTACCATATAATAATTGTAGAGGATTCAAGGTGACGGTAAATCTAATAGGTCTCCATCACATGTCCAAAAAGAAGCTTCATATTGTAGTTTATCCTGCCATAGGGTTTACACCACAATAGCAATGGGAAAACAAACATTTGTTCATCATATGTCATATTTCCCTCATAATCTGCCATAAGGTTTACACCACAATAGCAATGGGAAAACAAATATTTGTTCATCATATCTCATATTTTCCTCGTAGATGTATTCACCTATATATAAAATTAATTTATATGTGCTCGAGAGTTATACTCATCCATAAATAAGCATTGATTCATAATTAAGATGTTCTACATCTCCAGTACAATGTTGTAGTTATAAAAATTGTTAGATTTAGAGAGAGAAATTTATCTCTTTAAATCTAACAATTTATGTAGCCGCAACTTTAGAAGAATTAAGTCTCATATTTACTTACATTTCTTCTGATCAAGATTGATTGTAGTAAAAATTTCTTATCGTCAGACATTTAAAAAATTTACACCATTTATACTATAAATCAAAAAGATTCACATTAAACTTTAAAGTCCATATTTACTTAATGGTCAGAATTCTTCTTGAAGTCTAAAGTGATTGCATGTAATCTATTTCTCTTTTTTGGTCTTAATCTATTTCTCTAAATGTGAAATTCCGGTCCTCATTCTCCCTCTCTCATAATTGTATAATAAGTTAATAACTCTATCCAGTGAAATCTAAAGCTTAAATGGGGACAATTAAATTTGTCTTTTTTTTGTTTTTCTAATTTGCAACCATATCTTGATCACATGGATCAAATTTTATCTCATGCTCAGTGCGTGACAACAACATGCTTAAACTAAAATATTTGCTTTAAGATAACATTAAGTATTACACCACAGGAAAAAAAGAAAAGATATATTAGTATTCATTCATGTGACTTTTGAACTTTCAACAACTTAAACCCATGAAAGATATAGCCAAAAAATAAGGGAGAGAAGATCACATGATCATAATTCACAAGTCAGAACAGAACTGAAAAAATTGAATTTCATTCTAGATTCATTTCAATAATTCAAATTAATTTCATACAGGTTCTAAATCGAAAATATTAGAGGATCAATTCCAATTCAAAAGAATAAAGATACAAAAACGCAAAAGAAACACACTGTTTGATTTTAAAGTTTGAAAAATTGTGTTTATGTCTCTGACTACATAACGACTACATAACGACTACATTACTTTTCTATTATGATTAAAAACTAGAGTTTATAGTATTATACACTTGTATTTAAATACTCGCTGCTGCTCAAATGATTTATCTACTTATCACTAACTATGAGTGAGATCCAATGATCATAAAAATTACACATGCATGACAAAAAAAAATGTGCATGCATGAATTATCTCCATATAGTTAACTTAACTCATCTTGGTCCTGATAACTGAACACAAGACAAGGGAACATTACTAAAAATACTAGCTTGTCCTGATGAAGTAGCTTCTCCACTACTCATTTTCAAGAAAGCTGAAAAAGTACTTGAATGTAATAAAGATGGTGGATCAGGTACATGACACAAACCTTCAAGCATTTGAGCCACCTTACTCATACAAGGTCTCAAATTCATATCATCTTGTATACACCAAAGAGCAATTTTAATAGCATTCTCAACTCTTTCATCTTTATCATTAATATCAATTTTTTTATCAACAACTTCTCTAAGTTTCCCTTCCTCCATCATTCTTGATACATAAGAAGGAAAATGTGCTTTCTCTGTTCCTTCCCATTGATCATAGTTTTTCCTTCCACCAACAATCTCAAGCAAAAGCATTCCATAGCTGAACACATCACTCTTCTCTGAAATTGCATAGTTAGTTATCCATTCTGGTGCTAGATACCCTCTTGTTCCCCTTAGAGTTGTGAAAACATGGCTTTGTTCTCTGCTCATTAGTTTCGCCAATCCGAAATCCGATACCTTAGCCATGAAGTTATCATCAAGAAGAACATTTTGTGGTTTGATATCACAATGTATGATCCTAAGTTCACACTCTTCATGAAGATAGGCTAATCCCTTTGCAGTACCTATTGCAATGTTGTACCTTGTATCCCAAGTTAACAACAAAGTGTTTTCACTGTTTTTGAAGATCCATTTATCCAAAGAACCTCTTGCCAGGTATTCATACACAAGAAGACGATGAGGACCTTCGGCGCAAAACCCTTTAAGCTTCACAAGATGAACATGATGAATACTTCCGATTATCGATACTTCCGCTTTGAACTCTTTTGCTCCTTGTCCAACTCCTTCCAACTTTTTCACTGCCAATTGTGTTTCATCTTCAAGTAATACACTGATCCAAATCCTCCTTCACCAATTTTTGTAGAGAAATCCTTAGTTGCTCTAGCAAGAGTACTATAAGTAAAACGTGCCGGCATACTAGAGAGACTATCAAAGAATTCATCTTCCTCTAATTTGTCTTCATGATACTCATCAAAATTATTCTTTTTGTAGTAGCACCAAAATCCAGTTAAAAGACCAACTATACCAAGAACAGTGAGAATCACTATGAGAAAAACTAGCAGCATGTTCTTTTTTCCACTACTATTCTTTCCATCATTCTCAACATTATCAGTTGAAACCTTCATATATGAAATATAACCACCATTGCTACCTTTAAATCTTTGAAAGCTACCAGTTTGATCAAAATGAAAGCAACTACCAGTACTGTTTTCATAGAAAAGCACAAGGCAAGAACAATTTCTTACACAAGCTTCTTTACATGAATTCAGTGTTGATTTCAAAATAGGTGCATCATACTTAAGTGCAAAATAATCAAGATCTTCACCAACATACAAAAGTTCTGTTGAGCTAGAACAGGTTGAGATGTTAGGAGGTTTGCAATTGAAATGCGACCGAAGAAGCGAAGGACATTCACACCAGTTTTCAAAGAAGCAAACATAGTAAGGATCACAAGGCTCAGGAATACCACAAGGGTCATGTGGTAATTTAAAAACCTCAGGGTTAGTAGACTTTCCTTTGTTAAGATCATAAAAAGATATTGCACCATTTGGATCCAAAATAGCAGCAAAAAATGACTTAGGATCTGAATTATCAGAGAATAAAGTTTTCCAAACCAAACCACCACTTTTGTCATAGAAGTTAAATGAATTAGATACCAAAGAAGCATAGTGAACTTTACCTTTTGTTACATTATTTTTTGAAGTTCTACTAACTTCTGTCATTAAAGACCAATACAATTGTGGTTTTTCAAAACCTGCATAAAGAACCAAATCACCATCTATATAACCAAGGTAATGAAATAAGTTCATGCTGTTAGGGAAACTTTTAAGAGTCATTCCTTCAACAAAGAATTGACCGGCCAAAAGGGTATCTGTAGGATGGTTAAAACTTTGCCAAATTGGTGACCCTTTTTCTCCAAACAGAACCAAATTCCCTGAATCCAACAATTCCATATCCCTCACTTTTTGTCCACTTGTTTTTGTTTCCCAAACCAAACCATTCCCACTTTCCAAATAAACATTGCCATTATGATCAAAAACAAATTTATCAGAATCTCTAACAAGTAAACCTCTATTGACAGTCCAAACCACTTTGTAGCTACTCAAATGAATGACAACTAAAACAAACAATGAAACATCAAGAGTTGTAAAGAATCCAAAAGCAAAAGCTGAGTTATTGGATATCAAGAAGAAACCATTATGGTTGTTCCAATCCAAACGTGATGCACCAAATCCAGGGTATATTTGGTGAATGTGTTGATCATTGGCTTGGCAGGTTCTAAACAGAAGCAGCATCAGCATATACAAAAACAAAGTTGCACTTTTGAATAAGCCCATCATTTCATAACTGCATTTAAACAATGGGTTTTAGTTTAACTATATAATAATTAAAAGAGTAAATAATCATTTTGGTGTTGAAATTATAAGTGTTGAACACATTAATCCCTTAATTAAAATATCAATCAATTTAGTTCTTCCATCAAAATATTTCTTTAATAACCGTGCATCAAAACCAATAAAAAATGTAGATATTGACTTTAATAGTCTTTGTTGCATAAAAACACAAATATATATAACCTTTAAAATTGTGTGACAAAAATTGAAAAAAAGGACTAAATTGATTGATATTTTTTCATTTAAGGGACTATATTAGTATTTCGCAAATTTAATGGACTAATTTGACCTGTCTTTACAATTTCAATGACTTAAATACCTATATACTCAAATAAAATAAAATAAAATCATTTTTTGAAAGATCTATCAAAATATAAATTTGATAACTGCAGTTTGATATGGTAGAAACATAAATATATAAATCACAACATGAGAGGAAAAGTATACCTTAAATGGAGGGAGATTTTGATAGAAATTAAGATAGGTTTTTTGTGTTGGAAATCATGTAAAGATGTTACATACTACTCGATTTCCATAAGAAGGAAGAAACAGAAACTATGTAATTTAGGCATGGTATTTCGGTAGACTAAAGAACATGCAGTATGAGAAGGTTGGGGGGATGAGTCCAAATGAGGTTGAGAAGTTTTAAGCTACTTGATGAATGATGATGGTAGGGACATTGTAAAGTTGCATTATGGTGGTACGGTAACACGGCTTTCCCCATTTTTGAGGTTATTTGTCACATTGTGATTTTGAGTGAATAAGTTCTCCACTTTTTGACTTTTCAAAATTTTCTATATTTATAACGGATTTGGATAACACAAAAATACTTTTTTTTTTATAAAAATTAGATTAAGTATTTTAGTATGAGGGAGAAAAAATAAAGAATTAAAAGAGATAATCCAAATCCTTTTAAGTGTGTGTACTTTTAACTTTTATATTAAAGTTAGTTTATTTTAGTTCTAAATTAGTTATATTAATTGTAAATTAATTCGAATAGTATTGAAATAGTCATTTTGAGATTATATATAAATAATATTTTATATATATATATATATATATATTTTGTAATTAATAATTTTCTTTATTCTATCAATATAATTTATTTTTATTTTGTTTATATTGAATATCAATATTTTGCATATTCTCTTATTTTAATGTTATTTATTAATTGCTAAAAATATGTTATTTATAACAAAAAAAAGTTAGATTTAATAAAATGAACTAAACCCTACTAACATAGTGAACTCAAATTTAAATATTTATGGGAGTGAGTTACCTACATTTAATTTAGACGTGTTTCGAAGAATTACTTTTGATGAAGTGAACTTATGAAAACAAAAAAAAGTTATTTATTAAAGAAATTATAAAAATTTGTTAATTATTTATTTTTTCATATAGTATCTTTAGGATCAGTTTGGTTAAGATTCTAAAAAAATATTATTTTTAGTGTTTTAATTATGTTTGTGTATAAATTTTTTATTCAAAAATTATTTTATTAAAAAAATGACTTTTACATTAAAAATAAAATAATTATTTTAATTAACATTTTAAGAAAATAATTTTTAATAAAGAAATGGATAAAATACAAAATCTCTATCAAATATTTAATGCTTAAAATATATCTTACTCTAAACGCTAAACTTTAACTCATTTTGCGAACGAAGTTAATTTTGTCTATTCATATCCTCTTTACCATCAAATATTACTACACCTACTAGTACAAAACACAAAATCAATTTTTTTCTAGCAAGATCCTCATACCATTAAATAGTATATCTACCATTATTACTATTTTCAACTACTCTATTTCTCTTTAACAACAAGAGTAAGAGAATTAGTCATTGGTTATTCTTGCTTCTTGCTAAAAGGTGTAACTAATACACAGTCAATGAACTCATGGTACTAAACATTGCTACCCTTACCACCAACCTGCACATTACAGCAACAACAAAAGTTCATTTACCCCGTAGAGTTCAAAATAAATCAAGCAAACCTGTCCAAAAACTATAATAATGAAAAATATTGAGATCATAAAAAGGATTCTAACCCAAATTTTACATAATTTATTCCCGTAAATAAATAAACCAGTACATAATTAATTGGGTAGCTTTTCAACTACTCCAATGAATATAGGTATATTAGTTTTCATATATTATTTTACTCTAGAAAATAACACAACTAATTATTCAGAAAAGAAAAAAAAAATAACACAACTACTAGTTTTGTTAGGAAGTGTGTATTAAAATGACAACGAACAAAATATGATATTAATTAGGTATTATCTAAATCACGGAGTCAAATGTGGTTTGATGATTTGGAAATGAATGTAAAAATTAGAGTGATAAATAAGTTATTGATTCTACTTTTTTTTCTATGAAATTAATAACTAACTATTAATATTAGTCATTTAAAAACTCATTTTAAATAATCTTTTGGTAAAAAAAGTACCTTTCAATAATCTCTTGCAAATTGACACGAAAAGGTATATCTGATGACCACAAAATTTTTAAATGTTTTCTAACCACTACAGTATTTCCTTTTTTGTTTTTTACTCTTGAGATGATGAGTGATGTGCGGATGAGATTGCAGAGTGGTCATCACTTCATGTATTACCTACTTAAGCTATATATGATTTTTTATTGATTATTCTTGATGATAAGAAAGTAATTAAGTTTGGGTTTTTTTTTTATAAAAAAATTAACCAAAATTAATAATTAGTTTTGATATTTGTTAGAAGAGAAAATTGAACTCATAACCTCCTTGACATTTTTCAATTCTTTAACACTACTATTTTTATTTCTAATCCTTTAAAAGAGAAAAAATTGCCAAAAATATTCCAAACTTATGCTTTTTAGTTCTAATCTAAATACTAATGTTTTATCAAGAATAACTCTTTCGTGAATTTGTTTTCATAATTTGATTGAGTTGAGAGGCAACTTAGAGAATTATGGATTCATTTGTTGCTCTTTTGATCGTAAGGGTTAGAAGAAAGTCATTTGGATGAGATTTGGTAACCTAACAACACCGTATAATCTATGTGTGGTATTTAGACGGTTCCAAATATTCTAGAGCCTTTAAAAATTAGGTCCTTAATAAAAATAATTATTAAAAATTTTAAAAGAATAATTTTTTATTTAACTTGTGATCTTTTTAAAATTTTGATTTTTATGTTTAATTTAAATTAATTCAACAATGATCTTGATTTGATAAACAATAAAAGAAGAATGATCTTCGTTAGTAATATAACTATAAAATTTTCACGATGTGATCGGTTCTTCGTTAGTAAGATTGAAGATCAATCTTGAGGTTGTTTTTCTCCTTTGGGCATTCAGCTTAAGTTATGGGCTTCACCATTGATTTAAGTCGTCTTAATACTCTTTAATATATGGTTTGAACTGTGGAAAATTCTCTATTTTAATTCTGCCTTTAAAAGAGAATAACGAGAATGTTCTTTTGTAAAACAAGAACATTCTTTGTTTTTGTTTTGTATGAGTGCTGAATTTTGACCTTCTGACAGATGTTGTGTGCCAAACTTTTCTGTTATGTACGTGTGTCAGTGATGCAGTGACTTTATCATTTCTATCGAGGTTGTACTTGCTTATCTTAGCCATTAATCTGCCTTAAAGCAAGAATGTTCTTGCAAAGCAAGAACGATCTTCGTTTCTGCTTTGAGGGTTGCTGAGGTTTAGGCTTCTTTGACATATGTCTTGAAGTGATTTCTTATTTTTTTATCACGTGTGCAGGTTGCTCAGAAGTACAGCTGAAGTGTCCAATCAAATCTATCAAATTCGGACTTGATGCTTGCTCAAACTTGGAGAATGATCTTGCTTGATAGATTATGAAGCATAACTTTTTCCCTTATTCTTTGGAGAGGTTCTTTTACTGATATGATCTTTGTATATTTCTGATGAAATTCTTGGAACCTATTGTAAATAATGGAACCAGTTTTTTTCTTTAACAATCTGATAATTCTTGTTAATTTGGAACTGTGGAGAACGTTCTTCGTTTTACAGAATTATGTCAAGAACGTTCTTCGTTTCTCTGAATGAACTTGCATCCTTTTAATATGATCTTGTCATCAATTTTTATGCAATTTGATGAAGTGAATGACTTCTTGCTTGTTCACTTGTGCAATTCATGTTCCTTAAATAAAACTCAAGTGCAATCATTAGTAGATCACCATTCATAAAACTTAATCATTTATTTCATAAGGTTTGTTGTCATTAAAACATATATCAAAAAAGGTTTTTTCCTCAACATAATTACATTAAAAATTTGATTCTATTTTTTTTTCCTTTTTTTGTTCAAAAAATCTAGGCCCTTTATTTTGTTCATAAAATCTGATTATGTTTCTAGATTTTAAGCCTTTTTTTTTAAATTTATTTATAAGATCAATAATGCAGAGTGAACTTTTATCTCTTAATATTTTTTAGGGCTATGTGGTACTCTTAAAAGTAATAAAATATTTTAAGCCTTGTGTTGTTGGTCTCCCAACACAAGCCCAAGGTCAGCCATGTATTTAGACCATATTTATTGAGTTGTAAGTCTCCAAATAGAATCAAATTAGTATTAAATGAAACTTAAGATCCATTCTTAAAACATCTATAAAGACACCTCACCTCAATTGAGACTCCAAAGGAATAAAAATGCGATACAAAACAAGTGTTATATATTTAAGTTTAAACACAATTTCACACACGGGGGTACATCCTTCATGCTCTAGAGCGCATGGTTGGGCGCTTAGAGTGCATTTTTCCATTTTTCCCACGATTAGAGACGCACTGAAGCACACTTGTCTTGCATTGGAGTGCATAAGTTATGTTTGAAGGATTTAAAATTGTAATTTTAACATTTGGAAATAGTCTTTGGCCATTTTTAAATGTTTCCTACTCTTGGATGATGGCTTGAGAGTGCTAGATTCATTCCATTGAAGATCCAAGGCTTTGGGGACAATAATTGGAGATTCAATGGCCTTATGTTTGGTTAGAGGTAATACATCTTTGTTGGATTCTTGTGTAATATGACTTCTTCTTTTGGTGGTAGTGTAATAAGACTTCTAATCCTTAATATTATTTGTATTTGTGTTTATTGAACAATTTATTCCATGCTTATTGATTTTCTTAGATTGGTCATCTTGATATCAATTTTAGATTCAATCTCAGAATTCCAAAATTGGCTATTGAGTTAGAATATGAAGTTGATTGTCATGTCTATGATGGGTCTAGGGATAGTACTTCATGCTTATGTGTTTAATAAATTTTTGTACTTAATGCTTGGTTGGATTAATTAGGATGTTCTAAGGAATTTGGGCTCTTAATTTACTCTAAAGAGGCTTTTACTCAAGGAATTAAGATTAGTCTAATAATGAGAGTTAGAAATTCAATTGCATGCAGTTTGCTTGTATTAAGGTTAAGTTTAGTTTGTGTGTACAAGAAAAGGAAAACTAAGGTGATTCAATATTTAACCGGCTTTATCTATATTGTTTTTTCCCGTCATGTATAAGTCAATTTGTTTCTAAATGAAAAACTCAAAAATTGATAATATATTTGCATTGTGATTATTTGTTTTCTATCAATTTAAAAACCCACAAAAAAAAAACTTGTTATTCTATTCAAATAGCTATAACTTAATTTGTAGTAGTTGATAAACAAAATTCTAGAAGAGATGATATTCTATTTATCACTTTACTACTTAGAACGATTGGGCATATATGTACCTAAAATCCAACATCAAATTTTTGGTGCCGATGTAGGCAATTGTTGATTTCAACATCAACTGGGGAAAACCGTTGCTATGTTGATAGCTGCTTTGTTTTTACTCGTATTTTAATTGTTTAGTTTTTGTTCGTGCATTTTCTTGTCTTTGATTTTGTTTTGTCAGGGAATATCAACCACAAACAATAATTAATGATCTTAAAACTATTATTCTGACTAAAGAAAAGTCTATGGTAGAGTTCATTTTTTTCTTTCTTTTTCGCTGTAATCAAAGGAAGAGAATTCAAACTGTTTATAGGTGGTTCAATTCTAATTCGCTCAATTAATCATTTCATTGTAAAATAAAATTATTCAAATTTGGAAATGATAAGGTTGGACTTGGACCTCCTCCTCACTCCGTCTGTAGGTATTTTTGTCGATAAATATTTTTTCTCTTGAAATAAGGTTGGACCTCCTAGATCATCTCATGTTGGCGGGTGCGGGTGCAAAAATCAAAAGATATCCACTTATTGCTTAATTATTACGAATAAAGTATTAGCACGTGAAATGATAAAGTACTAGTACCTGAAATGATTATCGTATAATATGGAAACAAAATTAGTGTCTACGTTAAGATTTCATCGTGATTTTATTCTTGACGGAGAACAATTTCAATACAACTCTTGTATTTTTATATCTGAATTTCATACATTTATTTAAAATTTTATTTTTCTTCTCTATCATCATTAATGTATCGCATTTGAATGTACAACAAAAATTTTCCATTAAAATACATTGACGACATAATTAATTTAATTTTTTTTATATATTTATTTATTATATTACTGTGTATACAGTAGTAATCTGCTTCTTCTGTAAGATAAGTAGCAACCGTTTAATTACCCCTCACAATTACTTCTTTCTAAATGATTCACTCTATAACCAAACTTAACTTTATATGCAAAGTAAATTTTCATTTTTACCTCACACTCCCTCCAATTCTTATTAATGTAGGTGTCAGAATGTTTACAAATACCTCTGACTGATTTGAGCAATCATATATGGTCGTTTTGCCGCCTCCATACATAGCTCCATTATTATTATTATTTTAGTTATAAAGCACAGTTCAATTATTATTTTGACAGGATGAAGCACAGTTGAATTATTATTTTGACAGCATGAAGCACAGTGATCATAATCACTTTAAAAAATAAATTATCCTGATACCATGCAAATCAGATCTAGATGTATTAAATTTAAAACATTGGAGTGACTTAACAACTCAAAAAATGCTAATTGATTGAGAATAGATAACCGCAGCTTCATAAATGTGTATTTTTATGAATATAAGATTTACACGATCACATAGGAAATTGAAAAGGCTTTTCTTCCAAGGGCATGACCCGGAAAAGAAGGGGTAGAGTCTCCCTACGCGAGACACTCCAAAGATTCATTCACGGATTAAATTAAACAAAGCCCCAGCGTAGTTAACGTAACGTAACGCAATGCATTGAACTTAATTTGTTAACTCTATCTTCTTAATCTTCTGCAGCAGGGTGCACCGTAGGTTCCGCAGTTGCATCATCATCAAAGTAATCGTCACCGCTGATTTGATCGAGGACGAGAACGAATCCCATTGCAAAAGCCGCGTCAAAACCAGGCTTAACGCAAAGAGAGAAAACTTCCTTCCCAAGCATAACACTCGTGGTGGGGTCCACCTTGCGATAAATCTCAGCCACCGACTCCTTCATCGCGTTAAAAATCGTACAACAACGCTGCGAGAAACACCCTTCAATATGGTAATCCTCACCAGGGCTATCGTACACCTCCACCGTTACTCCCGCATGTGACCGTCCGATAATTGATGATCTCTTCACGCTGAAGATTGGTTTATCACCGTCCATTCTTTCCCCTTTAAAGCCTTCCCACCGTTGATGCAAACTCGGCCTCTGATTTGCAAAATGATAACTCACTGAGTCCATTCAAATCAATGAAATATGATACCCCACTTTATGATATCAACATGTAAATGTGTGTTTCATAATCAACGTACAAAAAATTGGTTTTTAATTAATTAATTTTATCAAAAAATGAGTTAAATATAACATGATTTATATTAATTTTTAAATAAGTTGTAGAGACACTCCAAATTCTATCTTCAGAATAAAATTAATTATACTAATTTTTTTTTTTAAAATTTGTTAAAATTATTTTACATGTTTGGAATCAACTTTATTGTGGAAACAAAATAGACTAAATCAGGGATACAAAAAGACCATAATCATTTTTGTCAGAAAAAAATACCATAATCATTGATCAATCAAATCAAACAGTTACTTAACTAATAATCATGAATCAATAACCTTAAATTAAATCTTAATAACGCTTTATTACAGCATTAAATTCGATTAGCTAAGTATTCTCAGTGAGTGGAGTCGGATTAGAAGAAAAGATAAAAAAGAAAGAGAAAAATTGAGAAATATGGAAAGGCAGTAATTTGCGGCGTACCTTGCGGCGAACGGTGAGGAGGCAACCGCCGTCGGTATCCATGAGAACGAGTTCGTCAAGGTCGCGACTATTGGGTCCATATGAGTCAACTCGGAAGACGATTTCTCCGTCACAATCATAGACGGTGAAACCATCGCCGGAGAAGAAAAGAGAGGTTTTGAGGACTGTGAAATGGATCTCTTCTTTGAAGATGTATTCGTCTTCTACGACTAACCGATCTTTCATCTTTTCAAAGGCAGAGTCAGAAGCCATACAAAGGGTTGTGAAGTTGGAAAATGATGGATATGGAATTTGGGAAGTTAGAACTAAGCTTTTGGCATGTGAATGTGAATGTAAATTATGTGGATCTGTATTATTAGTAACGTTAAGGGAAAAAGTGTTCTCAATCACTAACTAATCTTGCAATTTATGTTATCTTTTTATAATAGGGAATATACTATATTAGTTAGGAATAGAAATGAGTCATATTTATTTGTCTCAATTATTTGTTAGTTTATAATACTAATACATTATTAATTATTTTTTCTATTAATATATTTATATTTATTGTAATTAATAAGAGTTTTTGAGTAATCAAAACACATTTTATTATTAAAATCAATGTAATTAACTAATCATTTTTTTAATTATGCACAACCCAAATGAGACAAATAAAAGAATTAATAGAGAAATGCTAATGGGTCCCTTTGAAACATTTGTCAGAAAAATAAATGTAAAAATATTGTGTTGGAACTCGTTTTGTTTTATAAGACATATAAATTTCACCCTAATTAATTCACACAATTGCAAGTTCTCGGATTAAAATCCGAGACAAGACGTACAACTTAACAATATCGACATTTGTCAGCTAATCTAAGATTTAAATACAGATTCAAGACATTTAAAAATCTAAAAAGTGTATTTTTTAAGTTAAAATTTTAATTTTTTCAACTTTCGTAACAAATATTCTTATGATATTTGTTAGTATTATTTTAATTAATATTGGAATTCAAATTTGAGGTTGGACACGAAGTAAATTTTATACAAAAAAATTAATGATATATATGTGAGTAAGTTTTTAGAGAATTTTAAAAAATTAAATGTATATTTTGATATTTTAAAAAAAATTAAATGAATAATATAATATTATTTATTAATCTATCAAGTTGTTGTAACAACTTTTTTTAAAATATCAAATAGATATTGAAATATAGAATTAAACTCTGTCTTTAAATTTGAGCGTGACGATATATCTTTTAAACAAAAACTATAATCGAAATTGAAATATGCATGGAAACCGCATCAAATTAATGTCGGGAGAAAACGAAATATCTGCAAAGTTGATGTGACAGGAATTTTTTTGGTGCATGACTTTGTTTTAATTTTTTTTCCTTAATATTCTTGTAATACGAGATTATGGACATTATAAAACAGCCAATCATAGACATAAAAAAAAGAAAATATATTCAGTTTAGTTGATTTTACAAGTGTGGCCAAGTTCATTGACTTGATTATTTTTGGCTATTTTGTTCCACTTGTTCGCCGTCGTTACTTCTAGTTTGAGGAAAAAATTAATATCCCAATCTCAAGCCAAAGTTTGTGTAATTATTTCTATTTTCCTACCTCTATTTTTGTAAAAAAAAATGATAAAATAAAAAAATTGTATGGCAAATGTTGTATATTCCAGGTAAGGAATCGTGTGGCAAACAATAATCATGACCATAGAAAAGAATTTATCAATTACTAGCATGTACGTGTCACGTTTCCTTTTTTCGGTCTCATTTTTTTTTATTTCTCTTTTATTCTATTTTTCTTTGTTAGGCAAAAATTGTTTTTCTCACTTGTCTTGTATCCCTAGTTCAAATTAGTTTTTTTAAATTAAAAAACAAAATCAGTGACATATCAAGCCTCAAGGAAAAGTATGCGATTTTCTGTTAATATAAATATATATTTTTTTTCTTATACCTTTTCATTAAACCAAATCAAAATATATTTTTTATTTTAATTTTTTCTCTCCATTTAAATAACATATGAAATGTACGTATTTTTAGGAAAAATTGCATTTATAGGAGGTCATCTTAAACAAAACTAACATTCCTCTAGGTAAATGCAATTTCTCTATTTTTGTATCTTTTTCTTAATCTGTTTTCTATGATCGCTTATATGTTTTGTGAATTCAAATAAACTTTGGTGGTGGGAGCTGTGGAACAATCAATGTCCTTGGCATAACTACCTCTTCCAAGTCCCTACCACCAAACGGAGTTAAAGAAACAGTCCCTACCACCAAATACTAAAGCCATAAAATCCAACTCAAAAGTTCACATGCAAGCTATGCAAACTATCATCATGGTATGCTTTTTTTTTTTTTTGGGGGG
>JBBPBQ010000003.1:54129333-54184808 GCA_037974755.1 Cicer yamashitae
ATTTAAAAGCACAAATTACAATGCATTTTCAATATAAATTTTCTATTTTTATTTTCTTAACAAGAGTTTCAAAGACACTTGTTATCATTTCTCTTAAAAAATAATATTTTATTTTTAATTTAATATTAAATTTCTATTGTTATTTAATTTATATTTTATTAGATGTTAACTTTTAAATTTTATATTTTGTTTATAATGATATTTGAATAAATTACTTTTATCATATTGTGATGTTAACCGTGCTCATAGGATAAAGTTCAAGAATAATTGATCATGTCTATTATATGATATTCGCTTAAGAATAAAATATAAATAAAAATTGTAGTTGAAAGGTTAACATATTTGATTAATTTTTGTTTTTTTGTCTTGATACATCAATTTTTTCAACTATTATTTTTATCTAAAAATATACATAAAATAAATTTTATTTTTATTTATTAAATAAAAAATAAATAAATCTAAATTTATTATTTATTAATGAATTGATTTTAGTTGTTGGTGAGGAAGGAAATGATGGGGAAAAATGGTAGATGGAAGGAAATGAAGGCGTGCGGATGAGGAAGGAAGTTATCGAGGCAAATGTGGGGTATCTAGCAGACCAAATTAAGCGTGTGACTGTGTTGGAGCAGCCTCACTCAGCCTCACCTTCTCCCGTTCCGTTCCGTTCCGTCCCTTCGAGTGGCGTGCGTGCGTCTAACTTTCAGTCACCTTTACAATATGCTGCGCTGCGCCCTTCATTCCTCATTCCCACACGACAACTTCCTGCACCCGCTTACTTCCCACTCACCCCACCCCCACCCGGTATTCCACATTCCCTTTTTCACATTAAATACTATTCACTTTATTTTTTATTCTTTTTTCTTTAAATCACAAACAATTATAATTAACATTACTAATTAAATTCATTTATTCATTTGTAAATAAGGATCACATTTTAAATTATATTTTTGTTTTTATTATCATTACTATTATTATTATTAAAACTGAAAAGAAAATGGAACATGGGATTGGTAAAAAAATAACTGAAAACCTTGAATGTGATACTGCTTTGAAGTCTGAAACTGTCTGGGGGCGCAGTACTTAGATAAGGTTCCTCAGAGACAGATGGTGTGGTGTAGTGAAAAGTTTTTATTGTTCACGTGGAGAAACAAACATCAGACTGAAACCATCACATTTCCCTCTTTCTGCTCTAATTTTTAACGGTAAAGCATGCCCGGTACACTTTTCAATTCATCATTCATTTTTATGCCATAAACACCAAACTACACCCAACTCCACACGCTCGGAAACAACCCTAAAAAAAGATTATTATGTCACTATACAATTGTTTTTTAATAAAAAATTATTTTTAATATATATTACTTGAAATTGTATAGCTCAATTTAGTCTTATATAATTTAAAAAATTAGATTTATATAATTAACCTCCAACAAACAATACATTGCCTTAATATATTATTTTTATTTTATTTTTAAATTCAAAGCCCTAGTCCTTGAATTTGTTCTATGTGAAAATTCTCAAATTCATACTTTAAATTTTAAACAAAATTGAGTCAGAGCAACATTAACATAATTTTAATTATAATTTAACAGTAAGAGTTTATTCTTATAACCTTAAGTATCAAATCTAAATTAAACATTAGTGTCACTTTGATTAATATTTTTTTTTTCATTTCTCTATTCTTTTCTTTAAATATTAACATATACTACATGTATGTAATCACTAACCATTGTGTAATTTTCTTTTGGTTTAAATATGTTTTTTGTCCTTGTAAATATAATTTTTTTTATTTTGATTCTCGTAATTTTGTTTTTTTGGTTTACATCTCTGTTTCAAAAATAACGTTAAGGACCAAAAATAATTTTTTTTGATATTACAGAAATGTAACAAAAAAAAATTACAAAGATCAAAATAAAAAAAAAATTATATTTACAGAAACTAAAACCATATTTAAACATTTTCTTTTTAAAAGAATGTGTTTAAAAAGTATAAATATTTATAGACTTAAAAAGAGTAACCCGTTAAAAAAAATTAAATGGTTAACTTGTTAAAAACAAATGATTAGAAATTTAAAGATTTGAAGAATTTTAAGGGGAAGAACTTTTGAGGCGACCATACCAATGTCATAGCTAAAACTAAGAACTTGTTAACCATGCTTCTCCGGTCTCCCGTGCCTATATTATTCCATTCCAACAACCAATGCCTTTTGTCTGTCCTTGAATGATTATTGTTTCATTCCCCTTTTGGTTTTGAAATTCCAAATCATCAGTTTTTGTCTTATTGAAGCTTAAACTTTACTTGATCATTTTCAAATAATTGACAAAGCTATGAGCTTGTTAGTTTACGGTGATTATGTTACAAATATAGGTGTGATCACTAATCTCAACGCTCAAGGTTGTTTCCTTTTCTTCTTATATAAGTTATCAGCCATATTGATTGATTATTCAATTGGTTTGGCACATGCCCAACTCAACTTTTAGAACCAGCAGTTTTAAACAAACCAACTAAATCATAAAGGTTTAACCATTATTTTATTTTTATTTTGGTACCTAAAACTGTTCCAAAATTTTTATAAGTTTTAAATTCTACAGTACAAAATTTTATATTATAAAAAAAAAAAAAAAGTGTTAAATACCACTCGTGATCCCTTAATTTAATTTCAGTTAATGATTTAGTTTTTTATCTTTTTTTTCTCTCGATTTGGTCCTTTATGTTTTTAAATAATTTCAGCGTTACCTGTTAAGTGCGGTTCCGTTAAGAAAAAGTTAAAAAATCCATCTTTCGTTTTCAAAAAAAATTACCCTTTATGTTTTAGAAATATTTCAGAAAAATATTCAATGTTTGTTATAAGTTTGGTAGTAGGATTGATTCGTTAAAACTGAAACTATGAAGTATTTATACTCCAAAGACATCACTTCAGATCAGTTGCAATCGTTTCTAGAAATTTGATGAACATATACAATGATCCAGATAAGGTATTTTTTAACTTTATCTTAACAGAACCCCACTTAAAGAGTAACGCTGAAATTATTTAAAATGATAAAAGATCAAATCGGAAAAGAAAAAAGATAAATGACTAAATCTTTAACCGAAATTAAGTTAAGGGACCACAAGTGGTATTTAGCCTATAAAAAACTACAACTTGTTTAAGTACAAATTCCCCAAAACTAAAACTCCAGACACAGTCGAATTTGAAAGTGTAAATATTCACCACAAACCTATTTTTAAATTTTATATATATTTTTTAACTTTATTATTATTATATTTTATATATTTATGAACAGGGGGAATTGCAGACGGAAATTATAATCCAAACGGATGATATGTAAACTTAAATTTTATTTCTGATAAAAAATAAGACGGGATTTAAATTTTATTCCGGATAAAAAATAAAAACAGTACAGATTTCTCCAACAAAATTTAAACTAAATATATCTTTAAACTAAATACATCGTGAATTTTCTTTGATCCTCTTCTTGTTTATATTTGAGTATGTAAATGTTTCGGTAAAAAAAAACTGACGATGGTTATAAGAAAAAAAGTCTCTTAGCATTTCATAACATTATATAGACCGTATACATTAACTGAGCAAAACATTGATTGAGATAGCTGCAATATTTTCACCAAATCGACACAAACATTACTTGTTACATATCATGCATCTGAATCTGATAGCAGAGATTGCCTTATAACTCTAATTACATCAGTGAGAGACACAACACCAACAAGCAAACCTTGTTGATCAACCACCCAAATTCGATGAACATGTTTTGTAACCGCCTTATCAATTACCTCGGACAAAGTTGATTCAGCATAGCATGTCACAAGCTCCCTTTTAGGGGTACTAATGTCATTTTGTGTATCAGATGTTGTGTACAAAGGACTTGTTGCAATTTGTTCAGTGAATGCCAATGCACTTATTCCCAACCATGATTTCAATGTATTTATGTAACATCCCCTTAAATCAGTTGCAGAAAATGTACCAATAAGTTTCCTGCATCTCCCCTGCAACCATATCTTTGCTTCAATGATCATTAATTCCAATCTTTGTATTAATTATATATACATATTATATATGAAAGAGATAAGATAAGCTAACAGTGTTAATTAAGAATAGAGTTACAACTCAATCCATATAAAATTCTATACTGCATTGACACAATTTCATAAACTAAATTTGAAATTTTTAAATAGAACCCTGAATTAAAAATAGTTTGTAATTAAGTCACTGAAAATTGATTCAATCCCTCAACTAATTTTTTAATTAGGTCCCTAAATTTTTCAATAATTTATAATTAATTATCTCCTAAATTATTAAATAGTTTTAATTCGGTCCCTTAACTTTTAAATATTATGTATTTAGATCCGATGTTAAATTTAGAGGCCTAATTAAAAATTATTTAAAAAATTAGGAAGTCAATTAAAAAAAATTAGATTAAGGACTAATTACAAATTGCTAACATATTTAAGGATTCAATTACAAACTTCGTTTAGCTCACGGACCTGATTAAAAACCCCTTAAGTAATTCAGGACCTATTAAATTAAAGACACATGTTACAGACCTGATTAAAAACCACTCAAATAATCCAGGACCTAATTAAATTATAGACAATATTAGCAAATGCTACAAAAAAACATTCGATAGTTAGTGATCCACATATAGAAATAAAATATTGAAATGTTATTGGAATTTGTGTACTCACTTGTTAAGTTCTAAAAAAAGTATTCTCATAATTATAATTTTAAGGAGCAATTAAGTTGGTGGTGATTTTTAAAAATAATATGAAAAGGGTAAAAGGAAGAGAGTTAATGAGAATGAGAATGAGAAAACTTGCATTGACAGGTTGCAGATGATCATCTTGACTAAGATCAGAAGCTCTAACAATAGGAAGAGCATTCAACATAGCAGCTTTCAAGCACTTTATTGCATCAATGAGTTTTGTGCGGTCAGTGATGGCATAAATCTTTTCAGTAATAGCTCCCAAATCTTGAACAGAGTGTGAGTGCAGAGTGTTCTGTAATTCATTGTCATGATCTTTCAAGAACCTAAGAAGGTCCATTTGAGTGAGCATTTGGTAGCTTGAAGAAGTCTCAACAAGTTCAACACCACTTGATATGTTTTCTATTTGGCTCTCTGTTGGTACCATAGCACGATGCACTCCTTTGCTTAATACTTCCATGCAATCTAACAAACTATATATAAACATCATACTCACATTACTATTCTCTATTAATTAATTTCCCTGTAAAGTTCATAATAATAATAAAAATTAATACCTTGTATTAGGATTGAGAGTCCACAAGCTAAGACCTTCAAAAGAGTGACCAATGACAGAACTAACAGGAACAGACATCCTTTGATCAAGATCTTCCGTGGCATCATCACCACCGTTCAAATGATCATCACCAGCAATATGAGCAACAATATCAAGCATAGTAACCATTCCTATATAATGCTTCCTTACAGCTCCCGTTTGTTTATCCGCCTCCACGATCATCGACCCTCCTGCTCCGATCCATTGACCCGGCGGCGCAGCCACCGGAACCGCTACTACCTTGTTTGCTACAAGTGTGTTCATTGTTTGTGCAAGTGAAGCTGTGTACGGTACTTCCACTAGTCTTTTTTTATTCATCATGATTAAATCTTTCACTTTCTTCTCCTTTAGCTTCATACTCTCGCTTCGTTGCATTTTTATTGTGTCGTTCTGATCTTTCATTTGATGCTGCATTTTCTTTCGATTAATTATTATTATGTTTCTTGATGGAAATATCTGTACTAGCATAAGACATGAAAGATATAAATTAAATTATATATTAAGTAGTTACAACATATATAGTAGGATGGGGTATGTTCTAGCTTCTCCTTTAATTTCTTTTGTTTGGAGATATTTTAATATTCACTTTTTATTTTATATATATATACGTGGAGTGTTGTGAGAAAAGAAATATTGAGCATGCATGTTGTGCTCTTGCCACCTACATTATGTGTACTAGATGACACATCGAAGGTTGATGGATGCAATGACGACACCTTTACAATATTGCTAGCTAAGTTTTTGAATAAGGATAACACTAATATGCCCACGTGGCAGAAGGAAATTCATCATCGATCTGTTAAAAAAAATGTTAAAATACTTATTTCTTTCGATCTAATAGTTTTTATAATTGTTAATCAAATCTGTGCCGAAACTATTGGGAAATCAATTTAAAATTCAAATGAATGCAAGTGATGAAAATTTAAGAGATACAACCGTATCTAGAGTATTTGAGAGGTGTTACAAAATGTTAACTAAGTTATATTTATTATATAATTCAAAAAAAAAAACTTTTATATCCTATAAATAGATAAAATCGTGAAGAGGTGAGACATTTTTTCTCATTAAATGATTATATAAAAAATTGAGACATATTTATTTTGGGTGATATGTGAAGAGTAAAGACATGTCGATCCATTTTAATTGATCATATATGAAGATGTGATATATGGATCTTCAACCATATAATAGAGAGGACAATGCAAGCGATCATCTATATATTAAACCTTGTAAGGAGAGTCCACAGGTGCCAATGCACCCTTTAACTAAAAAGAAATTGGTTTTTCCAATAAGAGGCTTAGGCCATCACAACGGTGGTGTTTCACCTATTTAGCATTAAGTTAAATTGTATTGCTACTGATAAATTTTTGGTGGGTATGGAAGTTATCCCCTCTCTCTTCATTTTTTAGGCCCAACAGAATAAATTGTATTAAGAATAAATGTATGTTACTAAAATGTATAATATAATCATATAAAAGTTATCCGAATGAAAAAGCTATATTATGAATATTTTTAGATTAATTATGTTCTCATCGCCACATAATTACTGTCATTTCAAAAACTAGACACCCATGCCAGTAGGTAGTTATATATACCGGTCGAAATTGTAATATAAAGTAATGGCCAGTGGCTAATAAATATTATATATGATTTTATGAGTTTTTATTATAATATCTTAGTTATTATTTTCTTTTTTCGATATTTTAGACAAGATCCCTCAATATGTATATATTGTGTGAGATGTGAGTTTTTTATATTGATAATATTGTAAGATGATATATATATTAAATTGGGTTATATTTATAATTTTATTTAAGATGATGAAAAATGTATGTTGAAGTGTTTTCATAAATGTAGAAAAGAAACGTAGAATTGTGAAAATCTTTATATGCACTAGTATTATCTCTATGTTGTGAGCACATGTGTTTACCTAAGATTCATGGGCCTATCATTTTTTTTTGAAAAAGGCCAAAATCACTTCAATTCAACCACATGGGCCTATGAGTTCACTCTTAGCGCGCGCGGATTTTCTCAAACAGAAACAACCTTTATTATCTAGTTGATTTTGTCTTTTTTATTATCTAGTTAATTTAAAGCAGTATATAAAAGTAAGAAAAAGTAAAAAGTACGATTTAAATATAGAAAAAAAACTATTAGAAGTTGTTTTTAAAATTATAAAAACAAAGATTTTTATGCTCAAAATTTATTTTTGACACAAATTTGTTTTGTTTTGAAGTAAGATAATTTGATTAAACCCAATCTACATCCATGTTTATTTTGTGGAAAACAAAGAGTACATCCATGTTGTCTGCAGCCAAATTAACCTTTCAAAGTGTAAAATCCCGTGAAACACATAAATGCAAAACTTGTACCTCATTTATAACGATCCCGTGCTTTCTCGTGAGCACACTTACTCCAATACAATGCACATCACCAACTCACTCACCTTATTCATTAAATACAACAACCCTCTATAAAAAAACCAACACAATTCTCACATGACCAAATCAAACACAAACTCTAAAAATCCAAAATGAGTTTTGGAATTTGGCCCCTCCATTTACATCACCAACTACTAGTAGTATGTTGTATATTGTTGTTTTTTCCGGATTCAATAATGCCATTCACCGTTGAGATTTCTGATACCAATAACTCAAGTGTATCTTCAAGTTCCACTCCACTAATAGATGGAATTTCAACAAAGCAAGATAGTGCAATAACCGATAGCCGAGAACAACAAGCAGTCTACGACATCATGAAAGCAACCGGCAATGATTGGGCCACTGATATCCCTGACGTTTGTCGTGGTCGGTGGCATGGCATCGAATGCATGCCCGACAAAGACAATGTTTACCACATTGTTTCCCTCTCCTTCGGTGCTCTCTCTGATGATACCGCTTTTCCCACGTGTGATCCCACACGATCCTCTATCTCACCCTCCATAACTAAACTCCCTCATTTGAAAACTCTTTTCTTTTACCGTTGTTTTACTTACAACCCTCAACCTATACCGTCTTTTTTGGGCCTATTGGGCCCTTCTTTGCAAACACTCGTCCTTAGAGAAAATGGCCACATAGGCCCAATTCCTAATCAATTAGGTAACCTTACTCGCCTTAAGGTTCTTGATCTTCACAAAAATAATCTCAACAGTTCGATACCACTCTCACTGAACGGAATCACCGGTCTAAGGTCGTTGGATTTGAGTGCCAACAAGTTAACCGATTTTATACCCGATTTAATTTTTCCAACATTGAACGTATTGGACCTAAATATGAATCTTCTAACAGGCCCAATTCCTTCTACTCTTTGGGACTGTCACTCTTTGATTAAATTGGACGTTAGTCGCAACAGGCTCACGGGCCCAATTCCAGATAAACTAAAGGGCTTAAATGACCTTATGCTTATGGATTTGAGTTTCAACCGTATTCAAGGCCCATTTCCAACGTCATTAAAAAAATTGAATTCTCTTCAAGCCTTGATTCTTAAAGGAAACCCAATAGGTTCCACAATAGGTTCCACAATAGTACCTGATGACTTGTTTGATGGGATGAATGGTTTAATGATCTTAATTATGTCGAATATGAATTTGCACGGTCCAATACCAGATTCGTTGGGTAAATTATCAAACCTTCGTGTGCTTCATCTCGATGGGAATCACCTCAATGGTTCGATCCCAAAAAGCTTTCGAGACTTGAGAAGCCTAAGTGAACTTAGGTTGAATGATAATGGGCTAATTGGGCCGGTCCCATTTGAAAGAGATATGGTTTGGAGAATGAAAAGGAAGCTAAGGCTTTATAATAATTTAGGGCTTTGTTATGATTCGAATAGTGGTATTGGGGATAGTGTGGATTCTGATTTTGGTATCAGTTTGTGTGAGAGTTCAAGTCCAGGTTCGGTTAGAACAGTACACCATGTTTCAGACACAGAAAAGCCTGGCCCAACAACGACGTTAATGGATGATGTTTCAATCTCATCAGATTCTACTCTTACAAGGTCATTGGGATTGGCTACTTTTGTACTCTTTTCTTTTGTTTTCTTGTAAGTAAAGTATATTCATTTATAGCATAGGAAAAGAATCAAGAAATACCGTGTGATGTTATTTGGTTGTGCACAGTTTAAAAAATAATTATTAGGTGGGTTGATTTCACTCAAAATGAGTTTCACTGACACTTAGTCCAGTAATTAGTAATTATATGAGTTCACATATAACAAAAGTATATAAGTGGAAAAAGTATTGATAATATAAAAAGATAAATAAATATGGTAAATGACACACTTAATATAAAACAAATGAAGATACAATATGATATATCAATTTTCACTTACAATGTATATCTATTATTTTTTTCTTATAATAATCTAAAATATTAATAAAAATAGTTACAATAGGACATTTTTTAAGAAAATGATTAATTACGTTAATTTTTATAGTCAAAATAATGTGCAGCATAGCATAAAATGCTCATATAGAGTTGTTGAAAGTTTCGATAGTGAAACAAATAGGTGAACTATTTAATTAAATGGAAATATTATTAAAAAAACTTAACAAATGATGTTTTAATATTCTAAAGTGACAAATAATATAAGAAATTGAGATACTTTAAACAATTTTACTACCTACACCCTCTTTTTATGCTAACCACATCCCTCGATTTAAAAAAAAAACGAAATACCCAAAATATCATAGCTTATTTATTACATTCTTTAAATAATAACCTCTCTTTCTATTTTCATTTTCAACTCTAACCTCTTTTTCTATCTTCATCTTCTATCTCACACTTATATTCATCATTTTCTCTCACACCCTCTTATCCTTCTTCCTCCATTTTTAACAAGTTCAATCATCTTCATTGACTCTCATTTACATCAGGTTTGCATCATCTTGTTCTTGTTCTTCTTCTTGTTTTTTACAATATTTAGTTAGCGTTATCTGATTGATACTGATTTTAGTGAAGATGAAATCTATTTTTATCGACTGATTTTGGTTACGCAAACTAAATCTGCCCAAAAACATACGTGAAGTTTGCATACGTGAACTTTATATGATGATGTAAGAGAAGGTGCAAGTCAATGAATAGTATTTAATCAAGATCTCAAACAATGCAGCAACTATTTCTCAAGCTAGATTGGTGAAAGAGGTGCTTGAACATTTTTGCCATGCTTCTAACCTTAATGTCAACATCCAGAAGCAAAGTGGATAAGTTTTCTTCGATTGTTCATTTTACTCATTATTCATATTAACGTTTCAAAAGATAAATAATCAAGAGTTCAAACTTCATATATTGATTTTTAAGACATTTCTAAGACGGTAATATTAATTTATTATTATTTTTAATATATGATTTTATTGCATAACATAGGAAAATGGTTGTATTAGACTTCTAGTAATATGTTTTCAAAATCAGGATTTCTTCATTGCTTATTTGGCTTTCCTAGCTTGTTGTACTCTATACTCACTTTGAAGGGCTTAATCATCATACTGAAACATTTGGTTATGATCCTAGTGTTAATTCTATATATTGTATATATAAACAAGACAAATTACTTGGCTCCACACTCTAATTATTCTGTTGAGCTAGACAAGACAACCAGCATATAGAGAATTATAAAACAACTCATTTGAGTATGCCTTAGAGGACAGCCACTTCCTACCATGATGACATCAATCATTGAATCGTCATTGCCTTACCTAATGAGGAAAAGCATATTCTATCATATGTAATATTATTGCAAAGTATTATGCTTGTAAGTTGTAGCCACATTCACACCTACCATTCAACAAAACCCTGCTAAAACAAGTCAAATTATTTTCCAAATCTCACGTAACCCAACTAAATTTCTAAATATTAGGACATTTTTACTGCATCTTATTTATCAAAATAATTTAAATTTAATTTTAATATGAATATTTCTAAAAATAATGTATACGTATAAATTTTAACTCCTTTACAAGAATTTGATTTTTGAAAATTCATATGATTATTATTAAACAGAATCGTCGAGACATTATGATGTAATAGATATTGGAACATTTAAATGATTGGTCTCTTTGAAAATATTATGATGAACAATTTTGCAAAATTCATTTTTAATCTATTTTGAGATGAATTTAGAAATTTCAATTAGAAATATTCAATTATATTACTTTTATCTATCTTTTTATTCACTCATTATGATCTCAATTGCTATTGATATCTGATTACCTTAAAATCGACTGCTTTTTTTATAAACCTAAATTCAATTGTTTCTAAACTAACATCATAGAACTTTTTTAAACGTAAACAAAGTAAATAAAAAAAAATTCCCAATTGTTGCTTAATTAAAAAATTCTAAAAAGAAATGACGGTTGCTTAGTTTTACTTTTTAAAATTTAGTAAATGTCTTTGTAGCAATGTGAAACAAAAATTTCACATTCTTGGTCCAAAAACATATATGTTAGTTAATGTTTTTATTCTCTGACAACAGTGTTGCATGTTATAGCTGCCAAAAATTTCTGTCTCTATATGCTTACGCATCTAAACGAAAGTGAAAAACAAAGACAACTATGGATCATATCACGGTACCTTTCAATAGTGGAGTGAACATAAGTAGTATATTGTCCAACTAGTGATAATGATATTAATATTTAAACAAACATCGATTCAAAAATATTGGCGACAAGATTATTACCGTTTACAAAGTAATAATTGAATTGATTGTTCAATCATTTTTTTAAGAAACGTTATATTAACCTCGTATAAAAAACGTACTTTTTTTTGACAAAAAAAGTATGATAACAATATCTTTTAGGGATGGTTTATTTTATAAAAATATTTTTTATTTTTATTTTCTGATTTAAGAAAAACAAAATTTATAAAAAAATATTTTCACGAAAAATTCACATATAGAAAAGAAAAGGGGAAATAATAGATGTAATAGAGAACATGATAAAAAATAAATTAATAAATAAATGAAAATATAAAAGGTTGGGTAAGAAAAGGAAGTGTAAGAATATCGCAAGTCAAGATCAAATATATAAAAAGTACTACAATATAAAATTGCAAAATATCAAAGGAAGACAAAACCAATAAAGAACACCTATGGGAATCTTGCCTTATAATGAAAGCCCAATTTTCTGCAATAACACTTTGTACTGACCCTCAATAAACTTGGCTTGAACTACTGCAATTTTTATATTGGAATTATTGCTTGATTAAACAACAAACTTGCAAACCACTCGATATAACGACTTTCAAAAGCCATTTTATTTTCATTACAGAAAGTTTCGTGTTTTCTGAATAACTCGTGATCTTTGTCGCACAATTAATTTTTTAGGAACTAAACACGAGAGATCCAAATTCTTATTTTTATTACACAATCATATATAGTAACACTAGTTTTTTTTAGTACTAGTAACTGTATGTATGTTTTGCAAATACCAAAAATAAGTTTATATTTAGCAGATAACTATACTTACCGTGTTTAAGTTAATGAGTCTTTTTGAAGTGTTTTTGTTTTTTCGTGTCGCGTTTAAATTTATAGTATTTTTTTTTAATTGAAATTTTTTAAATATTAATTAAAAAAATTGTTACTTTATATTATGCAGTTTAATCGTTAATTTTAAAAAATATTTTAAATTAAAATGATTAGTTTATTAGCTATTTCTATTAGTAATCTTATCCACTATTTCCTTTTTTATTTTGTCGAAAAGGGCCTAAATATCTAATTTAATAATATATTTTTCTGTGAAAATATTATCAATATATTCCAAGAACATTAAAGTTATTTTGTAAAAGTAATGATTATCGCTTTGTCTTCTGATAAAAAAATTAATATTGTCCATTTTCTTTTATTAAATAGAATAAGAAAGGTCTAAAACAAAAAAAGAAAAGTGGACCCCACGTATGTTTTGTTCTTGTGCTTTTCTTTTTTAGTTTTTGTTTTTGAAAATGTGCAAACAGCTGGAGTTGGGTTAAAGAAGACTCAGCTTACACACACAGCATCTCATCATCTGCACAATCAAAACAACAAATTCCCTTTACCTCTTTTTTTGTGTCTGAATTTTTAGTTTCGAAGAGTACACCGTTTTCAAAAACATCCCATAAACCGTGCGTGTCTTCCGTTTCTCTAAACAAAATCTCTTTGTAGCTGAAATGAGCTAGCAACACACAAAGTAACATCTTTCGAAGTGAAACGTTTGATTTGGGTTAGTGGGTCAGTTTCAAGTTTTGATTTTGTTGACGTTTTTCTCTGATCGATTGAGAAGGTATAGAAAAGATACTTTGGGAGCTGATTGGTGGGAAGGTTATGGCTTTTTGCCCAATCTTTTGTTGCGGAAATGCTTCGGATCGGTATGAAAATGCTTCATTACTCTCTACTTTTAAATCATTTCTTTGTAATTTGTTGTTTTTACTTATTGTTTTGGATCGTATATGAGATTCTTGTGATAAGTCAGTTTCAGTTTTTATCTCTTGTTGTAGAAATTTTAGAGAAAATAGGGTTTTAGATTCTGGGTTTAGTTCAGATTGCAGGCTTTAGTCAAACTACTTTTTGCAAGAAGAGTATTAATTTAAGGGTTAGTTTGGTATGTAAACTATCTGGGGAAAATTGGGTTTCTTTTTAATGACTTAATTAGCATACCAAGGTGCCTGTTCCATTGATATTATACCCTGAGTGGAGATGTTAGAAAGTACAGGTTTTAGATTTGCTTATTTTAATGCATATTAATATTGATTTAATTCATATATGTTGTTAGTATCGATCATAACCATTAGATCGTTTAAAATGTTTGGCTTTAATCATAACTAATTCAGAAGTCGCACGTATGGTTGTTTGTGATATTTTGATAGTGTAAAAATATTTACACTCACAGTGTATCAAAATTTATCTCAACTGATATTGGAGTCTCTCCCAATGCAGCAAAGGACGTGGGAAGAAACAACCTCCATGGCGAGTGTTTTCTTTGAAGGAATTACACTCAGCTACAAATAATTTCAACTATGATAACAAACTTGGCGAAGGTGGATTTGGAAGTGTGTACTGGGGCCAGCTTTGGGATGGATCACAAGTAGGACTTTACCTTCATTTTTGTTTTATCATAAATCAGCTTTGGTTTATGATTTTTCTTGGTCATTCTAGTTTTGATCACTACTGAAGAGGTGTTTGTAATGGTTAATTTACTCACTTTTTTAACACATTAGTGTGTCTCAAATATTATGACCATTTGATATCTTAATGGCATCCCTGGGTCTGATTTGGCAGACTAATAAAACATCTAACATAAGTTTTCGTTTAGCTTTCTCAATCTTAAACGATACTTAGTTATGATAATTTCATCATATAACACTGAAAATAATCAGAAAGGTTATGAGGGGGGAACTTATTTCAATGATCTCTTACACATGGCATCTTCAATGGCTTGTTTTTTCTGTTGCATCAACCATTTTATTCTAGTACAAAACATCTCTTACAATGATTTATCTGTTAACTTAGAAGTTAAAACAATTTGATGCCTTGGCTTCCTTCGTAATAAACATTATTTTTTTAATGTTTCATTCCTATTTCTTATTTCTGCTATTGAGCTAGGAATTTTACTGCTTGAAAGTTGAACCTTATAAAAGAGAAGAAGCATGATTATGTTCCATAATAGATAATTTTGACTTGTACATTGTGATTTGACTTTATAATGTGATTTTTTAAACACTTCATCAAAATTTTATGGATCTTATGCTGCAAAAACCTCTGACAAAAACATTTTATCCGGTTCCTGTAAAATTAACCTATTTAAAATGTTCTGACGGACAACACAGTAGCATAACTTTGGAACCATTTTCTGAGAAATTTTCAAGATGACTGCTTGCAGTTCTGTGTATTATGATCCATTTATTCGTGCAGATTGCAGTGAAAAGATTGAAAGTTTGGAGCAACAAAGCAGACATGGAATTTGCTGTTGAAGTTGAGATATTGGCAAGAGTACGACACAAGAATCTTCTTAGTCTACGTGGCTATTGTGCTGAAGGCCAGGAACGGCTAATTGTATATGACTATATGCCAAACTTGAGCCTGCTCTCTCACCTTCACGGACAGCACTCGGCAGAAAGCCTCCTTGATTGGAATCGACGGATAAACATTGCAATTGGGTCTGCCGAGGGAATTGTGTGAGTACTACCCTTCCTTTCCAATTTCCTTATTAACTTTTGCATCTATCATTTTAGTAAATACTAAAATATAACCGCTTTCAGATATCTTCACCACCAAGCAACACCGCATATCATCCACAGGGATGTTAAAGCAAGCAACGTGTTGTTGGATTCAGAATTCCAAGCACGTGTTGCCGATTTTGGTTTCGCAAAGTTGATCCCTGATGGGGCGACACATGTGACTACAAGAGTTAAGGGCACCCTTGGCTACCTCGCACCCGAATATGCTATGTTAGGTAAAGCAAATGAGAGTTGTGATGTCTACAGTTTCGGAATTCTCCTTCTAGAACTTGCTAGTGGCAAAAAACCCCTTGAGAAACTTAGCTCCTCAGTCAAACGATCGATAAACGATTGGGCACTGCCATTGGCTTGTGAGCAAAAATTTAGCGAAATTGCAGATCCAAGACTTAATGGTGACTATGTGGAGGAGGAGCTTAAAAGGGTTGTGTTAGTTGCTCTAATATGTGCTCAGAGTCAACCGGAGAAGAGACCCAACATGGTTGAGGTGGTAGAGCTACTGAAAGGAGAGTCCAAAGATAAGGTTTCTCAGTTGGAGAATAATGAACTGTTTAAGAGTCCTCTTGCTGTTGGAAATAAGAATGATGAGATATCAGCTGCTGAAGGGAGTTCAGATTTCATCTCAGAAGAGAAGGAATCTAAACATGAGATGGAAGAGAATACAGAACCTTGATTATAATTGCAAAAAGATGGAACTGTGAATTTGATATGTTTTGTGAAGTTTTCAGGATTTTTTTTCTATAATTATTTTTCTTTTTATTGTTGGGGGGATATACTGGGCGCTTGTTTATTATAGCAGCCGGGTGCTGCATGTTTGCCTCTATGAATGTAGATTTGAACCAAGGAAAATGGCTGAAAGTTTGTGGAACTAGGGATTTTGATATGTTTTAAGTACAGATTGTGTGAAGTTTTCAGAAATTGTAAGGAAACACTTTCTTTTCTTCATTTCTTTATTATTTATGAGACATGACAGGACGACGTGCAGTGACAGTATATAAAAATGTAAGGTAGTAACCAATTTCCCATCCTGCATATTTATACCGTAAAGCAAACCATTGTCATTGAGAAGCAAAAGCTTAACCTTTGGCTAAAGCCAAATTGAGTTTGTAGATACAATGATTATATGGCATAATATGATCTAAATATTTAAACCCTAAACACCTGTAATACGACGAGAACGATTAAATTAAGATTAAAAATATTACAAAACTAGACCATACGTTCTAATTGAATTATATTCTTTAATCTGTCATATTCGTCACGGCTTGTAAAAGTTGGTGTTATTACTATTTGTTAAGACAGTCAATAGGATTATGATCTGTGTTCCGATCACGGTGTAGGTTTCGGTGGGGTCGTGACAAAGTTGGTGTTATTATTATTGTTGTGTTTTTTCTTGTAACATGAATCTTTTTGAACCCGTGACCAAGCCGATTTTTAATCTAGGTCATACTAATATGCCAGACCTAATTCCACACTTGAAAAGAAATAATTAAGCACGGCGAGAAATAGCTCAAAACAGCATAATTGCATAAATCACCAACAGTAATTTAGAATTTTCGGATTGTAATTATTTACAAAACTATAATACTTATGCTACAAAATCCTTAGAGCGGCGTACAATCAATAGACACTACAACATATTATGACAAGTTTCAAAACTGAAGGATCTGCCACTTGTATGTATCTTAAGATTAAACAGAAGATACATTTGTATCTCAAGTGAACGTATCCTCACGATCTCCCTCAGCAATAGTCTCCCCTTCCTCCATATTGCTGAACTCTAAGAAATGGGTTGGTCTATGATCTTCGTGGTAATATTCCCTAGGGGTCCCAAGCTTCACTCCATACTTCATCCCTGATGCATGCCTCACTCCCATGAAATTGTAATTCCATGGACCATTATCAGGAATCTACAAAATTGTGACAGGAAACCATCAAAACAATTGGTACAAATAAAAAAAAATTAACAACACTGAAATTATAATAAAATATATGACCATTTCTCGATATACAATATATTTTAATTTAGCTATTTCCATCACTAAATCATATGCGAAAAAATAATAATTGGAAAACTATGGGAGGCAGCAAAGTTTACCATGTAAAAACCAAGGAAGCGATCACTGAGGAGCATCTGCACCTTCTCATAATGAGTGGGAAGATAACCATGCGGGTTGCTTCCTGTATCCTTATTAATACGTCCCCATTCATAACCAGATGGAGTTAGTTTATATGCAGTTAAAGAACATGAACCCGGAGTAAAACTGCAAGTCAAGATAATACACTTCTCCCCGTCCCATTGCTTATTGTTCTCTAGGACCTTAGCATGTGAAGTGAGATCCTGCAATGATCATTTATTCGGTGAGACAATGTATTGCAAATCATAAAATATTTCCCTAACAAAGAACAACAATCAATATTTCCTACCAAATTGAATTTATTATATTCCCAAGGAAAATTTAAAACTAAATCAAGCTAAACCTGAGGTGACAACTGCGGAAGTTCATTTGGTTGAGTATGCATCCATCCCAAAGGCTCCAAATCATTCAAGAAATCATGTTCTGGGAGAGCTGATGGGAGATGGACTTGTTGATGAGTCCCCCATTGTGGTGGCATAACAATGCACCGGATTTCCTTAACCTGAGGATTATCTGGGGGACTTACGCCATACAAGTACCCAGAAATCTGAGTTCGAAGATCTGCTATGCATATAAACTTCTTCAAAATGTTCTTTGGCATGATATAGGTATAGCCCGTTTCCTGCCCCACACAATTCAACATTAAAATAAGATGGGGAGTCGTAAGTATAACAAGATCTAGTGAAATGAAGAAAAAGAATGCCAACCTTTATATCCTCGGAGTTCACATATATATGGTTTACTCGAAGGTATAAATTTGTGGCTGATATTGCTCTGACACGCCAATCAGTCTTCGAACCAAAAGCAGCTTGCTCATAGGGACTAGTGGTCGTTACTATAAGTTCTTCACCATGAACATTTGTGGTCTTTGTTGTTACAGCTGTCACTTGATTTGCTTCATGCGCCTATAAAGTATGAATACAGACAACTAGATTAAATATTGTAGATTGAGATGACAGAATAAATCAAGTTTGGGTAACAAACAAAAGCGATGAGGGGGAAAACAGAGTTGAATTATATTTCCGTGAAGAAGCAAACAGAATATAACCTGTTTTTCGATCTCTGCAATCTGTTGCCGCTGTTGTGAAGGTGGAGTAATCTCAGCTCCAAGTATAATATCACGAATCTCAGACTGAGTCAAAGCAGAAGTATTCACATTGTTTTTCTTTGCGTAATCAGAAAGTATAAGATCTCTTAATGCAACCTCCACCTGCCAAGGCATTATGTTAAGGCTATAAATACCAAGAGAAAACAGAGAGCAGCAAAATAAGACCTTCACAAACTAACATATAAAAGTCAATTTTGATAGTTCTTTAACAACTATTTCCTAAGAGTTTAAACATTGAACTTGCAACGGACAGGTTTAAAATATATGAAATTGAAAATTAAATTTACCTTCATCCACTGGTCATCACTTAAAGAAGGCCAGATGTGATGAGGTTCAGTGATGATAGTTTTGTCAGGCTTCAGTAACATCTTTGCCTTCTCATTATTCACATGAAGTGCACGCAGAATCAAAATCAGCCTCGAGAATGCAGTGTATGAGGAAATGCTCTTCAGCCAGTCATCATAAATGTTGAACAAAACCATTTGTGGTTCGGTGGCCTTCAAAATAAGATCCCCAAATTTCTCAATTTTCAAACATGCTTGGAAAGGAAGCTGCAGCTCACTTCCTTTGATAACAATATTGGGGAAATCAAGCAAGTGAACCTCCAATGGATCCAACATTCCTTTACGGGTGACAATAATTTGCTTTGGCTGTTCTTCTACAGGCAATGACCTTACAAGTGCTGCAACTTCTTCTGCTGTTTTCCACTTTGCCAATTGGCCAAGACGCTTCTGACCAGCCCACACACTTGTATGAATAACCTGCAAGGTATGATATGAAACATGAATACCTAGACAACTAACCTTAGAAACAGTCAGTAAGAACTGGAACACTAAAACAAACCTTAAGAAACAACTGCCCTGTCCTTGGATTGAAAATAAAAATGGCACCATTGATGGGTTTTGTTGTAAGATTTCCTTCAAATGTCTTATGAATTGTAACACGATACACATTAGTGTCATCAACAAACCATATGATTTGGTTGCTGAATATCTCCCCATAGTTTTGAGAAGACAAATATGGTTCAGTAGGCTCAGAAGAGTACAACTGCAAACCTTTCCTGATTCGTTCCCTCAAAACATACAATGCAGGATTTGACTGCACATGCACAAAATCATTAGTAAAACAATTGCGTTAGATAATCAAAGATTTACAAACTACAGGCACGAGAGCTTATCAACCACACAAAAATGTCAATTGATTTGAATGTAACTTGTTATATGAGATTTTTATTTACCTTCATAATCTTATTCATGGCCTGCTGAAGAAGCGGCTTTGACCCAGGGAACCAGTTTCCAAATGCAGAATGCAAGTTATATGCCAAATCAAGGCCAATCATAACACCTACATGGAAAGCAGCGATCAAGTAAAACTAGATATAAAATCGTATAAGGAGCATAGGAAAATGACAGAGACATACCAGTAGGAGATGGGTATATAGACATATTATCTGTCGTGTAATCCATAAATTTGGCCCGGGTGTAACGCTCAATGTCGTGAGAATCATAATCACCCCATCGAAGCTGAACATCAATCCAATACTTATTGCTTGCCTTCTGATCAAAAACATCCTTAGATTCGGCAACAAGACTAGGCTTTGACATGGGCCATCTGTGGGCAGCAAAAAGAAGAATATCCGCACAAGAACTGTTCATTTTGTAACTCTTCCTAGGATGGATTGTTTCCTTCTGGACAGTTTCAATCTCTAAAGCATCCAACTCTTGATCCAAAACCTGACAAAGATCCATGACAACACTCTCATGGATCTTCTGCCACAAGTGAGCTCTGAAAATCTGAATAAGAGATATCTTCAAAGTTGGAATTTTCCCATGCATGAAAATACCAGTCAGATCAAGCTGCACTTGGAAACCAACATATACATTGGCTCGGTTAATGGTCGGTGACCACCAAAGAGTAAATCTACGGTTGGGTATCTGGTTGAGACCAGATCTCTGTGCATTGGTGAGCTTCTTATACTTCATAGATTCCTCAAAACCTGATGCCTTCTCCCAGAAGAGACCTTCCCAAGTTGGAAAACTAACATTGAAAAATAACGATATACCGATTATTCTACCATAGTGGAGATAAAATAGCAAGAACTAAGTACTGAACATGCTACTAGTGGATTTACAATTCCTAGACCTTCTACCAATATAATGCCAGGGAAAAGGCTGGTTCATGCATGATAAATATTATTTTTGACTCCATGACGGTTAAAAAACTGAAACTCGACGTCAACTCAGATTGGGGAGCTATTCAAGATTTCAAAGAGAAAAAAAATCACATGTTATACTAGATACATTTCCCCAAGCTTTTCATTTCATTGTGCACTATATATCATGCAATATTAAAACTTCAAACTTATGTGTGGTATGGATGACTTAGGAATTTCCTTGCATTTTAAATTCTGTGCTTTTGCCATATAAATGCCCTATATTTTTTAGAATGTGGTGTTCCTAAGCTCCTATGTGCATGTTGTGTGGCGTTTCTGTCTGTCAGATTCATAAGATAAAATGACAACAGCTCCAAATAACAGCAGTGTATAAATAGATGGATGGGATCAAGATCCATTCCGGCTTTTGAAAATTGCTAAACAAAGGGAAAATCATTCCTTGAACCCAAACAGCAAACAAGTTTGAAGGAAAAATATTACTTACTATGTTCCTTTGAATAAAGTATGTTCAAGAATTCCTTCAACTCCTCCCAGGGCTTGAATAACATCAGTTCGGTAATTATTCAAGTTCCACAATTTCCCATCGTGTCTCTGGTGTGTCCACCAGAAGGGATTTTGTTTCAAAACTTGATACTGCTTGAAGTCTGTACGCACCCTCCATCCTTTATCATACGCCAAAGTGTGTCTATCCTTCTGAAACAAAGTGTTTATACGGGGTATTCCCCTGTCCCACGAGTCCTGCCAAGAGGATCAAGAGTCAGTAATTGAGTAAGGAAAAAGAAACATATTGCCACTACACAGTACAAAGACACCAAAACCCCATTATTTCAGAGCACTCACTTCCAAATCCTCAAGAGTCAAACGCCTATTTTGCGCTTGTGCTTCCTGCCTTTTCACTGCATATTCAGCCCAGACGCGCTGTGAATCAACGAACTCACTTTCCCATGGCTGCATCATCCAAGACATCATAAAAATATGAACTATATTAAAATATATACATCTATATATATGAATCTATCTAACATAAAATGTAATATAAGTGCAAATACACAGTTACATATAAAAGAGAAAGAATAAAGCTTCACCTGTATATAACGATAAAGGTTGGGAATCAGCTGGTCCTCCTCGTGACTCATCCCACTCCTGAAGTGCGTTACACCAACATCTGTTTGTTGACTGTACCGTAGGTCACTTTGTGGAATCAAAATGTGACCCATAGACAACATTCCAAGCCCTCCAATTTCCTTGGGGGTGTAGAAAATAACAGGTGGAAACCTGGTAAAGGAGACAGAAAGATAGATTTGATCAATTGAACTCAAAGCTCCAAATGAACTACTAAAGAAGTGTATGATTGTTACCTGCTAGGCATCTTTGAGTTGAGTCCAATCTTGATACGAGTTTGAATTTTATTTTCACATTTGACAAGCAAATCCAACAGCTCTTGAGTATGTACAGTTGCCTCTCGGAAATAAGTCATGAGTCCTAAAATGAGTCAACGTCAGTGAAAAAATTGATGAAAACCTCTGCAAAGAGCTACTACAATTCAACTTCCCGTACCTATTAAAGCTGTATTCCACTTATTGACAATTTTTGTGAATGTAGTGGAACCGGAAGACATAAGAATCTGCCTCACACGATTCTCAAACACTTTCATGTGTTCATCGTCAACTCTTAAGAAAGCAACAGCTGTCCTTTCTTTTGTCTGTTCATTCTGGAGATTCCAGACACCATCTCTTGTATTACTAAATGCTTCTTGAGTCATTCTAATTTTAGGAAGTATCCTCACTTCAAATCCACACCTGCAGGTTATTCAGTCATCATACACAGGTTAAGGACAAACCAACCCCCAAAATACAGAGGACTAACATACCAAACTGGAGTCGGTCATAACAAATTGGTAATTATGGCAACAACCAAGGACGGAGAAGACAAAGCAATAACTTAAAATAATCAATACTTACATGCTGAAAAGCAAGTTCGGATTATCTTTGCTGTAAACAGAAAGAAAACTGTTTTCCCATTCCAGAGTGGTGATGCTTCGAGGAAGACGATTTTTCATATCCCAAAAGACACTCCTCCCAAGATTGACTGAAATTAGGAAAAGTGAATTGACAAACATAATAAGAACCAATTATCAAAATAACAAGTCAAAACCCACACAAGGTAAAAGAGAAAAAAATACCATCATGCTTCATGAGCCTCATTCTTGCATCTCTTGGCCAGCACTTCTTATTATTATACCCCACCATGTTCTCATTGTTAGGATCAGGGTGCTCAGTAAGATATCGTTGAATGAGATCCCGTGCCTCCTCATGGGTGAAGCGAAATAATATGTGAACCCGGTCTATGTACCGAGAATACAGCCTAATTGGATGCCTGGTCTCAACTTTGGTGTCCCAATAAGTAATGAACTCATTAGGCATCTGTGGTGGACCAGCAATCTCACTCGCTCGAGTCAATCCAAGAAGCAGAAGATCTAATACCAGACCATAATATTGAACAACAAAGGATGCAAACTGTAGACCACGTATAAGACCATATGAATTTGTGTGGCTCATATCCTTGTATGACAACACAACATTGTTTTTTGCAGTGACATAATCTGCAATGTTGTGATCTAGAACCAGACGGAGAAGCCTGTAAAATTAGAAATAAATTTAGAAGGGAAGATAGCATTATTTTCATTCACAAAGTGGTTTACAATTGCATACCTATTTAACATTGTTAAATCAATCTTCTCGAAAAACTTCTCAAACTTGGTCTGCAGCATCACAACACACTGACCATCACTGGTGTCCCATATACCCTGCAAATTGTTTATACCTTGACACCATTTGTAAACCAAAAGAGGCGGTGGCTCTGAATCTGCTGGCTTGATCCAGTTGGGAAAGAGATGACGTTTGTCACCTTCATACCACAGATATTGATCAAGATATGCATCTGTAATTTTCTCAAGAGGCTCTATTTCATAAACTGGAATCAAGTAGCTATATAAATCCATAAACTCTATTCCAACCTGCCAAAACAAAAAAACATATTATACTTGTCCTGGTCTATGGATGAACATCCTAAAGAGTAGACAACTAATTCTTATTTATATGAACATACTTCTTTGAAGGCACGTTGGGTGAGGAGGTGCCGCTTGATTCGTGATAATGCCTCGTGTGGATTGTCATAAGCTTGTTCAATCAGCCCCAACTCTTCTCTTTGGAGTTGATTTAATCTCACTGCAACACTGTAGGATTCTTTCAACCTCTCAAGTGCAAGAATAAGCAACTTCGTATCATGCTTGTATGATAGAGGTGGGAATGGAATAGGGGAGAACTTCCTAGACTCCAACCAATGGACTGTAGTTGTATAGATAGCCACAGCTTCTTCAGGAGTAACATATGGACCATCTTTCAAATAATTGTGTTGGCGCTCCTGCAAACAATATAAATTATCAGGATGTGACCTCGTGAAACCAATAATAATAATTTCTACAAAAACAATTATTCAAAAATAGTGGGGAAACTGCAGATATTGAATCCTAGAAAACACTAAATGCACCTGCTCTGCCTTCAGCCAAAGACGTGTCAATCTTCCAAGATTCTTACGGCAAACAGTCTTGTCAACAGTTGCACCTCTTCTTATACGCTCACGATTATAATGAGCAACATTTGTCCACCAGTCTGCTTTTGATTTCACATATCGAAGAATCATGTTCTCTATGGGAACAGGCAGTCCAGGGACCTAGATGTTACCAAAGTAAGCAAATCATCAATAAAGCCGCAGGACATGGACCAAATTCGAACGGGATCCAATAACAATTTTAAACCAAAATAGCCATCCCTGGCTAAAATTACTGAACACAATTTTGGAAATAAGCATTACTTTGCAAATAGTGCCTCGATATGTACATAATCTATAACAGTTTAACAAAAATCTAAGTACTTTTCAAACCCAACCAACCAATCATGTGATCATATATTTAATAATTCACCTGCAATAAGATGTGGCATACAAATTACAAGCAAATAGCTTACCTTCCAAGGAATATTTGCCTTCCAGCAGCGCCAAGCCTCACTCAAATGCTGCAATATAGTTCTTGCCTTATTCTGCTTTATACCCTCTGTGATTCAGGGGATAATAAAAATTGTAGCTTGAGTAAAACCAGAGAGAGAAAAATGTAAAACCCATTGGGAGAAAGAAAAGAAATAAAATATATGAAATCGTAAAATAATTACCCGGCATGGCATCAAGCACATCATGCATAACTGCTGCTCGAAGCTCTAAGTCAAAATGACTCTCAACACGCTGCTTAGTGACGGTCTTAGCGACTCCTTTAGAGTGGCGCCCCTCAAACTGTCGTGCAAGTAAATTTCCCAGCCATCGTTCAAGAAGGGGCACAATACCACGAAGAAAGAATAACCAAACCCTCCACATTGGTGCCCAAAATCCACAACCTGGCCCCTTTCCGACAGGACCAGTGTTGAAACGGTAGTAAATCAAATGCTTCAAATCCTTGCACATTCGGATTTGCCGCATAAGCCTATACTTGTACCGATACATACCGGTCAATTGACCAACATGAGAGAAAGTATATTGGAGGCCATCTGCGAGCTGGAAAGCATCAACATTACCCAAACGGAACTGGACGTTGGCATCCACCACAAGTTTCGTCAAACGCAGGATCTCACGACAAAGATGAAAAGCATTCCCAAATCGTGATTTCTTTCTCTCTTTTGTAGTCAAGGTTTTGACAGGCTTCAAATTAAAATTATAGTCAAGGTGAAGATAATTCAAATTTTTCCTGTGAATCAACAGATTCAACATGTTGTATCCCTGCCTACAAACTTGAAGACCTGCTTCAACCCAATCAAGTTCGGTGGTCTGGAAAAACTTTGTCGCTTGAAGTGATCTAAATAAATGCTTCTTTTTTTGAGCCTTGGGAGGTCTATGATGCAGCTCATTAAGCACAAAACACTTGAGCAGCTTTTGATAACTAACCCGAACTTTAACTGGATATGATGGAGGACTGTTGGGCAATTACAAAGAAATGGTTAATCTTCACATTCTACTATTAGAGACAATAAACAGTCACAAGCAATATTAACAAATGAAAGACATGCTCTGAAGCTTTTAAGGGAGGGAAGCTAAACTTACCAGTGCTCCTTGTACCATTCTGACACGAGAGGAATGTCTTCTGCACGCCTCATGCGGCCAGATCTCATGTTAAAAGGACGAGGAGCAAAAAGCAAGGATATTCCAGCAGCTGTGGTGTCGGTATAAAGCTGTGTATCTTTAAGGAAAGGTTCCACACCATCTGGCAAAATCCAGTCATCATCATCATCCTCATCGTAGATTTTCTTCTCACGCCGTTCCTTGTTAGCGCTGGTTATGGGGTGTATCAAGGGATCATAATAAAATGCAGGTAGGTCGGGATCTTCTGTTTTTATGTACATAACCATGGGAGTATGGTACACGCAAAGCTTAACTTTACGAGGTCTGTTGTTATAAAGATGAGGAAAAGCAATTCTATACTCTGTCCGAAGTGGCGACCTTATAATGAGTTTGTTGATGTCATTAAATTCATTCCAGTCCTCATCTCCTTTCTCCATGTCACGATAGAGAGGCTCAAATTTTGGCCCACCTAGAGACCACAGGTAACAAAAATCAATGCATGATTTTTACCTGATTGTAATACTTATACTATTTAATGCAAAATAACTTTCTATGCATTATCATTTTGATTACAGACTACATTGCTATTTAGTTTTATTATTTCCCATATCTAGTTTGATGTGAATATAATATGAAACACGGTAAATATAGAATGCTTCAATATTTATTTATAATAATACATGAAAACATAAAAGAAAGAAATCCCCGTACCGGGTATACACATGTTCAAAGCCTTAGCTGTAAAGAAAGACTCCATGTCAAACAAGTAGAAATAATTTCTGTCACTTAGATCAGACAGAAGCTGCCCAGCAAGCCGATGCAAAGTTGCCATTATTGGAAGGGAAAGATGCCATTTCCGGTAACTGGGACCATTAATAAGCTTTGTTTTCACAAGAGGCTTGTGATCATAAAACCAAGTATACACAGCAGAATCTTCCTCTTCATCAAGCTCCAGCTGAATCGGCTCCAGAGGATCAACGTCTAAAAGATTATCAGCATAGTCAAGCGGAGGCTCCTCATCATCAAATGGGGGAAACCTCATCCTCTTAAAATGACGACGATCCCTTTTCTCCCTTCTCATCATTATCCACATTGTACCCCACTGCGCAATAGTTTTGTGTAGTTAAGAATCATAAAGATAAAAAATAAAAAAAATAAAAAATAAATAAAAGGATATATCATGATCATACATAATATAGAAGTATCCATAATTTCTATTAGTTGCTACATGTGTCTGTAAGGTGAAAAGAGAGCAGCAAACCTGAGCAAGATAAATAGGCTCAACAACCCAAGGTATTTCATTGACAAATGTGATAGCCCCAGAAATATGGTACAAGACCCTCACATCTCGAACCTATATTCACAAAAGTAGATTTATAGATGATATCAGGAAAGGACCAATGTACAGTGAATTAAATGAAGAACAGTAAACTGCAAAGTTGCGTGATTGACAAAACAAAAACAAATTAGAAAATGAATAGAACCTGCTCCCAAGGCATAGGCATATTTTCCAGGAGCTTATAAACTGCATGCGGTATGAATTTAAGTGCTCCAAGATAAACACGTTTGTCGTGACGAAATTTCTTCGAGGACATATCACCATGATCCCTGAAATATAGAACAGCAAATAAATACAACAAGCAACGTAGCATCTGGCAAGTAATTTCATGATAAGATGGAAACTAGTCACGATGATTTATACCGATATATCATACAACATAAATGAGGATCTCAATATCTTCCATTGCTTAATAAAAACAATAATTCTATGCTCGAACATAGTATCAACTAACTTATATATATAATATATAAGTACAAATTAAAAGCTTATCCTCGGTGTGTCTTCCTACACCTATCTTTAAGCTAACCATGTGCGTACTTCAATTTTTACTTAAATGAAACCCTCGAAAACAATTACCCCGCATTGTTAAAAGGAAACAAAAAAATCAATTGAGTGCATCGAGCTCTAGATAACGAATTCACAATTCGCAACACATACTATGGTAGAGCTTCTTATCATCTAATCCTAAAAACTGCGATATACACCAGCACAATCAACACTTCAAAACTTACTCACAACTTCTAAAACTACACAAACAGGTTCCAACATTCTTCATAGCAGCAAATAAACCGAAAGTGAAGAAATCATAGCTGGAAAAAGAAAGAACACTTGCCTAATAATTTTCCTGACATGTTCAGGAGGCATATCTTCTTTCTGCGTCTCAACGAAACCGAATTTTCTCTTGTCGCTGTAACGCTTCGAGTTCAGTTGCTGCCATTTTCTAGCCTTCTCCTCGAGCCGTGCCTCTGCATCTGCCTCAGTCTCCACCGGTGGTGGAGGAGGCGGTGGAAGCACCGTGTATGATGGCTGTGAAGCCTGAGGCGGTGGAATCGAAGGAACCGTAGTTCCAGGTGGCGCAATCTGGCCGTTGTTCCACATCTTGAACTCTTATCGAAGCTTAAAGCTTCTGAAAATTGCTAAAGTGATTCAGTGTTGAATGATTGAGATTTTGGAGGTGTGTTCAGAGCATGTTCTTCGTTTTGTAGATTGAACGAAGAGCTTTTGAGAGCTCCACAGAGTGAGTAGTAGCAGGTTCTAGGGTTTATGAGTGAAATGAAATAAGAGAAAGGGATGGGGCTCAGTAGAACGAGAAATTAGAGCTTTTGGGAATCGCTTTTTTAGATTTATCGATGTAATGACGGTAACACAAGCACGTGCCGGCATTCGAATACCGCCTTTTAAAATTGGGTTACCCTTACTCGAAGTACTTGGTTAGGCCCAACTATGTTAACGCACTGATATGAACACCCGTGTTTTTGCTGATACACCCATTAAAAGCTTTTTAGATTTTACATGGAGGTCAACTTTTAAAAAACAAAAAACTATTCTTAATCACATCTTTTTTAATAGATAAAATGGTAAAAAAATTCACGTACAACTGTAAGATGTTAGAATTGAACTCGGGACAGATATTCAGTCTAATAATATCGACATTTGTCAGTTGAATTATGTTTTATGAATTTGTAGTCACATTTGTTATCATATGAATTGCAAGCAACTTTATAATAAGATATAACAACAAAATCGTTGTGATTAACAATATTAATGTTATTCAACTATAATAAACTAATTCTACCTTTATGTGGTGGAAAAATTGCAATTTCAAAATTGAGAAGTGAAAATAAACAGAATGACATTAAAGATATAAAATAAAATAAAAATAAGATGTGAATTGATACCTCTGGTTAGGTAAAGTTGTGATATATTGTCAATAAATATTAATTAAGTTAAGGTAGTCATAATCTTGAAACAATTTTATTGAGTGAATAATGAAAATGTTGTTTTCTGCATCGTTGGTATCTTTATGTTTAAGAGTGTTGTATTGAACATATTAATGTCTTGTGAACATAGCGTTTAGTATTTCCGTCTTTAATCTTGTTATTATGAATTGAAAGATGAAAAATAATTTCCTAAGTTGTAGTTACAAATTATACCAAAATTTAAAAAAAGTAGTTATGTTAACATAATTTTCACAAATTTTGACATTGATAAGAGTGTTGTGCAACTTTTTTATTCTCATGTTATTACGAACACTTTGACATTTCATTCATACAAAAACTATAAAAATAAGTACAACTATATATCAATAAGATCTACAAACGTTCATTGTTTTGTATTCTAAAATAAAATTAAACTTTGATATCTTATTAATGTTTGGATATTGTTATGCCCGAGTATTAGTTATAAAGTAACGCTACCACTACAAAGTAGTCATAAGTATTAAACATTCGTTATTCAATAACACTTCTAATTTAGACACGTTAAACTAATCAAGTGAAGAGAACTATAAACACAATGAAATAAGATAAAATATATTGTGTCATATTTTATACATACAAAGTGATATTTCATCACAATTCTGATGCAGACAGACAATGATCATATCGTGGATCGCATTTGCGAGGAATAAACGTCGAGGATCCTGTAAGATGACAAAACTTTGTGTTACGTTTGGAGGCATTTAAACACCAATGCATCATGTCCATGTTGACGGGTGCATTGCAAAAGATTGGGCATCGGATCCTCCTTGACCTATGTTCGTGAATCAAATGACTCATAGTGGAGTATACTCATTATTGCAAGTGTTAAGATATATTTTCATTGTCACAGTGAGACCGGATAAGCAATAATTTTTGTTGCTTCAATACGCGACACATAGACATATGTGCCATCAACTTAACGATATTGAAAGCAATTTGTGTTCAAATACTTTATGGTTCGTGAGATTCTACAATTTACATCGAGTATTGCATTTATGCATGTTTGATACAAAAGAACCCAACAATTTATTTTTTGCAATGAATCAAACAAAAAACCTCCAAATAAAGAGTATTAACGTGTAACCAGCGAATGTTGAGTCAAACGGAAGAAACTAGAATCTCATAACGTGACGATCCAAAATTTGGATCTCGTATTGGAAAAACTTAAATCCCACATAAATAAAAAACGCAGCTCTACAAGAGTTTGTCACTTCTCACCTAACAAGCCAACTTTGTGATGACGAGTTAAGCAAAAAATAAAAACATAAAATGATATAAGAGTCTATCACTCGAATTACTCACTATTTATATATATGTATCAAATCTAATAGTGTTAGACATGAACGATATATTAAGAAAAACTAAAGTTCAATATAGATACAAGACAAAACTATACAAAAGTTTGACAGTTCTCATTTTACAAACCGATAAAAATTAATTCAATATAATATAAAAAACTTAAGATCTCGACGTAGAGATATTCACGTTTAAAGTCGAAAAAACATATGAAAAAAATACTATTATTCCACCCGAATAACCCCATAAGTCATCCACAATTACATTGCACAAATAAATGTCATCTCAAGTACAACATTATAATTTTATTCATACAATTTTATTTTTATCTTATTTTAATATTTTGTTTGTATACAATATTACTCAGGAAAAAACTCACATAAGAGGAGTCTAGGACCATACATGATCGAAGACGTGGACGATGAAAATTACCAATTTGACAAAAAAAAAAATGTACTTAAGAAAAAGAATATTTTCCACTCTTAGATAAATTTTGTTTGTTTGTATTTTGTATAGGATATTCCCCATCTTCAATACTTAATAGTCAACAGGACTAATTTCATACCATATATATATGAAGATGAATTGAACCTAGATAATTTGTTAAGTAGGTTTGTTCAAACCATTTTTTCAAATTGTCAAATATTCACCCCACTTTCCAATCTCATATGTAATCAAATTTATAATTAAACAAGTATTTTGGTATTATGTCAATTTCTTTAGCAAATCAATTCCACTGGACATAGAAGAATATTTTTACCAAAAAAAATGAAAATATTTTTTTAAGGAAATGAATATTTGAAATTCTCACAATTAAATCTTTAAATAGTTTCTAAATCTAAATTAATATTAAATCTATTAATTCGCATTCCTATTTTTTTCAAGGAAAAAGAAAAACTATTATTACTAGGACGATGTGACGACATAAGAAACAATAGAAGGAAACGTTGAACGTAGGGGCAGATAACATTAGATAGTTTTTCTAACACCCCCAATCTTGTTATTTGGAATTAGACAAATTGAAGAGAGGAATAATATATAATATATATCCTGAATCAACCTCTCAAACCCTATCTTTCACGATTGAAATTGAATTGAATTGGTATTCTTTTGAAGATTAGGTAAATAGAGAAAAAGAAGAAGAAAAAAAGACGAGGACGCATTCTTGAACGATGTCTGCTGCGGTGTGTGGAAGCAAGAGATCTTTCTTCGAAGACCTTCCTCCTTCACCCCCAGTTTCAAAGAGGATTCGTTGTTCTTCATCACCAATTCGTCTTTCTCTTCCAACCCTCATCGATCACCTTCGATCCCTTTTTCCTCATATGGAAGATCAGGTTTTTCATTTTCTACTTTTTTTTTTTTTAATTTCTTTTGTTTTTGTTTATATGAGATAAAATAAATAAATAAAAATTGTTACAATGATGAATTGATTAATTTCCTGCATAGTTGATGTTTTGTTTTTTTTAATCTTTAGATCATTGAAAGAGCACTTCAGGAATGTGGCAATGATTTAGATGCTGCTATCAAGAGCCTGCACGGGCTTTGCTTGGGATCTGCAGATGAAAATTCTGTTAATGTTCCACAACTTGATGCTACCGTTGAAACAGGTTCGATAATCGATATAACTATTTAAAAAGTTCATCAACAAATTAGGTTATTAGGAATCATTGATTTTAATAAACATGCTCTATGATAATTGATAATTTGATATGATGTTTTCTTGTTATCTGTGTACATGTCTAATGCGTAATATTTCAAATTTCGTTTGGATGTTTGTATAGTGAATTGTGATTGTGGTGTCTTGTTATGCAATTTCTCCAATGGTATTTTGTGTCTTGATAAAATGATTTTTTTGATGGATTAGTTTTGGAAAAACTTGCAGGTGTTTTTGTAGATAATGGGGATGCTTCTGCTTCTGGGAATCAGCCAGCTGAAAACAATCTTCCTGCTGATGGACCGGAATGGATTGACTTGTTTGTCAGGGAGATGACGTGTGCTACTAGTGTTGACGATGCCAGAGCACGTGCTGCTAAATTGCTTGAGGTTTTGGAGAAATCGATCAGCGCACGTGCGAGTTCTGGGGCAATAACTGATCTTCAAAGGGTATGTGTTTAGGGTGTACTTGCCTATTCTTAATGGTTCGGAAACTGTCGTGCTAGAATTTGGTATTGGGAATTTGGAATATAATTATGGAGTGGAATTGTTTGTTGTGGAAAATAATTATGGATTGTAAGTGCTGAGTTTGTATATAGTGGTTGTCATAAGAGGTTTTTTTTTTCCAGGAAAATTTGATGTTGAAATATCAAGTTGAACTCTTGACAAAGGAGAGAAATTGTTTCAAAAGTGCTTTTAGAATCCAGCTTGAACGCCTTTCTGATTATGAGGATAAAGAGAGAGAGTTGCAGCAGTTGAAGCAGTTGGTGTCTCAATACCAGGAACAGATCAGAACTCTTGAGGTTAGAGATCAGCTTTATCCCTGTTATCTACACACAGTTCATCATTTTTCAAAACACTTCAATCATTTACATTATTTGGTTTGAAAATTTTGGAAATTCAACTGCTATCTAGTTTTCTACATACAATTTGAATTCATTTCCTTTGTAAAGTGGTAAAGCTAAGGAGGAAATGATGTTAAACTTTATAAATACAAATAACTTAATGATGGCAATTGTGGAGATTGATGGTCAATCCACTAGGCATAATTTTGCTAAGATACCTTTACATGGAAGTGCATCTAAAGGCCTTGCATAAGCTGCTATGTATTATTATTCCCTGCGTGGTTGAGACTTGGTGTGGAGGAGAATTTTATAGGATTAACACCCTTCCCCAAAAATAAATTTTGTATTTCAACAACCTGTTTGCACATGCTGATGAATGTTGTATCTATGGCTTTGTTAACAGGTTAACAACTATGCTCTGCGAATGCATCTGAATCAGGCACAAAAATACAACCCTTTTCCTGGAAGTTTCCCTCCTGATGGCTTCTAATTCAATCAATGGGGTAGAATATCACAATCAAGGCGGTTAAATAGTTTTATCTGGTTATTCAATTATATTTGGTGTTTATTTTCAAAAAAATATGTATTGTTAATTGTTATAGTTTGTGTAGCTCCTGTAGGCCAAGGAAAGGTAGCAGCTATTCTTAGTCCAGGGGTTATCTTATACACTAACTTGGAATAGAATTGATAATAATTATTTGTCGGTTAATTCAATTATTTATTCCCCGTGGAATCGATATGGCATTAAGTGTAGTTATTGAGAATGTGCAAGATCAGTTTGCTCTTATACTATATTCTCAGTTATTACTACGGCAACGACTGTTCATACATGCTTATTTTGATTTCCATTGTGTACAGTTGATATAGTGACAACCATGAGCATATGCGCTACTTGTATCTACTGCACAATTCTATTAGTTTATTTAACCCCGCCAATTCTAGCAAAAAAAACTTTTCGGGCTTGAAACAAGCTAATCAAAGTTTTGTATGATGTTTCAAGTGAAAAGAGTATGTTATTATGTGTGATGAGAGAATTAAACAATTAACAATAGGTATTTTTTTTGTGGAAAAATTACACCAGATATAATTAATTAACTAACCAGACAATATTTTTCTGCATCTTGGTGTAGTATTTTGCTATATATCTTAATGTTACAAACAATACATCGAGCAAAAATTAATTCATGCCTTTCAGTTATCGAAACAAACATGCGAAATGAAGTCAATGTTATTAAGGGACATAGCAACATGAACAACAAATTATACCTAAAGCATTAGCAGAATTGAAAAAGTGTGCGAATCCAGTTGACCTGGCTGCAATGCTGCCTTGCTATCTTCAAGACTAGCAATTCAGCTAAATTCTTTGCCTTTTGCTTCTTTCCAAGATTCCACACTTCAGGAGCTAGTCAGAGTATAGTCAATGGAAGATCAGAAATTCAGATATGAAGTCCAGATATTTAGTATTCATACAAGGACAATGCGATATGAATACACAAATATTGAAGTTGTTTTTTTTTAATCAAGATATGACACAACTTAGATAAGACAAAAAAACATTACAAAAAAAATGTATACAAATACGTAGTACTTATTATAAAGAAAGATACTTGTGAGTTGTGATCACAACAAAAATTATAGAGTTTTGGTCTAAATTAAGATACTTATAATCTTAATAAAAAGTTGATATTGTAATTGTAAATTTGTAACTAACTTTGACTTTGGTCTTGAACTTATATATAATATAAACAATTGATTTATTTACTAATGATTATTATTATTTATTTATTTAGTTGTTGATCAGAGTAAAAGAGAATAAAAGTTGCACAAGGCCAGCATTAGGCCACAGGTGTAAATAAACGTAATAATACTGTGAGGCAGCACCACAACTTATCTCGTGGTTGTGGGTCCCACGAAGTCTCTTCCATTTCTAGTCTGTACCAATGCCAATAGTCCAGCCACCACCACCAGCAGCACCCATAAAACCCCACTTTTATTCGTTTAACACGCTTTTTTTGTTCCCACAATACAAGCCTCCGTTAAAATCATGAACAATTAACCGTTTCATCATCTTCTTAATTAACTTAATTTTTCCACATTTAGTTTCAATTTCAATGGCAGTTATATCCCTCTCTCTACTCTCACCTCCTTCCACTCATTCTTGTTTCTATACACGAATCAATTTCCGCTCCCACAACAGTAACAACAATTTTCTTTCGATTCATTCCCCTTCTCCTTTTCCTTCTACTTTCTCGAACTCCAATTCAAAGGTTTCTAGTAGAACAAAACGCTTTCACACTGTTTTTGCTGCTTCTTCCGACTATTATTCTACTCTCGGAGTTCCCAAATCCGCCACCGGTAAAGAAATCAAAGCCGCTTATCGAAGGTTAGCTCGTCAGGTATCCAATTTTCATTCGCGATTTTATTTTAATTTTAAATTTCTTGCTGAATTTGATTTCAATCCTCTCTTGTAAGAAATTGTTTGAAGATTACGCTCTCCTGCATTTTGAAATTGGATTTATTTCTTCGGGTTTTTAATGCATATGATTAAGATTTCGCATTTGATTTTGTGTTTATTTGATTTCTATGCAGTACCATCCTGATGTGAACAAGGAACCTGGGGCAACTGAAAAGTTCAAAGAGATCAGTGCTGCATATGAGGTATGCATGGAAATTACACCACTAACTGTTCGTTGTTGTTAAATTATGCTTTCTTTACTGGAATAGTATGCATGTTCAACATCATTTTCAAAAGCAATCTACTGAATTTATGTTTTAGTGAATGAATAGATGTTAACTCCGGACGCGTGTGCAGTTTTTCTTTTAGTTTTCAGTATCACGGAAAAATTACATTAGAGACACATAGGCTTTGGTCTCTCATCTGAAGTTTAAACGGGATTAATTGTGCTTTAGTAGTTGCATCTGGTCTGAACCGGTTAATTTTTTCTGTTCAATTTCGTGGTTTTCTTATTTGTAAAGAGTAAAGACTAAAGAGTGCTTACTTTTAAAATATTTTCAGCAATTTTTTTTGCATTTTGTTGTAGAATAAGACCGTCAATATGAAAACAATAAACATTTCTGTACTATGAAAAATTAAGCTAAATAACAGGCTAGTACTCTAAAATGGCTCAATTAAAACATAGGAAATGACAGATCAAAACAGATAAGTCATGTTTCAAAGCGTAGATGAGCAAATGTATTGTAAACTGTTTCTATGTTTTTACTAATGCTGTGCTATGAAGGACTCGACATCATACAAAAAAGTTGTATGGTACTTATTACTCTTAATTGGGTTGGTGGAAAAAATGTCTTAAGCTCCTGATTCATTTTTGAACATGATCACTAATCCATCTTATACTTGTATCAGCAAATATATAATTACTTTACATTATATATATGACATTAGCTTCTGAATTCTGAATTACAACACTGTCAGGTGCTATCAGATGACAAAAAGAGGGCTTTGTATGATCAATATGGAGAAGCAGGAGTTAAGAGTGCAGTGGGAGGAGGATCAAGTGCCTATACGGTATTCAATATGATTTTTTTTGCTTGTTTGTTTTGTATGTAAGATTGGGAGCCACACACTTGAAAGAATGATAAAACTTGCATGTCAGGAGAGTTACACATTATTATACTGATGCTCCAATCGCACATGTTGCCTTCAGTTTGGCAAAAATTTAAATTCATGCCAATTGAACCTTTCTTTCACTCTATCTACCCGTCTTTTGCTGCTTCTCTAAGGTAGATATATATTTAATAATCTTTTTCTTACAGACCAATCCATTCGATTTATTTGAGACATTTTTTGGGCCAAATATGGGTGGCTTTGCTGGTATGGATCCAACTGGATTTGGCACACGGCGTCGTAGTACTGTTACTAAGGGTGAAGACATCCGGTGAGTTACAATGGATAATTGGGAATTTTTCTTCTGGCCATGTATTCCAAGTGAATGGTTATTTAACTACTTGATTTTTTGAAAATTAAGTTTTTGATAGATTCCAATGGGAATTGTTTGATCCATGTATGTAATCTCGCCTAGTTGAATACAGCTTGGTCATTGATGCGTGTAGAGGATTTTCACGAGAAAGGGAAAACTGAGGAAAATAAACAAATTATTAATAAACCATAATGGTTTTGAATTTTGTATACATATCACTAATTTAGACCCCTATTTATATTATTTTTCTTGGTCAAATACTAGAGAGTAGTACAAATAGCATAAACACGCCTAGCCAAATAACCCTCTAGTGTGTCAACACAATATTACTATATGACATTTTACATTAAGATACAAGGAACGGACCCATGAAGAGAATACAACACCAAGATCTCATACTTTGGTTGGGCATGGTGGAGGGATCATGGGAAGTGTTTGATATGAGATGATAACTTTACACTCAAATACTCCCGCATAAAAATGTAACACGCTAAAATTGTAAGAAACAACTTTCTCCAGATATCATCCGATGGTCTGACATTTGTTATATTGAATATTGATAGTTCTACATATGAAAACATTACAGCTTTTGAACTTTTAATGAGAGTTTTCTGTTAATTGAGAAGACTTATGATTCAAATGTCAACAGGTATGATTTCTCCTTGGAGTTTTCTGAGGCAATTTTCGGAACAGAGAAAGAGTTCGAGCTTTTCCATTTAGAAACATGTGAAGTCTGTACTGGTACTGGTGCAAAGTTAGGCTCCAAGATGAGAGTATGTTCAACTTGTGGTGGGAGGGGTCAAGTGATGAGGACCGAACAAACACCTTTTGGATTGTTCTCACAGGTAATTTGAGTTATTTGCCTAATGGGTCTGGATTTTTTATTTTATCTTATTTTTATTTTGTATGCTGTTGCTGTGCTGATGTGGAGAACAAGAACCGAGAACTCTTGACAAACAACTCTTGATTGTATTTATGTGTTGTAATTGATTTCCGTTCTGATAGTCCTGCAAAAGAATCCCATTTGCTGCATGAAATGACTGGAAGAGACAAGTAAACCGCATACCTGCAACCTATATAGCCCTTCTCCTCCAGCCAGAATGTAAAAAGAAAATAAATGGATAAAAGTAAATCAGACCTATGTCTTCCATTCTACATTAAACATTCTGCACGGTCTTTTATAATTTTCCTTTTATTTTCATGAATTGTTGGCGCCCTAATCCTCACCTAGTTGGAAAAGGTTTTGGCTGTTTTTGGCTCTTGTTGACATCAATATGTTTCACTTTTGGGAATAATGATATATTTTTCATCAATTGCTTATATTACTTCATCGCTTCATCTTCATTTTGTGCACAGTTTTCTTAAATACGACAAAAATGTATTCTTTTCTCTGGTTGAGTGTATTATGCTAATCTCTTCTCAATATTAGGTTTCAGTATGTCCAAGCTGTGGAGGTGATGGTGAAGTCATATCTGAATATTGTGGTAAATGCAGTGGTGAAGGACGCATACGGGTTAAGAAAAGTATGAAAGTTAAAGTTCCTCCTGGGGTTAGCTCAGGCAGTATTTTAAGAGTTGCCGGGGAGGGTGATGCTGGACCAAGAGGGTATGCCATATTTATATTTAATATTTATATATCTGGTTTTCTCAATGTGAAAGTCTTTGGCCAATTATGAAAAATGGACAAAATTATTGTATTATAAGTTGTGTATGTATTGCTTTTATTGTATTTACCACATGGTATGTGTTTCCATCAGTTAGTACGTTCTTCTCACATTTTGATGAAAGAAGAAATACTTCTACAAGGAAGGAAGGATTTACAAAATAGAGTGCATCACTACATCCTCCTCAATGTAAACTCCTTGAGTTTGAACTTAGGCCTAAATTAACCCCACAAAACCAACTTTTAAGGTGAGAACTGTCCAAGCTTTATAAGCACTATCTAGGCTGTACTTCCAGTCAATGTCTGACTTTCAGCACATCTCTTCACGCTTAGGACTAGACATCTCAAGTTTGAACAAATGCGGGTGGAATACAAATATCTCAATTCTAGACATCCACACAAAAGAGTATTCCAAATTCCAGTATTCCAATCCCTTTACATTTTAGAAAGGAGACTTCATCAGACGCCATGAAAAATCATGTTATGAGGCAAGTCCAGCTGTACAGGGACAAATTTCCCATCAAAACTTGAACATTAAGCTCCACCAAAAGACCACAGAGGGTAGCATACAAAGAATACTGCCATTAAAACCTTTTCAAATGTAAATAGCTGATGGGAAATGTACATACGGAGATAAACACGTCAACTGTAAATTATGCTTCTAATATATCCAATTAAGAGAAGTGAAATTTGTTAATATAAGTTATGAAATTATTGTTGGCCTTTCTTGTCATTCTGCTCTTCAAGTTTAAATATATATATGCTCTTTGGAATCGTGGAAAAAGGAATTGCACTCAAGTATGTAATAAAAAGGTCAACGACATTGAGATAAGAAAAGCTTTGATAGGATCTTTGTTAATTATTTTATCAATGCTAGAAATCATATGTATCTTCTCATGTTCCTCCCAACAAATGGCATAATAATTGTGTCTTTATTAGAATGGTTTAGTAATACGTGAATTCAAACTATACGATTGATCAATTGCATGATTTAGAAGTAGCTATTGATCTTCTTGTCGTAGCAGGGGTCCTCCAGGAGATCTTTACGTTTATCTTGATGTGCAAGAGATACCAGGAATTCAAAGAGACGACATTAATCTCCGCTCAACAATATCAGTCAGTTATCTAGATGCTATACTGGGGTCTGTAGTGAAGGTAGATTAATTTAGTCAGTAATAGTATTTATGCTTGAAGCTTGAGTATTTTTTGCATCTTTTTTTATAGGTTTATTATGCCTTTAGTCCTTTTAATTTCATTAAGGCTTTATTTTAATCTGTTTTCAATACCAATCACATCATCCTTGAAACCTGAAACTTGGCATGATGTACCCTAATATTCTATTTAGATATTGGCCTTAAGTCCCTATCATTCTACCTGCTAGTACTTTTGTTGCCTCGCTAGCATTGCTTGAAATAAAGTCAGATGATGACTGCATTCTTTTAAACATGTTTTCCTGATGAGATTTTGTAAGACTGAAACTGAAAATAGTCTGGCCTTTTCTCGTTTACAAACATGTTTGGCCTTTTTTATACTGAGATTTTGTTTTATTGAATGTTAAGACTTAGGACTTGATTTTTGCCGAATATATAATTTTTCTTTTAGCTTTTATTTTTTGGGTGTCAACATTTATGTGACGTGTTACCTTGTGGCATTACAACAGTTTAAACTTTTTGGCACTCAAACAGGTTAAGACAGTTGAAGGAACTTCTGAACTACAAATCCCTTCCGGCACCCAACCTGGAGATATCCTCGTCCTTGCAAGGAAAGGTGTACCAAAATTAAACAAACCATCAATACGTGGCGACCACCTATTTACTGTTAAAGTTACAATACCAAAACGTATTAGGTAACATAGTCATTTTATTATTTTGATTTTTTTTTTCTCTGTTGTTCCCATCCTGTCCTGTGTATTTTTTTTTTTGTCCATATCAGCAGTTTGATATGAATTGCCTCTGCTTTGCTTCTTCAGTTCAAAGGAGCGTGAGGTACTTGAAGAACTTGCTTCTCTAGGTGACACAAGCAGTCATTCTAGATCCCGTCCTAGAACTCAATCTTCCAGTAGGTGGCTTCTTTATCATTTGTATATCTGTTGTTCTTCCTCCATATATCTCACAATTTATAGGAACAGTTCATTGGACCTCTTGAATCTTTAATATAACATGTGATACTTGGTTAGGTCTTCTAAATATATTTGCCAGTTGCAATAGAGAAATGTTACAATGCAATAAGTAGACTAAGTTGTTGAGTTATTAACCATGATCTTTACCTTCTGCAGCAGGAAGTAAGGAAGGTCCTGCAGCTCAAAGGGCCGAAAGTCCAACAGCAACAGTCACAGAAAAACCAGAAAAATCCGAAGACCAAGATGACTTATGGAATACACTAAAGAACGTGGCTGGGTAATAACATTCTTCTTGTATTTTGTTTCCTTTTTTTTAATCAATATATAGAACCTTCAGTTTTCATTAATTAGAAACTCTATCTCTGACTTTAATCACTAATTACGCAGAGCATGACTCTTTTAAAGTGTCAGTTTATGTACTCATATCATTTAATCCCATGTCATTTAACTATCTATACATTTAATCACATGAAAAACCCGACATTTAATCCCATGTCATTTTCCTTATGTACTCACTTGCTAGTTTTCCAATAAGATCCGATTCTTGGTAACAAGATTATTATTATTGTTATTGAGTTGATACATCATAACTGAGATTCTCCGTTGGTGATTCATTTTCATTATTTTTTTTTTATAATCAATTTATTTTCATTATTGAGTCCTCACATATGGTTTTGACTTGAAAATTATTATTGAACAAGAATAGATGTTATATGCCATTCGATTATTGTCATTTATAGGATAAGGTGCCTATTTTTCATTTGTTTTAGTCTCACTATTAGGTTGAAAGTTTCTTCATTCATCAAACTTTTGTAATTGTTTTGTGCATCTGATGAGTTGATTAAAACTTACCACTACTGAAACTTGCAGGTCCGTGGCAAATGGAGCTCTAAAGTGGTTTAAAGATAATCTTTAGTTCAATGGAATTATTAGGCGGTCAAGAGTCTCCAGAATGTAGTTTATCTAACTGGGGCTAGAGTTGTAATGATTCGAACAGCTGCCGACCAAAAGGGGAGGGACTATGTAGACATTTTCTTCAATTGCTATAAATGGAAATTGTTAGAGCAACACAGCAAAATGAAACTAATGCTGCATATTCTTTTATTTCTTGTACTTATAAATTTTGCACGAGGCAGTTTATACAGAATAGTAACTTGTTGATGAATCTTTTGTACCCCATGAACAGGTTGCACTAGAGAAAGATAGTGTTTATTTCATAGGAGGTCTAAGCTCCATTTCAGCGAATAACCTAAAAATTTATGTACTGGCAGTTTCATAAATCCTTCTTCCAAACGACAACTCTACAAATTCACCTCATCTGTTATTTGCATAGCTGCTTTCTTTATTTCTTTCGACCATGAGGTGATCCAATAACATTTAGGTGTCAAATGAATCCTTCTGGCATTGACCTCAAGTTGATTCTAATGAAGTGTCGGGTTTACTTTGATAGTCAGAGTTCTGTTTGTTAATCAAATTATACCAGGAGTTTTGCTTTTTCATTTTGAATCTGATGTTGTAGGAAGACAAGTGTGCAATTTACTCAATCTGATGTTGTAGGAAGACAAGTGTGCAATTTACTCAATAGGAAGCCGTGCTTTGGCAAAAAGAACAAAGTTATCAAATTTGACACTAATAAATGAGAAACGAAGATTAACTGCGATCTGATATTACTAATAAGTAATAACCTGTTATCATCGAAGAACAGTACTTGATTATTTGTTTGGAAATGTGTCCAATTTCTTCGGCAATGTTGATGTACTCTGAACAGAAACTATGAAATGCAACAGTACAATAAACAAACAAATGATAATTACAGTATTTTTTGTTAATCATAAATAACTAATGTTTCTATGGCTTCGGACGAAGACTTTCATTGACCAAAAGTAAGACAGCAACAAGCACAGGAGCAAAAATGATGGCAAGAGCCAGCACAAGGTTGGGAGTAGTTATCTCAGGGAAAACAGCGCTGCCATATTTGATTGCACCCGCACCACCAAAAGAACCCACCACTAGTTTTGCCACATACGCTAAATCCTCCTTCTATTTTACACCATTCGAATACATTTGTATTAGCAATTAGTGTTGTTATTATCAATGAATTTAATAATAAATAATTAAAAAAAGATAAAGAGGTTGAATTTACTTGAGATGAAGTGGTAGAGTTTTGATCTCCCGTTTTGGGATTCAGAGCTCGAGGAACAACACTAGAGTGACAGTGATTAGACCAACCCGTTGTTGTGGGAAAAAGAATTGACACTAAGGGCGTGTTTGGTGGATTAACATTAATCCTACGCCGGAGACATGAAAACTTGCAATTGCAGCTCCCTCCAGGTCCAACTATATCTGAAACCCAAACTGCCATATCTATCTATTCACAACCACAAACCAGAACATCAACGGTAACAGTTCAATAATAAATAAAACTCAGATATACAGATAATTAAAAAAAAAGATAATTACGAAAATGGACATATGGTTTTCTTTTATAGTAAATTCATTAGTTGGACCGTAGTAAAATTCTTTTATGTATAAGTGTTCAAATATATTTAACACATATATTTCTTTAAGTCTAAATAGTTCAATTTCTTAATATAAATAGTCAACGGATTGAACATCATAAATACGACTTATAAATATCTTTTTCCGATTCACTCGGTTAAACTTTAGATGAAAATAAAAGATTGTTAAATAGAATTGAGTTTCCTACTAACTCACTTAAAAAAGAAAATGAGTAATATCATTTAATAATTTAAAAGTAGATATTGTATATAAAGGTATTTGCAGTGTGATTTAGTTCAATTTTGAAACAAAAATTATATGTAATTAGATTCAGTTTTGATGATAAATTTTAAAAATCAACAAATAATATATAAATGTAGTATATATCATACTAATAAAAATATTTAATAAAAAAGGATTAAAATTAATTATTGCAATTTGAATTTGAAAAAAATATATTTAAAATTTAATCCGATTTGTGCAATTTTTACAAAAAAGATATTCAATTTTGTACGGTTTTTTTTAATCAATTTAACATAAAAACTCCGATTATATAATACATTAATAACAGATCATGAGTTTGTTATAGTAAAAACTCCTATAATGTAATACACTTTTTATTTATTTTAGATTATCGAAATTTTGCTAAATAAGTGAGAAGTGAGATATAACTAACCAACTAAAGGCGGAGTAAATAAAAGAGAGGTGGTTAGAGATTAAGATCTATAAATATCAAAGTATCCGACCATAAAACCCAAGTCATTTAATGTTCACTCACACTAAATATCCATGTTTTGATCACAACTAATCATCAAGTTTAACTCATATTTTAGGAAGAAGACTGCTGGTACCTAAATTAAGGCCCAATTTGAGGCCCATTACGGTTACATACACCCCGTTTCTTTTACCGGCGTCGGAAGAAGAAAGACCAACCAATCCGCATCATCTGAATAATCTTCATCTTCATCTTCCTCACCGAAACCCTAATCCTGTGAAACCGATTGATCTGTAGTATCACGCAAGATGGTTTTAGCACAATTAGGAGGGAGCATTTCACGTGCTCTCCAGCAGATGAGCAATGCAACGATCATTGACGAAAAAGTTCTCAACGATTGCCTCAACGAAATCACTCGAGCTCTCCTTCAATCCGATGTTCAATTCAAGCTCGTTCGTGACATGCAAACTAACATCAAGAAGATCGTTAACCTCGACGATCTCGCCGCCGGTCACAATAAACGCAAAATCATCCAACAAGTACTCTTTCCTTTTTCTCCTCTTCCAATTTTTATTTTTGTTTTTTTGTTTCAAATATCAAATTAATCGATTGAAGCTTGTTGTTGTAGGCTGTGTTTAACGAACTATGCAAAATGTTGGATCCTGGAAAACCTGCTTTCGTTCCCAAAAAAGGAAAAGCAAGTGTCGTCATGTTTGTTGGATTACAAGGTTTGTTAATGTTATCTCTTAATTAAATTCACATTATGATTATTTATTATGTTTATGGTTTTGAATTTTAGTTATTATGTAATGTTCAGTTGACACAGATTATGTTATACACACTTGCGCATATGCTAACTTGGTTCTCTTCATTTATACATTATCTTGAGGAGTATGTAGCGACTCTCAGCTTTTATAAATTGTTTATCTCTTTTTAGATTATATAGGAAAAGTTTAGAAGCATTTGATAGATACTTATGTTGTTTCTTTTTAAAATGAATTTAGGTTCTGGGAAAACTACAACGTGTACGAAATATGCGTATTATTATCAGAAGAAAGGATGGAAGCCAGCTTTAGTGTGTGCCGATACATTTAGAGCTGGTGCATTTGATCAATTGAAGCAAAATGCAACTAAAGCTAAGATTCCTTTTTATGGAAGGTATATAATTGTATTCATTGTAGGTTAATATTGTTTGTATATAAGATCCTGAGTTAGTACTGTTGCCTTATTTGATATGGAAACTTCTATGTCAGTTGCAATTGAATATCTATGATTTCAATTATCAAGTAATTATTGCATTGCTGAGCCTTCGTTTCTCTACAGCTATATGGAATCAGATCCTGCCAAAATTGCTGTGGAAGGTGTGGAGAGATTCAAGGAAGAAAACTGTGATCTTATAATTGTAGATACCAGTGGGCGGCACAAACAAGAAGCTGCTCTTTTTGAAGAAATGCGCCAAGTTTCGGAAGCAACGGTATGTCTTGTTTATGCCATGTGCATTTGATATTTATTTCCAAAAGCAAATAAGTTATAATATCTTTTCTTTGCGTTGTTCAGAAACCAGATCTTGTTATATTTGTTATGGATAGCAGTATTGGTCAGGCTGCTTTTGATCAGGCCCAAGCATTTAAACAGAGTGTCGCTGTTGGAGCTGTAATTATTACCAAAATGGATGGTCATGCCAAGGGTGGTGGTTCTCTTAGCGCGTAAGTGTTACTACCATATTTACTCTCCATTTTTGAAACTATAAACAAATGAATTTCGCAGCAGCTGATAATACACTAATTTCAAAGTCATAGATGCAAGTGTATTGCAAATTTGTTCACCTAAAATTTGAACTATCCCAGTAGTTTCAATTCTACATTATATAGAATTACTTGAAAGAATTTGGAAAATTAGTGATATACGACTTTAAAATGATTTTGTTTGTAGTATCTAGTTCCTCAGTCACCAATTCAATTTAGAGATTGAAGTAAGAAAATTTAACAGTAAACAAAAAAGCAATTAATTGTTGATATTACATGCATAGCGAGTCATGTATGTATTAAATATCAGCAATTGGTATTTTCATCAACAATTGAGATGTCCTTTTAATGTGAGCTCATTTTACATGAGGCAAACCTGAATTTGTAATTTTGTATATATGTATAATGTGATTTGGGTACTGTGGTCTTATTAATGTTGTATGTGCAGTGTTGCAGCAACAAAGAGTCCTGTCATATTCATAGGAACTGGTGAACATATGGATGAGTTTGAAATTTTTGAAGTTAAGCCGTTTGTTAGTCGTCTATTAGGTGTGTATTTTCTTGTTTCTCCTCAGTCAATACATTATTATATATCAACGACATACAATGGTTACCATTACCAAGTTCCTATAAATAATTAATCTTAAATCATTGTCAAATGGCTTTTGAACTAGGCATGGGTGACTGGTCTGGGTTTATGGACAAAATTCATGAAGTTGTTCCTATGGATCAACAGCCTGAATTGCTTCAAAAGCTGTCAGAAGGAAACTTCACCTTGAGGATTATGTATGAGCAATTTCAAAACATACTTAAAATGGGTCCTATCAGCCAGGTTATTACCTTAATATGTTTCATTGACTTTTTATTTCTTGATTCATTTACATTTAATGTGTCGTAAGATACTACTAAGTTCTTGTTTGTTAATTTCTATATACTTGTAGTCTAATAGTGGCTGCTAATTTTATTTGACTGATTCTTGGTTGATATGTGTAGGTGTTTTCTATGCTTCCAGGATTTAGTGCTGAATTAATGCCAAAAGGCCGTGAGAAAGAAAGCCAGGCAAAAGTTAAGCGTTACATGACAATGATGGATTCAATGACAAACGAAGGTATGCATAATGAATTGATTGTTGAAAATACCTACTTCAAGCATAGACAAGATTTATGCTCTCATTGAAATAACACATCTTCACATTCCAAACTTTAATTGCTGATGTTTCAGAGTTGGATAGTTCAAATCCTAAGCTCATGAACGAGTCACGAATGATGCGAATAGCTCGAGGTTCTGGTCGTCAACTTAGAGAAGTGTTGGACATGATGGAAGAGTACAAACGTCTTGCAAAGATATGGAGTAAAATGAAAGGGCTTAAAATACCAAAGAAGGGTGACATGAGTGCCCTATCTCGAAATATGAATGCACAGCACATGGGCAAAGTCCTCCCTCCACAGATGCTTAAGCAAATTGGTGGCATGGGCGGGTTACAAAACCTAATGAAGCAGATGGGATCTGCTAAAGATATGATGGGAATGTTTGGTGGTGGTGGTGAATAGTTGATTGGGCAGGACTACTAACAGCCGAGAGTTATTCCTTACGACTGCCACGGACAAATCTGAACCACGCCCTGTTGGGCAGGTGATGCAGTTCAACGGTGTTGGATCTGTCGTCTGCAAAATCCTTAATTGGATGCTAGTCTCTTGTAAAATTAATATTTTTTTTTCCTTTGTGTATATTTACTTATTTAGTCTAAGACGGCAAAATCCAAGTAATCTTATTATAAATTAGATTTTCTCGTAATTGAGTAACATTAAAACATATGCGAAATTACTTTTCCATATTGACAGAAGGAATAGGTTCAAGGAAAATGTTGAATTAACCACAGGTAGAGGAGATTGCATCCAAATTTGTTCAAATAAAATTGTAAACTGATTTTTTTTTTAAAAATTTGCACAAAATTGAGATTAATCTGATTTTTTGTTTTACCTCAGAGAAATGAGTTTTGGATTATTTTTTTATATTTGATACAGATCTAATTCAACTGCATATGTAAATTGTCATATTTATTTTGTTATTAGTATGAGATTAATTAGTATGTTGATGTTGATATTATATAACTTATATATGTTAGATGACATTATATAAATATGTAATTATACATCGAATAAATGGATCTAATCTAAACTGAACTTAATTAAATTAAATTAAATCATAATTTTTTGAAGAAGTTATTCAATCTGAAACACATACTATTTTAACATACATTTGAATCGAATGAATTTTTGTATTATTTATACAAAAAGAACTGCGAGCACCCCTAACCACATGTTCATATTAATCGTGGCAGAATTATATACACTTCAAATCATTTTATAGCAACAAGATTGCATGATTGATTTGTTCACTGAGCGTGATAATCATCTTTATGAAGGCGTAGAGAATGCATGGTTAGTTTGTTCTAAATGTGATGATTGGCTTTATGCTTGAGGCATTATTCTTTTTGCAAAGAAAGATATAAAATATTCGGGCAGTGAAATACATAGTAACTTGGTAACATACATAGGGCATGATACAGGTATGAAACATGTCATCTCTCTAAGAACTTGCTTAGAAAAGTTTTTTGCAAATGGATTTCGTCTTCCTCATTCTCCTCAGATTTTATATTTGCAATTAAAGCACCACGGATAACAGAATTGACTTGTTTCCTTAAACTGGCATTGTCTACAAATATATTTGCCAACATTTTCCTTAATTCTTCGTTAGTTGTCCCTGTATCATCTGTAGTTATATTTCCTTCCGCAGCATCAGCAACATTTTCTACATCTTGTACTAAGAGCTGTGCCTGATACCAAATATTTGAAACACCAAGTAACCAAAATTGTGAGTAGAGCAGACACCATATAAAAGGCTAAGGGGTAGCAAGCAGTAAACATGGTACAACCCAATGATAATTGCTAAGTGAAAATTTCAGAATCTTGTTTTGAGGAAATTGAAGAGATGTCTGACTTTTTAATGAAATAATTCAAATTTGACAGGACTATCCAAACACAAACATTATCATAATATTGAATCTAAGCCCTACTGCAATTGTATTACTCTGGGAGATCCGCCATTTTGTATGGTTCTTGTGAAAACAGATGCCAATGAAAATAATAAATTGGTAGAAGAATAGTGTGTAAAGTCCAAAATAGGAGCTCCAATATATGTAGAGTAAGGCGGGCGAAATGGGGAAAACGGAATAATTTTTGAGAATGGGATAGATATAGATTGTAAATGCAGCTTGTAAAATCATGGGCATTTAAAGAAGCATAGTGTATAAATGCAATGCAAAATAACAAGACCAATGGAAAAAGGAAAGCTCAAGTTAAAATTACTATTTCACAAGCCAAGTGGCCCAAAAGATAAAAAGATTAGTTGCTTAAAGTGCATATCATTATTCATACCTCTGCAAGCAAGAGACCAATCCGATTATCTGATGTTGCTAATAAATCCAAAGCATCAGATGTTGAAGTGTCAACATTTAGTTTATCTTCCTCTTCAACAAGAAAATTTACACTGCACTCCTGAAGCCTCTTCTGAAGGATTGCACACTCATGCAGTAACTTCGCATTAGCATTGTGTGAAAGTTGCATTCTTTGCTTTTCCTTATGAAGAGTTCTCTGAATAAGTTATACAGTAAAACAAGAACATGAAGTTAACTGGATTTTTAAACTTCTAGGGCACCATAAAACAGAAAATCCAAACCATTTTTTTCTTTATTAGGTAAAGATCGTGAATCAGAAGAAATATCAACTTGTGTTAAAAAAATACTTGTAAATAAGATTCTAGAGATAATTGGTCAGATGGAATCAGTCAAATTACTTTCCCATTCCTGGTTTAGAGAAATGTCTAAAATTATTCGGTAAAACATATAAGAACCAGAAAGGACCATACCTCCACATCTACTTTTTCCTTCATCAATTCGCTGAGCTGCTGCTTTAGTTCTATCTGAGAGCTTCTAAGGGATTTCACTTCCTTTACTAGCAACTTCATATCTGTCTTTGATTTCATCTCAAACTCATCATGATGTTTCTGCAAATGCTTAAGTTGTTCTCTGGCCACATCTAGCTCTTGCTGCAACATTTGCTTCTCCTGAATAGTGGATGCTTTTGTTGATTCTGCTAGCAACCTTTCATCCTAAATCATTATAATTTTTCACTATTGGACAGCAGAATAGAATGATAAGAGATGTGTATTATTAAATTTAATAAGCACAGCCAGACCTCTTCAATTTTCAATTTCATTTCTGTCTCCAAGCACTTCCTTCGAAGTTCCTCCATATCCCACTGCATTTGTGTAAACCTTTCCTTTTCGGTTAAAACAGCCTGCTGCATGTTTTCTCTGCAGTTCAGTCGAGTTGTTTCAAGCTCAACTTCCAAATCTTTGACCTACAAGTAAAATATAATATATGTCCATGTTAACATATAAAGTCCAATAAGATATCATTACTTCTATTTACTTTTCCATCATTGAGATTGAACATGTGAAACAAATAAACAAGAGGCAAATGAAAATCTGTATTTCAAAATTCAGTAATAATGAAAATTGTAAACACGTATTTGATACCTTTGTCACAAGATATTGTCTTGCAGCCATTTCTTGATTCAATCTTGCTATAAGATCTTCAACATCTGTTTTTGCCGTGTCCAGTCTCTGCTTCTGTGTATTAATAATTCTGTTCAACTTGTGTCTCTCGTCCAATGGAAAAGTCAACAACAAATCTGAGTTTCCGAAGGGTACACGGCTCCCAGGAAGGTCATGCGAAACATCCTGAAGCAAAGTGGACACAGCTGAACTTGATGTTTCGGTATTCCTTACAGAACTTACATCACTTCCAATGCTTTCTGTTGACAGTCTCTTGACATGAGCATTCAAGTTATGATCTTGTATAGCTGGTGTAAAATCAGCTCCATCTAGGCGAAGAGCTATAGGTGCACCAGAATTCTCGGCTACCTTGTCTGTTCTATTATTCTCATAATTAAAGTCTAGACTGGATGAAGCACGATGAACACTTGATTCGGTTGGATTAATTACGTCATGTTCCGATGTTAAATTGTCCGCAATATGATCAGAACGATTATCTTGTCCATGCCTCAGTGTGCCGAACTCAGAAACCTCAGAAGGGGTATCATCACCAGAATCAGATGCAGCAGATGAACCACGAGCTTTAACAAAACCACGCGAATTATCTTGAATCACATGTGATGGTGTAGTACCATCAGCAGTTTGTTCATCTGAAATATGCTGATTGACATCGTGGAATGCTGAAAAATAACAGAAACAGAAAGGCATTTAATGTATGTGGAACATCACAAAGGACTGTTATTCAAACAAAGAGGAAACACTTCAAAATCTAACTAGAATGATGTAATGTTATTTTGTTTATAAGCAAAACATACAAGCTCTAGCAGCAGCTTCTAACTCAAGAAACATCGCTGCTGGTGCACTTCTCGATACAGCAATATCTGATAACAATTTTTTCATCCAATTCTCTAATAAGCACCGCCGCTGAAAGAACCCAAGTTGTCAGTTCCAAACTTCATAGAAGTCATTTGAAAATTTAAAAATACAAAAGAAAAAAGAAATTTAAAAAAATAGAGACTACTTATCAAGCTAAACAAAGAATCACATAACAATTATTGGAAGCAGCACAAGATGGAGAGATTATATGTACCTCTTCCAAAAGAGCCTCACTTTTAATTCTTAATATCTTTTTCGGCGGCGGCAAAGGCAAGTTTTTCATGGGAAGTTCTTTTTTCAGCTGGAAACAAATACACAAAAATAAGGTTAAGTCTGAATAAACTTCTCAACAACAAACAAAAAAAACACGACTTTCTAAAAAAGACAGTATAATATTTATCATATAAGTCAAAATTTACTCGTACATTTCAATCTTCTCAATAAACATGTCCGAAAATGAAAAATAACAAACTAATCAAAAAAGTATATTAATTGATGATACAAATGTGAATGGTGAAAATTCTGATATGCATAATAAGTACACTATACTCACTTGAGAAAACAAGTTAAGAAAATCATTAAATCTGCGCAATATAATTCGAGTAGTTGTGATAGCTTGAGGGGATCGAACTCCAACTTGAACCCTGTAAAACTATAACCTAACATAATTAGCAAGTTATTAAAAACAAAAACCCTAAAAAAATGAATAAAATAAAAAGAAAGAAAAGGAATATATAATACCACAACGGGATCAGAAGAAGGTATGGATTGGGGAACAAGGAGCCAAGAAGGAATCGTAGAAGAGAATGTCCAAGATGAAGAAGAGGAATTGTGGGGCCAGAGAGTGTTGGTGGGGCCATCCCAATTAGGAGGAGGAGGAGTCCAATCCATACCGAAAGGAAGAGGAGAGGTTTCTGAAACGGTGTCGTCGTGGAGGAAGTGATTAGTAACATAGTTATTGTCTTCTTCTTCTTCGGAGTATGAATAAGAAGAAGATAAATTGAAGTCAATTAAAGATGATAAATCGTGTGTGTATGAATACATTTTCCCTCTCTTCGCGAAAACACTTCTCTTCTGTGATTCTCTCTTCCCTTTCTTCACTCCTTTTCACCTTTGTTTTTTAAATTCGCTTTCTTGCTTCTCTGCTTTTTTCTTTTTCTGAAGTTTCGTCTAGTTATTTATTTATTTATTTATTATTTTCACATCAAAATCAAAGAATAGACACTTAGTAGACCATCCTAATTGGAGATCCAATTTTCGAAGTAGTTAAATGGATTTTCAAAATTTAACTGCTTTAAACTCGTTAATATTTTTAGGTTTAATTTTAGTTTTAGTTTTTTTATTTTTATTGATTCAATAAATTAATTATATTTTTTAATTAAAAAACGTGAAATGTTTTAATAACGTGATATATGATACGATCATGTAGAATGATTAATACACATGAAACTAGAATAAAATGCCGTAAAAACTTATATTTCAACTTCGAAATTTTTTTATATTTTTAATTTAATTAATGACATGAATAATTAATACATCTAGATTACGAATTGTATGTCACGTCATTAAAAATATATCAAATCGTCATTTTTTAATTCAAAAATATGATGGATAGACCAAAACTGTCGAATTTTAAAATAAGAGATCAACTCCGTTAATTGGTAATAATAGAGAGACTAAAACAACAATTAAGCATAATTTTTATGAAGGTCTCGCTAATAATTTTACAAATGAAGAAATATACATTTTTTTTACTAAGATTGAAGAAATATATTAGGATATCTTTCTACTATATCCTCTTTTGAAAAAAAAAAAAATTCTATTATTTGAAACTTATATACAAAAATGTCATACTATTTTACCTTCATAGGTTGCAAAACGAAGATGCGACCACATGAAGTAAAATTTTTTTTCCTCGTATAGAAGGTCGCATCTTAGGAATGTCACAACTTTGTTGTCTTATTTTTGTTAAGTGATTAATCAATGTTAAATTAATAAATAAATAAAAACTAAATTATATTAAACAAAATCAAACAAAATACATTAAATGAAAAAATATATCAAAGTTAATACAATTAAGTAGATGTGTTAGAACAAATAGCGTGCTATAATATTTTAACAACCCCCAATCTTGCATCCTATTGCTAATAAATCGAGAACTTCATCATATTTTGTTAACAACTTGATCCTATATATACTAATTTATATTTTAATGAGACAATCAACAACAAAATAATAAGATGGAGTTGTTAATTTTATTTATAAATAAAACTTACAACAAAATATGAGAGAGTTGGTTGCAGGATAAAGTTTATAATTTATCTGCGATAAAAAATAGGAAGGAGTTGTTAACAAAACAAAAAAATAAAATAAAATTATTAATTTATTTGCAATAGACCGCAAAAATAGAAGGAATTGTTAAAATATTACAGCAAATTGTTTTTCTTCAACATATTTACTCAAACTTTGATACATTTTTTTTCCATTTAAGGTATTTTATTAATATAATTTAATTTTTATTTATTTATTAATTTAACATTTCTTTATTTGTTTAAAAAATAAAAATAAAATAAGTTAAGACATTGTCACATCCCCAAGATACGACATATAATAGAGAAAAAAATTATTCCAAAAGAGGATGTAATAGAAAAATATCCCATATATTATATCTTCTATGATTTTTTATAAAATGGAGGGCCCACATGTCAAGGAGTACATTAGTTTATAGATTTAAATGTACTTTTGGTAATTTATTTTGTTAAAAATGGACTTTTGACCCCTCTATTTATAAAATCGGGTTTTAGATTCTCATGTTTTATAATTTGTGGATTTTTGTTAGTCTCATTTTTTTATGATGTGACAAACTCAATAATGATGTGGTAATAATGTGACACAATTGATTTGAATTAAATAAAATAGAATTGAGTTCAATATTCTTTTCTTTTTCTTCGTAATATTTTTTTACGTTGTCATTAATAAAGTCGTTTGTGAAACTTTGTCGGATAAAAAATAATGAAACAAATATTGATTAATGGAATATATCAAATATTATTCAATTCCGTTGTGTCACACGACTACCATATTATTAGTAAGCATGCAACATCATAAAAGTGGAGAAAGACTAATAAAATTCCACAAATTATAAAATAAAAAGACAAAAAACCTAATTTTAAAAATAAAAACTAAAAATTAATTTTAAACAAAATAATAAAACTAAAATTATATTTAAAAAATTAGACACTCTTTTTGTTCATCCTCGGATGAGAGTAAAATGTATGTATATAGGTAGGCTGTAGCTACATTTCTCGGCCAATTGGGCGTAAGAATAAAAAAAATTAGATTTGTAAAGAAATATTTGTACTACAAGTACATGTTAATTGAAAAATATATATATGCAAGTTATTTCTCAATGCAATATCACAATAAAGTTATGAAAATATTTTTACAAACATATTAGATATCTTTATTTTGTTATGTGATCTCATTCTTGCTGTATTTTGAAATTGAATATATAATATGGAAGAATTTTCAAAATGTTTTATTGAAAAATTGGCTCATGGTGTTGTAACAAGTTATGCGAATGTGGTTTTGTAACAAGTTATGCGAATATTGTGGTTTTGTAACAAGTTATGCGAATGTCCTCATCATATATTGATTATAAATGTAATAAAAAAATGTATAAAATATGTAGAGATTATTCTTATGTAGACAATAGATAATTATTATAACATCCTATAAAATTTGGAATAGAATATGACAATTATTATGTGTACATACATATAGATTTTTTCTTATATTTTTTCCTTTCACATATTTATGAATTTCAATATATTAAATAAATAAAGCATAAAACTTAAAATTTTAGTTCTTTTTTACTATAGAATTTTCTTATTTGTAGCATATAATTTTATTATAAATTTGAAATAGAATGTGATCATCATTATATTTACATATTATATGTATTGATTTTACTTATATTTTCTTAAATCTGGAATAAAATACGCCGATTATTTATAATTTTTAAAATATTAATTAATCAAATAGTTCAAAAAAATTAAAAAACTAATTGCTTGATATTATATATTTTTTATATTT
>JBBPBQ010000003.1:54186788-54264901 GCA_037974755.1 Cicer yamashitae
ATATATATATATATATATATATATTTTACTCCAATAGAATTTAAAATTAAACTAAAAAAATAAGTCTACGAATAATAATCCTGTTATTTCATAAAAAATAATCCTATTAGATTTTGTAATTGATTCCATACAAAGATTTGGAAAGTGCACAAAATTTTAAAAGATTATTTATAAAAATATAATTAGGTTAAATAAGAAAAAAAAAAACCTCACTAAAATCTTAAAACGAAATATATAAATATGCAATTTGGAACCCTTAAAAGTTGTTCTTGGGTTTTTGCTTCAGCCGCAAGAACTCCTCACTATTAACATAAGCTTCCAATTCCAACCTTCGCTCTTCCTCCATACTGTCCCTTCACATCCACCACCGCCGCCGCTGTTAATTATCGTCTATCTCTCTTCCGCTTTCGTACCAAAGGTTTTTTCTTTTCTCTCTTTATCACTCACTCACACACATATCAATGTTTCTCTCTGTTTCTGTTTCTTAATTGCAATGCCGCTTTCCCGCATGAACGATTCAATTCGTTTTTTTAGGTTTCGTTTTTTATATTGTTTCCCGCTTTTTCTTTCTTAAGACTCTATCCCTACGCTGTTACGGTTCCATTGTTAAATTATTGAATATAAAAATCACTTTTTTTAGAATATGTAATGTAACAAACATGCCCTTTATATATAATGAAAATGTCAACATGGTGTTGGAGAAGATAGTGACATGATTCTCACGCAATAAAATAATTTGAATTTGATTTATGGAGTCTTCCAAAACTGTATATTTCGTTGCGGACTCGAGGATTATGCCTGCATAATAACATGGCTTAGCAAAAACAAAACAGAATAGCAAATTTTGATTGATACATAGTTTTTTTTTTCTTTGTGAAGTGTTGGTTATCTTTGGGTGGTTAGGTCTATGGGGCATAAGTGTGAAGTATGTGTTGTACTGTGCACAAGTTTGTTTTCAGCATTCGATCAATAAGTATCACCAATGAATCAAGTGAGATATGGTTGGACTTATTGATCCAACGGTGGAAAGAAGACTTGTACATGATGACACCATTTTTATTTGTTTTGTTTTCTTAGTGTTTAGTATCAGAGATGATTATAGTTTTTAGCCTGCCTTTGATAATATAAATATTAGAGTGTATCTCCATTTTTGTCCATGCGAAAAAAACGTGATCCCCAATTTAGTCTTTTCAGAATCAAAATCAGGACATATTGGTCTTTCTGTTAGTGATTGTTTGGGTGTCAATATTTTTTAAGGACCAATGTGTCTTGAGTTGGTAGTTCTATAAGAAACTATTTGTGGACTTCTTTGATGGACTAAATTTAGTGCCACATTTTATGTCATGGAGTAAAATGGGTCATTACTCTATATGTAATATGGACAGTTTAGATTAGTTTTATAATTCATGGGAGTTTTTTCAATTAAATTATGTTAATGACTATTTACCTGTGTAGTTGTTTATAGAAAAGTCCAATGAGACGAGAGAGCTTCTGAAAAATGAAAAATTGAAATGCAGATTATATTTTGTAAAGGAAAAGTTTCAGCATCACTATGACAACTGAGATCCAAACTGTGTTACGATTGTTTTGATATTTTCTTTTCTGTTTAGTTTATTCAAACTACCTCCAAGTACTATAGGTTCAAGTTCATCAATGTGTTTAATTATGCTAGTCTATTGTTTAACTCTTTGTTTCTTTTTATTTTCCTCTAGGATTACACCTGCTTTCCTGTCATGGAGCTCCCTGATTCTGAAACACAGCCCAATAGACGTAGGAGAAAGAAATCTTCTGTATGGGAACACTTCACTGTTAAAACAACTGAACCAGGATGTGCCAGGGCCTACTGTAAAAGGTGCAAAAAATCATTTGCTTATATGAAAGATTCTAAACAATCTGGCACCAGCCATCTCAATAGACACATTTCTCTGGGAATCTGCCAGAAAAATCAGCAAAACCAAACCCCGTGTTCCAAAACTGGTGCTGATCTGCATAAGAAGCGAGAAAGAACAAAACCTTACTTTGCTTCCATCTCATTTGATCAGGAGCATTGCAATGATAAAATTGCCAAAATGATTATTTTACACGATTATCCGCTTCATATAGTGGAACACCAAGGCTTCATTGATTTTGCGCGGGCACTTCAACCTCAATTCAACCCACTGAGCTTAAATACTGTCCAAGGGGATTGTGTTGCCATTTACCTCAGAGAGAAGCAAAATCTGTTGAATCGTATTGGTGGGATTCCTGGACGAGTCAACCTCACCTTGGACTTGTGGAGTTCAAATCAGACATCGGCCTATGTTTTTCTTCGTGGACACTTCATAGATGGTGATTGGAAATTACATAGTCCCATTCTTAATGTTTTCACGGTGCCATTTCCTGATTTGGATGGTTCATTAAATCAAACTATAGCGACCTGCCTAAAAGATTGGCATTTAAAGGGTCGCCTATTTGCCGTTCTATTTGATAAACTCTTCTCCAATGAGACACTGATGGGAAATATGAGAGATCAACTCTCTCTTAAGAACCCTGTGATCCTCAATGGTCAATTATTAAGACAGAATTGTTATGGTCGTGTGCTCAGTTGCCTTGCATTAGACGTTCTTTGGGAAATGAGAGACACTATTGCTAAAGTTCGCAAGAGTGTGCAATATGTGAAATCTTCAAAATCAGTTGAAGAGTTGTTTTTGGCGCTTAAACAACAACTTCAAGTTCCTAGTAAAGCGGATCTTTTAATTGACGACAAAAATAAATGGGACACAGTCTACCATATGCTTGTTGCTGCATGTGAATTAAAGGAAGTATTTTCCTATTTTGATACCTATGATCCCAATTACAGAATGGCCCTTACAATGGATGATTGGAAGCAGGTGGAAACTCTTTGTTCATATTTGAAGTGTTTTCACGACGCTTCTAAAATTTTAACCATCAAACCGTACGCAACTTCAAACTTATTTTTCCCCGAAGTGTCAAAACTCAAGGTGCAGTTGACTCATGCAGTATCGAGCCCGGATCCTTTCTGTTGTAGTTTGATTATGTCTCTGCAAGAGAAGTTTGATCAGTATTGGAGAGAAAGCTGCTTCATCTTAGCCGTTGCTGTATCTATGGATCCACGGCATAAAATGAAATTTGTGGAATCCACTTTTGCTAATATATTTGGTGAGAATGCTGAGCCATGGATAAGAACTGTCGAGGATGGCCTTCAGGAACTGTTCCTTGAATATAGTATCATACAAGTGCTTCCTTTTACCGAAACAAATTTCGATGTAGGGAATGAGACTATGATGAAGACTGATGCATTTCAAGAAGTATCACTTGATGGATCTTTTTTTCCTGCTGAAGATGACCTTGCTGATATTGAATTCTATATATCTGACTTCACTACTAACCAGCAATTTAAGTCTGAATTGAATGAGTATCTGGAAGAGCCTCTAGAGCCTAATGTACAAGAATTTGATATTCTTAGTTGGTGGAAAATTAATGGATCAAAGTACCCAACATTGTCTAGAATGGCATCTGATATTTTATCTATGCCAGTATCCACTCTCTCTGCAGATTCTGTTTTTGATACAGAAATTAGAAAAATGGATAACTACCGTAGTTCATTAGATTCTTTGACTCTTGAAGCCCTTCTTTGTACTAAGGACTGGTTCCAATGTGAATCATTACCTATTGATGTTTCACATGCACTTGTGAAAATGGAGTATTAGATGATAGGTTTTCCTCATTTGGGGTCTAGTAGTTTTTAGGTATTAAAATGTTGATGAAATTTTGATTCAGGTCAATTAATTTCTGTGATTAACAGATTTTTTTGTTTATATAATATACGGTTGATTCTATTTTAATTATTTTGGCCAAAACCCTTTTTGTACACAACATTAATTGTATACAAAATATTTCTCCTTTGGATCTATATCTCTTAGTGTTTAAGGTTATAAAAGTTTGTCTAAGAAATATTTAATTTGGATTTTTTGTTAAAATATCTCTTATATTCTTACTTTTGGTATGGTCAGTATCTTTCCGTGTATGTTAATGTCGATAACATTGTATCTGACTTTGGCTAGCAACGAAAGTTCAACTATAAAAGACAAACTGGTAAAACCCTAGAGATTAGACTAAATACTAAAAGACATACTAGTTTAGTATAAATATTTACCCCCAAAAAATTAGTGTAAATGTTGTAGATAATGTATAAGTTTATAAAGTCTGTGCACATTTAAATTTGTATGTAGATTTTTCACTTCTTACACGATCATAAATCTTTCGGCATTAAGAAATTGATTTCCAAAAGATATTTAATTATTTATAATGATATAATTGATTATATAATTATTAATGTCATTCATTTTCTATACTTCATATTTATTAACTTTTTCTTTAATATCTATGAATGCCAACACTTATTGACAAAAAAGGAATACCAATACTCGTGTAAAATGATAATGATAGGCTAAGATTAGTCTGATTTTTTTTTAAGGGCAAAGATTAGTCTAATTGGTAAAAGTTATGATGCATATTTTATACAAGTGAGTTTAAATCTTGCAATATAAAGGTTATTTTTTTTTAAGGGCGAAGATTAGTCTAATTGGTAAAAATTATGATGCATATTTTATACAAGTGAGTTTAAATCTTGCAATATAAAGGTTACGTTGGTTAATTTTGAGACATTACAATTTTGAGTACTAAAATATTGATTTATTCACTAGTAGATATAGATTTTTTTGTTAATAAAAAATTCGAAGTTCAATTTGAGAAAGGTTTCTCTATTTCGTTTCAGAAACAAAGGTCAGTTACATAATTTTACTAGATGCATCCGCATATAAGTGTCAAAGCCAAAATATAAGAGTGGGATATAATGTTGTTGAAATGACAAACATTAGTATGTTATGTTAGGGATTTAATTATCTACTTTATATCACTCAACTCTTTAACCCTCCTCCTCGTTCGAGGCATCTCAACCAATCTTTTATTTAGGTATAAAAAAATGTGTATATCAATGACAACCTGGACTAATATCAAGGCATTACCTATTTTTAATGTATGAACTCCGAAATTCTGCAATTGATGATTCTCTCTAACCTTGTAGAGGACATGCCTCCCTTAATCTAGATTTTTATTCACAAGAAAATAATAACAACCTAAATCAATGAGAATATGGCATAACCAAAAACAAATTTTAGGCCTAAAAAAAACACTGTTCACAAGACGTTAATATTATAATTAGTTGCAAAAAATGAAGGCATCCAACATTTGTCTGGTTAACATGTGGAAATTAAATTATCATACAGTAATCATAACTTGTTGAAGCAATGCCGACCAAAAGATCATAAAGACAAAGCTTTATAAAGCAAATATGTTGCAGGAACATGATAAAGATTAACCATCGTTGTCTTGTTCTAGAGCTGAGTGTGAATACAGCCATGGCAAAACTATTCAAGCCCAATAGTTGCTACTTACCTTTACTCCTTTTTCTTCGATTGCTTCTCTCCCGTAGCTTGTTTCTTGTTAATCGTCTGGCCTGGTTTCTTCTTTTCAACTTGATCACTGTCATCCTCATTATCAGTACCAGCATCACCATCATTGTCATCATCTCTTTCCTCGGTCTTTTTTCTTTTGGAAGTTTTCCTACCTTTAGCTCCAGCCTTTGCCCCCTTCTTTGGTTTGAGACTTCCTGAATTCTCTTCTTCCATCTTTGTAGGATTCTCAACGTCATCATTGTTATCATTGTCTACACTTGTTTTCTTGGAGGATTTCCCTCTAGGCTTACTGTTCTTACTGTTTTCTTTTAACTCTTGTGATCCACATAGCTTTTGCAACTCCGGCACATAAGCAGTTGTCTAAGCAAAAAAATTTGCAGATCAGAAATAAATGAAAGATAATGACAAAAAACAATGAGGGCTATGTTCAGAATGGCATACCCTGCCACCTGCTGTGATGAAGTCAATATTTTTCCCTGCAATCATATGAAAATGTATAATAAATGTTTGGGTTTGGCACCAAAAAACGTGTTTTCATTTGTTATTGTTGGACGGGAAAGCAGAGTATGTTTCATATAATATGTAGGCATTGCAAAAGAAAGAGTAAATTTAAAAGAACCAAGAAATTGATTTTTGATAATTATGTCCTTGTTATATATCAATCCTACAACACATCCAATGAGTCAGGACAGATAAGAAAAGAGAATATCAGCCACTTTCAGAAACCCTCTTCAAAGAATTGGGGGTTCACAAAATTCTCAAAATTTGAAGATAAGCATACTTTCTTATAAAAAATATGCATAAAAAATAGTAACAAAGCTTGATTTACAAGGAGGAACCTAGAGTTTCTAAATGGATCTTCAATATGAATCATGATTCTTTCATTTTTTACATTTAAAAAAAAAATTAACGTATAACATCAGCACTCCAATGTCACACTCTCCACAAGTTCTAAAACTTCACTAGTAACATGATCCTTCCCCTATAATATGAAGACACATATAAGAACTTGTAGCTTTTATCTGCAATCTTTTTAGAAATGGCAAAACAAGACCAGGATTGATACACTCTGGATGCTTCAATTTTCACATTGATCCAACAATAATAGTAAATGAGATTAAAATATAAGTAGCACAAGACCATAGCAAAATATGGTACCATTCATGTTGCACAAAAAAATGATAGTTTTTATTTTTTACACAAAGTAGGGAAGCAAACCATCAATAAAAGCTTTGCCAGGCTTCTTTTCGCGAGAATGAAATATCCAATTAGTGGGATATTGACTACTATCTGCTCCAACTTCAACTGCTTTTTCAATAACCTGTAAAATAAATCTATTTGTCAACTAATAAATGCTAGAAAAGTATTCCTCACCACTTATTTTTCCAGGCTTTTTCCCCCATCGAGAATGAAATAACCATTCAAGGGGAAAACGGGTACAGTCAGCATCAACTTCAACCGCATATTCAATAACCTACAGGTTTTATCCTCTATATTTTTTATGGAGTCTACATGTATGATAAACTATAAGCATTTCAAAGGAAACCAGTATCCCACCTCTTTAATGCATTTATGCAAAGTTGAGCAGCCTTCTCCCGACAGAGTAGAAGCTGTCTGCCGTGGATGAATCCTTGCCTGTAAAAAAGGGAAATATAGTAGTCTATAAAGCATGGAATAAATTATATAATTTGGATCTTATCCAAGGCTAGAATGATAGTTTATTAACCACTGACTACAAAGAGAGTGCCAGAGCAGATACAAAGTCCAGTGAAATGCTAGTTCCAAAATAATTTAGAGCTCCTGATTCCTAATAATAATTAATAAAAATATTGATGCAAAAACAACCATCACCACTAAAATCTTTTCCCATTAAGTAGCATTGGCCTCATGAATGAAATAATGTCATAATGTTTTATCACAAATCTTGTCCGATGATAGACCATGACTATTTGGTTCCAAATTGTTCCTAATTCTTTGACATTGAAATATAAAAATCTAGTACAGTGTTAGTAATATTAAAAATCTAACAGCTTAAATTCATCTAGATCGATTTCAGTTCTATGTAAAAAAGGTAGACGATTTCATTACCCAAATAATAAGTTAACAACATAAGTCTGAATTCAATATTCATTTTATATTCTAGGAGGAGCATCATTGTTCCTCAAGACGGTGACAGGCTCACTTCAAATCCCTTTAGGAAGATTCATAAACAAAATATCTTTATGAAGAAACATGAACTATTTGGGGAGTGGTTTCCCCTTTAATCATACGTATACCCACAAACACAACGGAATCTTCATACCTAAGACTAAAAGCAACTAGTAAGTATCCAACATATTTCTTCTAAACAAAAAGTATGCTTTATTTATTCCCCATTCTAACTAGATATCAGAAAATTCACAATCTTGATGGCATGAACAAAGTATCTATCTGTTCAATCCGCACAGGGTCAAGGATCAACAAGAAACCTATAAGGAGGATTAGATAAAACCATCATCTTGCTGATGTAATACAGTAATGTTAATACAACCAAGGATATAATAATAGTCTATTAAAAATCAATTAATTTTTTTGAATTCATTTAATCATTGCCTATTAACCATTATATGACCATACATTTAAATTGCTAAAAAGACCAAGTTCAGATGTAAATTAAAACTTAACAAGTCACATATAAACTAAATTCTTCTTTTGTTAAAAGATAATTGGAAAATATCAAAGATTCAAAATCATAGATATGATGGATGCACTTACTTGGTACAGCACTTCATCTGCAACCCAATTTCCAATACCTGAAATATAGCTCTACAAAGAATGGAAATTTTATAAACTACAAGAGAAATATGATATGCACATATATAATACACACACATCAACGAAGTTGCCAATGTAAAGGGCTACACTTAAACAAAAATCTATGCTCACTGCATAATAAGTTAGCACGAGTAATTCATCGAAATAGATTTTATTTCAACAGTACAAAATTTACATAATGAACTCCATATTTTTTATCTTGTGCGCCTTCCCATTTGCCTCATATACACTCAAGCTCAAGTCATCCGCAAGTATACACTATGATATCCAATGAAGTTTAGAATAGAGAGTATTTTCGTTTCTCAAGTGAAAAAAGATATATTTTTCCCATAATTTTAACCCCGAACCAATATAAAAACAGAGAAAAAGAAAGCGTGTATAGTAAAATAATAATTATATCCTGATCATAAACAAATTAAAAGACAAGTAAAATACAATACTTGGGAAGTGATTAAGGTAAGCAATTAATACTTGATCTAGTAATAGAGCCTTGATTTCAGTTTTTTTCTTGTGCAAACGTTGAGTAAAGTCGTCAAGTGTCATGGGTTCAAAGAGTGCATCAGGACCAAGCTCAGATATGGGAGGCACTGATGTCGGCTATATCAAGAAAAAATGCAGTTAACATCAAACTTATTAATATGGATGAGAATTTGCAAGTAGGGTCACATTACATCTTTGAGCAGGCGAACTCTAGCAAATCGCCTTTTGTCGGTGAAAGACAGCTCCAAACCATCATTTAGCTGCACCAATGTGATTTAATCTGGTTAATACTCTTTTGAAGCTCACATAAATGACAACACTTACTGGGGAAACATATCACCAAAATTGACAGCTGACTATGCATGCGAAGAAAATTGAAAAATCAGAAGACAAATCACCCTTGCACAGAGGCACAAGAAAATGCTTCACTACAAACTATAACTTAATAATATTTGGAAACCACAATGATATATTACAACATGAAAGCAAAGACAAGTCATTACATGACATTACAAAACATATCTGCAAGCACTACCAGTCCACAATATGGAAACAAGGATGAAAGTCGTCACATGACAATACAAAAATTTCCTGACCCAACCTTTCACCAGATATGTTTTACACCATAAACTTAAAAAACTGAATCTAATCAGAAGTTCACACCCTTTTGCTCCCCAGAAATATAGAAAAAAATTATTTCCAAATAAATATGTTGATTGGAAAAACTCCATCCACCAACTATAACTTCTGTTTGTCTATTTAATCTTCAAGGTTTTGAATGGAAAAGAATGGTCTCTTGTGAAATTTTAACCCATCAATTGAAGTTGTCATGTTTTGTGGATGTAGACAAATTAATCTGTTTATAATATATTGTAGCCACAAATAGAATCTAGCCCAACTCTTAACAAATAGTCTACTCACATCTTACAACTGAATACCGATCTTATGAGTCCACATAAATTTGTCTTTAAATATTAAACAAGGCATTAGTTTTTGAGAGGTTACAACTAACAAGCCCAAAGATTCAAAGAGTGATAAATTTCAAGCATTCCGCTCATCAATGCAGTGACAGCTGTTACCTGAATAAAGAATTTAGAATATTTGGAAGGCCATTCATCCTCGTCATTTACAGCAGACCTGCATGAAAGTTTATATCATCGTATATTAACCATTGAGGGAACTTTAGGTGTCAAATCATTGCAACAAAATAACACACACGGCTCAAGAAGTTCTACACACTGAGACATGGGAAATTAGCTCAATATCAAATTAAAAACTGTTAATAGAAGGGTAAAATAAGGAATTAACCAATTGAAAGCATTTAATTCGCATTCTGAAATTAATTCCTGCTAGAAGTTTACATCTAAGCTTGGATCAAATAACGAGTTTAATTGTTACGCATTATAAGTTTTACATTGTCACAACCATTCATGAACATAACTATGAAGATAATTATGGTAAAAGTCACACATTTATAATGATCTAACATTGATTGTTAGTGTGAAAACTTTTTACACTGACGGTGTATATAAATGAAATCCTCAAATAATTTTGCATACTTGTATGATGCTAACAGGGCAAAATAACTTTTTAATATGAAGAAAGTTAAAGAAAACATCAGTATATTGTCAAATTGGAAAATGCATTAAAATCAGAGTCTATGTCCTCAAATGTTTGAAAACTTTAGCATTAACGTGTAAAGCAGAAATTAGTTAACGATGATCCAACGGCCTCACCTTTTATACTTTGTTACTGCAACGCCCTTGATGTATATAGCACCAGCCATGCCTAACATAGTTACATTTAGAAACTCGTAACTTAGAGAGAGAGAGGAAGTTAGGGTTTAGGAAAGTAAAAAGAAGAAAGAGAGAGTATACCGAATTGGAAGGAAGGAAAAGGAGGAGAATCAAGCTGAAGCCACATGTTTTTGCCCTTCCGGCGAGCTGCGACGATTGTCTTGCCAACAACGGAAGCTTCAAACTCGGAGCGAGAGATACCTTCGATGACTTTGGAATCATCAGCAACGATGCACTTGGTTATTTTCTTCCCGACACAGTTCTCTTCCACCGCTCTCCTCGCTGCCTCTACCTCCGGTAGCTCCGGCATTGTACTCTGCTATGAAGTTTTCCCGCGTTCTTTCTTCACTTCTCTTCTTACAACAAGCACAGTTATTTTTTCGAGGTTTTGGGTTGTTGTACCGTTACAGGTGAGCACGATTTCAAATCGTATCCGTTCATACTACTATCGCTGCATGCCAAACAACGGCTCTGATTGCTTTTTAAGATTTTGGCTTACATATGTCCTTTTGAATTGGGCCAATGTACATAAAAGGCCCAAATGAAATGTTTGGCGATCTCATCCATACACGTGTCATCATTCATTTGATGAAATCGAACGGTCACCACGCTGCCACATCTCTATGTTCTCTTACACTACACCACCCTTCAATACTCTCTCTCTCTCTCATACTCGTTTCTACGATCCGTGGTTGGTTTCATCTGGTTTCTCCCAAAATGCTGGCACGCCTCGCCGCAAATCGTTTCAACGAGATCCGTCAGATTTTCCGTCAGGTTTACATTCAATTTTCTCTCACTCTTTCACTTCCATTTCTTCTTCTTCTTCTTTTTATTATATTATTATTTTTCAAATTTTGTTTTTTTTCTCCCCCTTTTCGCAGCCATCGAGGGCTTTCTCAACTGCTCTGAACTATGTAAGTGTTCTTCTTTTTATTATCATTTCATTTTTCCCAATTTTCATTTTGATGGTTGTGATTGTTGATTGAATCGATTTTGTGTGGGGCCGCAGCACCTTGACTCTCCAGACAACAACCCCAACCTTCCTTGGGAATTCAACGATGCTAACAAACAAAAGGTATTGTTCCATTGTTCTTAAATTGTAAAAATTCAAACTTGGAGTGTGATTATCCTCGTATTATGTGATACACTATCAATATGTAGCAGTAATTCAGCATTTGGCCATCCTCCTCATTACCCTTTTGCTTGATTATATTTGTTCTTTACTCCGATTACTTGATTAATTGAGTTTAACATATAGGCCCTGTTTGGATAAATAGCTTAATTCAGCACACTTATCTTGTAATTGCTAATGTATAAGTTATTTCTACAACAAAAGGTAAAATTTAGTTGAACTGTTTTAATATTATAAGCTATAAACTGTTTTCATAAGCTATTATGGAGAGTTAATAGAAGTAAGCTGAAAGCAACTTATGGTCATGTCACAAGTTTTCTACATAAATTCTCCCAAAGAGTTTCACAAATGCTTATGCTGATAGATAAGCTCAAATAAGTTAATCTAAATAGGTCCATAGAGTTAAAAGCTTCTAACTAGTACAAAAGATATTGCCAAAGAGACCATAGAATTTAGGAATGTATGCCTTAGGATTGGTTTATCATAATGTTTTTATGAGTAGTGGTAGATAAATAGTTCAATATTGTCATTGTGTATATGATCCTATTTAGTAGTTCTTAGCACTTTTTTTTTTAAATTCTAAACTTCTAATGATTTTAATCTGTGCTGATTACAGGTTAAGGAGATTTTATCTCACTATCCATCCAACTATAAGCAATCTGCAGTGATCCCTCTGCTGGATCTTGCCCAGCAGCAGCATGGAGGCTGGCTTCCTGTTTCTGCAATGAATGCGGTACGTCGGCTTCATCCTTGAAATATTCGTCTTAGTATGCCTAGACAAGAGAGTTGGGACTAGCATCTATTGTAGAAAAGGGTACTTTATTTATGCACTGAATGATCACAAGCACAAGACATGCTATGTGATAATAGTTACACCCATAGTAAAGGAAGTAAAGAAAGATAACATGTAGAAGTAAAGGAAGATCAAAGTAAACTACAGGCCAAGCTATTAAAAGGGGGTTTAGATTTAAATGGTCTGTTGGTAGACATGATTTATGATCATTGTTGTCAAATGGAGGCCAAAGCTAAATCTGTAGTGGATCTTTCTCAATTGAAAAAGGATTTGGTTGTTATTGATGCCGATGTCTAGAAGACTAACCATGCTATGTTTTAAGTCTATGCATGCAGCGAGGTTTGCTTGTAGCTTCCTGTTGCTATGATACTGGCGTACAGCACTGGATGTCCTAAATTTACTTATTGTTTGTAATCTGAATTATAAAATTCTTAATAGTGGAGAAAGCTATTTAAATCCTGTATTAACAAGCAGTTTTGTGAATCATGCAGGTGGCTAAGGTTATAGAGGTTGCTCCTATTAGGGTATACGAGGTTGCCACATTTTACTCAATGTTCAATCGATCTAAGGTGAAAATCATATCTTGCTGCATTACTTTCATTTCTGCTAATTCATGTTAGTACAGGCCAAAACTAGTTGGATCAATCTCCTTTGAATATTCAGGTTGGCAAGTATCATCTATTGGTCTGTGGAACAACACCTTGCATGATACGAGGTTCACGAGAAATTGAAGAAGCTTTATTGAAACACTTGGGAGTGAAACGAAATGGTTAGTTAACCTGTTTTGATTTCTCCCATTACCTATTGCTGAACCTGATTTTATTCTTGATAAACTGGGACTGTATGTCTTTTCCTAAGAATTTGTTTCTTTTTACCTTTGATTTGCAGAAGTAACACAAGATGGTTTCTTTTCCGTTGGAGAAATGGAATGCATGGTGAGTTTTTCTATGAGAATAACTTATCTTATTTTCGGCATGTTCCTAATATTTGAAGTTGCATTCTTGCTTGATTTGCACTGAAGCAATCATTGTATAGGAAAAAAGTTTCATGAAGGACAAAACTGGACTCCTGGTGGTCATTATTTTGATAGCTTTAGATAACTCTGATATTTAATATACAAGTTCTTAGTATTTTGCCCTTTTCAGTTATATAAAGTTATCCAAATAATCCCTTAGATCTTTAGCAGTAAAAATCGATCTTTATGTGACACTAGTATCTAACTGAGAAAGATGAGAATCGCCTATCATGTTGGTTGGTAATGAGAAGTGCACATTAGAATTTTTCCTTGGGCTTAGCTCAACCCTTACAAAATCAGCTTATAAGCCCTTAGATCTTTAGCAGTAAAAATCGATCTTTATGTGACACTAGTATCTAACTGAGAAAGATGAGAATCGCCTATCATGTTGGTTGGTAATGAGAAGTGCACATTATAAATTTTCCTTGGGCTTAGCTCAACCCTTACAAAATCAGCTTATAAGGTAAGGGATGTCTTGTCTTCTGTGTTTGCATGACCAGACATGATTGCAGTCCTTTATGAAGTCCAAAGGAGTGCCAATGTGATGTTCTTGGCCGTAGTTTTATTAGTTAAACATGATTGAAGTTGTTGGTGTTATGCAGGGATGTTGTGTGAATGCTCCAATGATTACAGTGGCTGATTACTCTAATGGATCAGAAGGATATACTTATAACTACTATGTATGCCTTTCCTCTTTTCACTTTCTTTTTAGGGGGCAAGGGGTTTATTATTGTGCTTGTACTTCTGAAACACTCTTAAAATGTCATATCGATGTTTGATTCTAGGAAGATGTAACCCCGGAGAAAGTAGTTGAGATAGTGGAAAAGCTGAGAAAGGGCGAGAAGCCACCGGTAAGGATATTTGCCATGATCTATTTCATTATTGTCGATGTTTTAGATACTTCAGCATCTCTTTGTCGAGAAAACGCTTTCTGTTTTTCTTTTAATTGCAAAACTATTCCTTTTTCACCTTATTTTCTGTTACAAAGATCAAAAAGTTTTCTTATAATCTAACCTTTCTGAATTTTTAATTTTATTTAGCACGGTACACAAAATCCACGTCGGATTATGAGTGGACCTGAAGGGGGGAATACAACATTGTTAGGTGAGCCCAAACCTCCTCCATGCCGTGACCTGGATTCCTGCTGAAGTGTGATACCTTTTTTGCCTTCAATAATGTGAGGCTTGCACATTTTCAAGCTTGCCTTAATTGGAATATTATCAAATTGTTGGATCCTCAACCAATTTTTGTATTAACCTATCAGGATGGCTTCCTATTAAAATATCCGCTCCATAAAACGCCACAATTCTCTTGGCTTGTTTATTGCTACTACTTCAGTGTTATCTATGTTTTTCTGTACTCTGTACATTAGTTAATCATCATGAATGAAATGAAATTTGAGATTACCCTGGCATCTGATAATCTTCGTGCTATGCAAACATTTCCTGGCAATCAAGGAAAGTCCTCAACAGGACCGACCATAAACTTGGGATAACAACTTGTTAACTTTCTACTTTCTCTTCCATGTTCACATCTTGTATTTTTCAAGTATGAAAACAAATTACTTCAATTGTCTAGACCTGACACTTTATATTCTTTGGTTTAGGGTTATACAAAACTTGGTCCGGGCCATCAACCCGTTTTGGTCCGTAAGATTTGGGTTGGGATTGATCTGGTTCAAAAAAAAAAAATAGGAACAAAAAATAAGGACAAGACAAGGACATAATAGAAGAGGGATTAGATTCGGGTTATGCCTTGAGTTATTTGTCCTGTCTCAAATTATTTTATGGGTAATTGATTTTTTTAATTAATATTATAATTAACTTCATTATATCTAAAAAAAAGTTATTTAAAAAAATTATTACATCTTACATTACTCTACACTTACAGTCTATAGTTGAATGAAAAATGAATTGAATTGCAAAATATTTTTTATAAAATATTTTTTATCACCAATTTTCTTATTAAGGGAGGAGTAAATATTTAGTTGTGCATTTGATGATGTTTGTATCGTTGTTTAATAGTTTTTTAACCTACGTCTTTTTTTTTTTTCTCATGAACTATGAGTTACTTCTCGATAAATTTTGTTTAAAAAATGTTTATGTATTATTATTGTCATGTTTTTATTAGACTTCTATCTCGTCGGAGTTTGATTGGATTTAGGATTGGATTTAGGATTGAATCCGAGTCTAAAAGTTGACATGTTGAAGTCATGGGAAAGAGCATATCAAACCTGACTTAATCCTTCACTGTGGTCATTTGATTTTACAATATACACATCAATTCAGCTGTACCATATATTGTGAACTATCTAAGTATTATTTAGCCTTATATTTCTAATATTTTCCAAAGGTAAACGGAGTTTTAGTTTTCCAAAATTTCGCTTATTGTGTTTTTAGGATAAGCAATTAACAAAAAATTTCCTTTAAGATGATTTTAACATCGTAGGATCATACAATTTTACTATATTTGATTTTTATATTGTTTCCTAACTTTAAACAATCTATTGAACAAGAGATAAAAATTTGCTAAATGCTAAACTATTTATTATTTACTTTATAATTTTAAGCGATAAAATTTGAATCCTATTGGAAACAATTGTAAAATATCAAAAGAGTCACTTTAATTAAAAAAATTCAACCCCTTAATTTTATTTATTTTTAAATAAAATTCAATTTCTTTGATTTAGATTGCATGCAATCCTGCTTATCTAATCTTTATCGAACAACTAAAAAAAGCCTTGACGGATATATAAATAAAATTTTGTTGACTAAATTTATAAAAATTAAAAAAATTGATTATAGTATTAAATTTGATAACAATTTGAATTATTTTACTTTTGAAGAGGTTGAAGAGAGAATTAGTTTATGATTTTATCATAGTATTTATTATATATCACATGAAAAGATGTAACATAATTAAAGATAAATTAATAAATAATTAATTAATGTAGTGGAAAAATTGAAATGAGTCTTATAGAAAGATGAAAAACCTCAAGAGGTTATAGGTCAGAGTTAGTAAAATTAATCCTTAAATCAACATTGACACAATTATGATAAGTTTTTCCTACAACAAATTCGTTAAAAAATTGTCGTTTTGCAAGTTACGACATGAGTTACTCGAAATTAAGAGTATCCAGTAAATAGATAAATTGATAATTCAAATTGTAAATATCAGTTAAATTAATTTCTAAATTTTGTATATAGATCTTTAAAATTATAAAATAGTAATCAAAATAGTTTTATATTTAAATTTTTATCGTTGAAAATTATGATATGACATGTTAATTGAATATTTGGCATCTCCCCGTTGATTTTATATCATCAAAGCATGGACTAATTTATCCATAATTAGTTCATGTACAATTACAATTACTTCAAAATTTATTTTTTAAAATAAAAAAATTTAGTCGACAGATTTATTTTCGAAAAGAAGACTTTATTTATAAAATTGAATAAATCATACATTCAATATGTCACGTCGAAATATCTAATAACAAAAATATATTTCACACTTCACAAAATTATAATTTCACGTATGTTTTATAATTTGAAGCACCTATTTACATACTCAATGTAAAAGTAAAGTATTATTCCTTAGGGGTAGCATGGAAGTATCCGTAGGGTTAATAATGAATGAAGGGTATAGCGAGGAAGCGGACAGAACATTTAGTGCGTTTTCGAGAGAGTCGATGATGACAAGGCAATCCACGTGTATATATATATTTCGAAGCAAAAGTCCAATGTGGTCTCAACTTTGAATCCAATCCAACTATCAATCAATAATCTCATCATCTTCTCCTCAAATTTCCATTCCCTCTAATTTCTCCCCATAAACTCAACTTATGCACTGAAAATTACAGTGAATTGAATTGATGGGAAGTGCATCATCTATGCTAACTCAATATGACATCGAGGAAGTTCAAGAACACTGCAATCATTTATGTATGTGTGCTGTGCGCGCATCATCTTCCTTATCTTTTTTTTTTCTTCTTTGTGGCTATATATTATTATATAATATTAAGATCTGATTTTTATTTTATTTTATTTGTCTTCCTCAGTTTCTCAGCAGGAAATAGTGTGTTTGTATCAACGCTTTTGTCAACTTGACAGAAATGCCAAGGGATTTATTTCATCTGATGAATTCTTATCCATCCCTGAATTTGTTATGAATCCACTTTCCCAGGTAGTAACACTACATACCCTCTCTTTGGATTCAATTTATTATTTCAGTTTATGTACCTTAGAGGATGGTGTGTGTCATCAATTATCCTTTTGTTTGATGGTTTCTGTGCTTACTTGCAGAGGCTACTCAAGATGGTTGATGCTTTGAATTTTAAAGACTTTGTGGCCTTTTTGTCTGCATTCAGTTCCAAAGCTAGTACACACCAAAAAATTGAACGTATGTCTTGTTTATTCTTATATAGCTCAGATTTTTATGTATTGTTCTGTTGCTTCAGATTTTATTCTTCAGGTCTAGTTTTTGGATGAGTTAGGTGTCTGTTTTGATCTTAACCCTCCGGTTCCTAGGTAATCTCCTAGTCAAGGATTAGGGGTACTTAATAATTATTATCTTCTACTACTGGAAATTAGGGGTACTTAATAATTGCCTTTAGTTAAGGGTACTTATAGTTGTTTATGTCTATTGCAGTTATTTTCAAAGTATATGATTCAGATCATAATGGAAAGGTTTCTTTCAAAGACATGTTGGAAGTTCTAAAAGATTTGTCTGGTTCATACATGTCTGATGAGCAGAGAGAGGTATCACACCAAATATCTGCATGCTTCCTTGTAGTGTTTAATTATCAAGTAGTTTTATTGGCAGTTACTAGATAGAAAAACAAGTTTTCATTACAGTTCATCAATTACTACCGCTTTGACTTCTCTATTTTGAGTTTGGTATGCTGAAATCTGAGTTTAATATTATCTTGCTTCTTTAAGATTACTATATTCACCATCTTATAGATATAATACTGCTGCCAATGTAAATTGGGGTGTTAGTTTTGATTTCTTGGTCTCGCATTTTGCACGTGTCTATATTTCTCTGGTTTTGTTTCTGCTGTTTGTAGTACCTATAGATGAATTGCATTTAGATTAAACAAAAGCCAAAAGATGTTCTTTTTTCACTCACCTTTTCAGTTGTGCTGGATTTGGTATATTTAGACTTAACTGGTGCTAATATAATTTTGTTATATGTTGTTTGATTTACAGGAAGTCCTGAGCCAAGTTCTCAAAGAAGCAGGATACTCAAAAGATTGTTACTTGACATTGGATGACTTCATTAAGGTCTGCACATTTTGTAATATATTTCCTCTGAACAAGATCTCATAATTCAGGCCTAGTTATACGCCAAATTTCGGTTGAGAACTTGTGTTGACAGACTAAATTTCATATTGTTTGATTTTAATTTTGGCTTGTCACAGGTTCTTGGTCATTCTGGCGTGAAAATGGATGTTGAAGTCCCTGTTGATTAAAATTTTCCTGCAGTTTTCCCTGTGATCTTGCAAAATGAAATTGTAAACTGTATTATTGATGGCATTCTTGTAATATATAGCTCATATGGAAATGAGTAGTGCACAAAATACAGTTGTCCCCTTTCTTCTTGGGATTCTTGTAAAACAATTGTCTTCCAGCCACTAGTCCCATTGAAGCCAATTTGAGTAGTTTTGTTTGGCATGACTCAAGTTTTTGCATTCCTTGACATGTTTTACAACCTTTTTTGGGTCCCTGAATTCAAACTTCAAGTAATTCTTTTTGTATGAAGCTTCAAATTTGGTTGAACAAGATGATATGATTTCAACGTTGGTTATGCAAATCAACCATAGTTCATATAAGCATTTCTCAATTTTATTTTGTGAATTGAGTTGCCTTGAAATTGAAAAAGTACCAAGTGTACAAATTTGCTAGTGAAATTGGAGAGTTCATTGTTGAAGATTTGACCCAATACTTAAAGCAAATGTGGAGAATAATAATAAAAATTTGAAAATAAAATAGTTTTCACTCAGTTTTTTGAGTGACTTAGAACATATCAACTATAAAGATCATAGTTAAATGGCTATTTCTTGAAATTTTCAAGGCATGGTACTAGAAAACACTGGAAAAAATAATCTACAACACTGCAATTCATTCTTTATATTAGTAAGTACTGACTGCATGTCATGAATCACAAACTGCACCATTCAAAAAATTTACATATTTATAAATGTCGGCGAGTAAAGCATGATTAGTGATTACCATAGTTACATTACATGCAGATTAAATAAATCTAAATACTACATAGGAAAAAGTTAAGACAATAAACCAATCTAAATAAATAGCCAGGAAAAGCTTGAAAGTACTCTTAAGAACTTCTACATCTGTATCATTAAACACAAGAAATTTACACATAAGTTGGTCTTGATTTTGGTTTTTGGTTGCGTTGCGGCTCGGTACATGATTGTGCACACGGCCAAGATAACACGGTGGATCTAGAGAGTAGCTGAATCAACCTTTGGCGAGTGCCCTGCATTTTCTTGTGATGGCGCCGGCAAGCCAAAGTATGTAAAAGAAACTTGTCTAGGGCTGACATGGATCATCTTTGGGGTTCGTCGGAAGAAGCACCAACTGAAGCAGCTACCGCATTGCTCGTTGAACCATTCTCAATGGGTGGAGGCACACCCCACTTGCCTTCAGACTCAAGGGGCTCAAACACATGAACTATACCATCTGACAGTCCAACAGCAAACTGATTTGGTTCTTGTGGATGTGCCGCAATTACAAGTGAGTGAACATTAGAACTGCTACATAAAGAACAACATAGTTAGTGTTCAACAAGAAGTATTATTACATAAAAGTTGAGTTTTTAATATAAAACAAGAATTACCTGACATTTGCGGAAAGATAAGCAGAAGGATTGATACGGCATCGTAATCTAAGGTTTGAAGCACTAAATACACAGACTGTTGCATCTAAAAAGCTGGCAAATACCAGCTGGCTATCACATGAGAAAGTTGCATGTGATATTGGTGCAGCGGAATCTCGTGGGAACCACTACAACCCAAACTTCTAACATCAGAAAAATTATAGATAAAATTATTTGCAGGTAACATAAAAACTGAACTTAATGAACCAACCTGCTTTAAACATTCTAGTTTTGTTGCTTCATAAATGGCAAGCTGAGTTTCATGTACAACCAAGAAGCGGAACTGATCCTGGTGAAATTGTACTCGTGTATCTGCCTGTGCTGGTGGAGTCCGCCCGGGAGGAAATTGCAAGAACCGAGTCTTCTGTTTCTCCCATCCATCGGTATTCCATACACAAATCTGCACAATAAACATAGCAATAAGATAACTATCCATACTAATTGATGAAAACTAGTTAGTTAATGATCAAAAACTAGATCATTCAATGCAATTTAATAACTAGTTAGAGACAAATTTACGCTTGAAATTTATTACCTGAGCATCTGCCCCAGATGAAACTAATACATTCAGTACGTGAGAAAAAGCGAGACCAGTTATTCTTTTAGTATGGCCTTTGAGTTTACTTCTAACCTGTGAAGAAAAAAAATATGTATTAACTCCTAACTAATTACTTAAATCATAAGCAGGAAATATCCATCGACGATAATGGTACCTCATCTATGCGGACATTATATATCTGAATAGAAGAATCGTCCATGCCTATAGCAATAATATTGTTATCCTGAGGATGGAAAGCCAGAAAGGTTGCTGCAGGTGGTGGTGGCATGAATGTTGTCATTGTCTGCATTTCGCCAAGAATATTGAAGTTGATTAGTTACAAACCAAATACACACTTGAATAACCAAGGAGTTGGACTTAAGTTGATTAGCCTCAGTTTAGGAGAACGATTCGGACGAACCCGAGTTCGAACTCTAACTGGAATAATCTTTAGTCAGGTTTTACTTACCTCCCTATCAAACTCCGGATTACCAAGGCTCCTTTCCCATGGGAACCGGAAGGTTAAAAAAAAAATAGTACACACTTGAATGGTGACTTCAGCAAATATCTCACCTTGAAAGTCATCATATTGAACAGAGAAATCTTTCCACCCGAAGCTGACATTACGTAAGAATCATTTTTGGACAGAGCAAAGCATGGGACTGCATCCTCAGTATTGCTATCATTAATGTCATTAGTCATCAAGATGCCACTTGAAGGTTGCCACAACTGAGGCGGGACACTAGCAGTGGCCTGCGAGAATAAAAGACAAAAACATATCAGAGAACAATACTGTTTCTATTCCAATTATGAGATTTGCGAATAGTGATAGTGAGATAAAAGTAACTTCACATATTCTCATACCTTCCCAGATGAATTACGATCGTTTCGTTGCCATTTCCAGAGAAGATGAATGGCATTTGAACCTAATGCTAGAATAGCATTACCTGAATTAGTATATATCAACCTTGATATCTGTCATAACAAGGATGGAAATAATCAGAACATATCGTGCTTTATTTATTAAATAGTCATATGAATGTTTAAAATGGATTAAATTAGTAAGTAAATAACATACCTTGGTTACTCTAACATTCTCAGGTAGCTTCAACGATCTACATTGAGATGGTTCATTGATTTCAGTGAGCTTCCATATCTTTGACTTGTCATTAGATTCTTCACTTATTCTAGGTTTAATATCACCTAAGTTCCGAGCATCCCCATTCTAATGAGTTGAAAATGACAAACAGTACAGTTAATTGACGGTAATAACAGCAAAAACAAAAGCAATTATAATAAATAAAAAATATATAATAACATTCAGTGTGAAGTTCATTCAATCCTCATCACCAGAATATATCATCTAACAACTAAGAGTTGCAAAATGAGAAACAATAAAAATAATAAGAAAAAGCTAAAAGTAGCATTCAAGTAAATAACAAATCTTTCTGATAAAAATGCAAGATAAACAAACCATTCCAGCAATCGCTGCCACAGATGAGGCTCTCTCCGCAAGTGCAGCACTAGTTGCAGAAGTAGCAACTGACATTGGATTTATTGTAGGCTGCCACATATGTCATACGTCAGAATAGGTTCTATTCATAAGAGACAGAAAATATTTACAAGTCTACCTTTGTCATGGCTTCTGACGTTCTTGATGCTTCATATAAGGAATTCTCTAATGAACGCAACAAACGAATGCCGTCTCCATTGGCTAAGATTTTAATTCCATTCTCATTTGCCGAGACAGCTAAAAGAGATCCATCCTTATTGAAACGGATACGAGGGCTTGCCTAGAATTCAGGTAAGGTGTTAATAAGCAAAAGTACTTTTTCAGAGACTGGATTTCAATTTGCGATCAAATAATGAAACTTACAGGGAGACCACCATCAGCATCCACAGTTGTCAAAAGCTGAATATTATCCATATCCCAAAATTTAATGGAGAAATCATCGCCAGCAGCCAGATATCTGTTTTTGGTTGTATCGAACTGTACGACACCCAATGATCTGTTTTTGGTTGTATCGAATTGTACGACACCCAATGATCGTTTCCGAAATCCTTGATAAGTCCTTTTCACAGCTCCTTCACTTTCATTCCACTCAACAATAGAGGATTCCCCGTCCTTGCTAGTCCCACACGAAAAGAGCCTATAATATATTCACAGAAAAAAGTTTAAACAGAAAGCAATCAAAATCGATACTATAATTAACAATAAAATAAGATTCATATGACAGGTAAAACCATGGTTCAGAATGTTGACCTTGTACCATCAGCACTATATGCCATGGTTGTACACCACCGACCAGGAGCATCATAATCAACACGAGATCCCAAATTGTCATACAACCATGCTTTTATCTTTCCGTCTAATGCCGTTGAAAAGATGAACTAGAAAATTAAAAACAGATAGTATCAGCAAGAAAGCAACTCTGAACATATTCAAAGGATTTTATTTGAGGCAGTCTACTAACAGAACTAAAGGAACGAAGCCAACATTTTTGCAAAACTATACTAATAGAGCTATTGAATCATTCAAACATTATTATATCAAAAGTACCAAAGCCAACTTATACCTGAATGTTTTCTTTATAATGTGGACAGACGGAATAAACGGGAGCCTCATGACCTTCAAAAGTGTACTGCTTTATACCCGAAGCAGCATCCCACACCTTAGTTAAATGACTTAGTTAGCAACATATGGTTATCTTAAGTTCAGAAAAAACATGTTTGCTCTTTGATAAAGCTACCTTAATGGTCTTATCATCACCACAGGTGATAACACATAGTTGCTTATTTGGGTGAGAAAATGCTAGATCATTTACTCCGCCGACATGAGCATCAATCTAGAAATTGAGTTCATAAGCAAACAATTAGTCAATTACAAGAATGTATAAACAAAACCTAAATTCAGTACCAACAAATTTTTATTATATGTATATGTGTATACCTCCAAGTGCTGCCGTACTTCATCTCCACCATGGTAAGAGTATATCTGAACAATGTGCCTTGAGTAAGCAACTCCTGTTTATCAAACAAACTCGAACATTAGAAATTGGTTAGGTTGACTTCTTAATGTATATATTATTATTAATATTAAAATAGTATTAAATCTATATATCAAACTTCAAGAATTTTAAAAACACTAAACTTACCGAACAAAGCCCCATCAGGACTCCAAGTCACACGGTTGACAGAAACAGCTGGATCCTTGACAAGAGCAGCCTGAAATTGTCATGATTATATTTATTTTTAGGGAGTGTGGAACTACAAGATTCGGGATTTGATACAATTGTTCATTACAAACATCGACAAATAAAGCCAAGAAAGGAAGACCTGAAATGGCATTGAACAAGCACTCAGATCCCAAACTTTGAAGTTCCTCAAGACCAACCGCTCCCTAGAGCCCAATTCCCATAAACCAATGTCCGCCACATTTGTACCAACTGACATGTTCCATCAAGAAAAAAATCAGTCAATTGACAGTATAAATGGTAAATAATCGCAATTGAAACATGTCAACAACACAATTAAAAGGGTTTGGATGAGAAACCGACCAAGAAGTAAAGTCTGTTGAACTGGATGGAAGTCCATGCTCACAGGAGACGAGCCTTGGTTTAGAGTCCGCAAGACAGTCTTTGGCAAGTCCTCAGGTGAATTAAAAGCCTGACCATGACCATGACCCGGAAACGTCGCTGACAAAACATTGACAGGTAGATTTGCCTGCACAAAATGATGCAAGATCATAAGAAGAAATGCAAAATCATGCACGATGTTTCAATAAATGATACCAGATTTACCTCATCGGACATTCCTATTGGTCTTGTTCTCTTAGAAACGTGATCTGAATCCCCAGATGGGTAGTCGACAGAAGGATTAGTTGGAGGTGTCCTAGGGTGCTTCAAAGCAGCTTAAGAAGGCAATATGGAATGATATAAATCAAAGAACATACGCAATAAACAAACATAGTCTACAAAATCATAGCTTCACTAGGCATGAAGTGGTGGAGATAACAGAAAGCAAAAGAGTGGGATACCTGGTATAGACGGTGCACCGATACCAACACCAAGACCTATAGCTCCTCCTCCAGAAACCGAGGCATGTGCCACAGTAGTAGGATTTGACATCCAACCAGCCAGGGGCATCGGCACAGGCGCCGGAGTTGGTTGAAAAGGCTAAACACATAAATGTAGAGCATTCCAACAACAAAATAAGAATCAAAAGATGACATTGTGAAATTCCTATTAAATCAAACCAGTTTAGTGGCTCACCCCATGTGCACCGAGAGGGGGAAATCCTCCGGCTTTTGGTAAGGATCCTAGTAATGGAATATTAGCAGGAGATGGAGCTCGTGCACCATTTGGTTGTCCACAAGAGTGATCCACGAAAAGAGTTTTTATATCTGGATTTGGTCGTGGATTCTTACAAAGTTGGTGCTGCCAATTCAAGCTGTAATTTAATTTCAAAAAAGAAAATCAGTTATCCAATAATATCTTCAACCAATGCAAAAGCACATGCAGCAGCTCCACTACATAATAATGGTCGATCATTTAGCTGAAAAGAATCATTGAAGCAGACACTGCACAGCCAAATATTGCAACACATTGACATTGTAAACATTCTATGAACAAAGTTACAGACGAAGGCAATTGGCCGCACAAGCCCTATCACCAATTACAAATAAAATAGGAGTTTGGTGGTTAAGTGACAATAACACAATGCTTGTTTTCATGGCCATGGTGTACAAGAAAGCTACTGCGTGCAAATAACAAGTTTGTGTTCTGAATTGATTGACAAGTCAGTAACTTATACATCAGAAGAATTACCTTTGATTGATGAGAGTCCGCAACCTTGAGTTTTTAAGGTTGGGAAATTGCAATTTGTCACGAAATAGGGGATTTGCCTCAATCAACTTTTTGAGCTCAACCAACATGATTGCTCTTGCGGACTTTGTATCACCATACTTGGACAATTGTTCATTTTCCCTATAATATAAGAAACATAATAAGTTATATGCAATGCATCATACAAAAGTTTTACACAAAGTAAATAATTATATCCGTACCTAAAATTCTCGAGTGTCAAAAGCTGTGTGATTTCCTTGAACAATTCTTCATTAAATGTGGCAAAGACTTTCAAATCCTTCACTAATATTTCTACACCCTTGGACCGATCATGCCTACAAAAAATTAAAACGAAAACAGCCGATGTTCAATACTTATATACTAGAATGCTTGGTGAATGGTGAGTTGTCTAGAAATTATAAAAGTGAAATCTTAATGAACTTACTTGTCTAACGCTTCTAGATACTTCTGCTTCCTTATCTCGAAAAATATCTTCATAGAATATCTATTATCATCTACTTTAGTGAAACCAGATAGGTACTTTTCAACCTCATCCCAATTTCCATTGTGCACTTCATCTTCAAAATACTTCATGTTAAAGAAAAACCCTGACTCCTGCTCAAGCCTATTATTTTTAAAAAAACATGAAATCAATTAATTTGATAAAAATAAATAGATACTAAAGATGACCTATTATTACTAATAATTTGCTAATTATAATCATAATAATGAATAAAATAAAGTAAAAATATACTGAAATGGAAGAAAAAAAAACCCTACTTATGAACTGTCTCTTTGAACTTTTCCTCATCTAGAAACTGCAAGATCAAGAACACCAACTCTCTGCTGAGAGATGACATGGTAACCCTCTTTGTCTTGGATCAGATTAAAATCAAAATGAGCAAAAGCTAAACTAGATCTGCGAAAAACAGTTAAATCATTTAACAATCTCAACCATTTATGGAAGAAAACCTTCAATAACAGCAAAAAAATTAACAAATATAGAGTGATGCATCATGCAAAGAGGGCAAAGAAGAAACAAGGTTAATTTATTTAGGTAACAAATACAAAAAAAAAGGAAAAAACGAAGAAATTAAGTGTAGTAGATAATCAAAGAAAGCAACTTTAATCCTTTAAGGGAATCCAAGATGTAATAATAGAGCAAAAAAAAAAAGGGGGGTTAAAAGTTGAAATTAATTAAAATACGTAAAAAAAGCTTCAAACTTTAAAGTTTAAAGCAAGAGATTCGACACAGAGAGAAATGGTTTCGAGAAGCTTTTACCTTCGAAGGCTCAAACATGTGAATATGGAACACAACAACAACCACTTCAACACCACAATAACAACAAGACCAAACCTTTCTCTCTCCTTATACAAATGTTTCTCTCTTTCTCTCTCTATATCTATATATACATGGGTGAATTATTTTATATAGGAGGAGACAGGGAAGGGAGACTATAAGTTAGTTGACTTATCGATAAGAAGTTCTGCTTGTTAACATAAGCTATCAGATAAGTGAATAAGCTTATATCTAAGTGTAGGGCCCACTGAGCCAGCTTCATCTTTTGTTTTAAGAACCGGCTCGGAATCTATCTATCGGCTCGTGGGTAAGACTAGAAGATTGGTCAGATCATTGTGGTGCCGTACCTAGCTTAGTGGTTTGAATTTGACCGTTGGATTGTTTATTTCAAGTGAACGATGATGGATGATCGAAGATCGAAGGGTGAGAAAGCAGTGAGAATGGCTGGGAGAAGGAGAGGATAATTACCGAGAATGCGATTTTTACTGGGTTAAGATCTTTGGGAAAACGACAAAGTTTTTTCTTGGATAGGCCGTGAAAGTGTTTGTTTAGCCTCAAGTTTAGAGGAATATTACGGAGTCTGCCATTGACAGAGACATAACGTGATAAGGTTCGCGATAACGATACGATATGGTTACGAGATGAGATGTGAAATGAATAAACGCAATATATAGGAGTTGAGTTAATTAAAAAAAGTGAAGTGAAGTGATTAAAATGAAAATGTGTGGTGTGGTCGGAGGGTGAGAGCGTGTGAAGGTTTATTGTCCTCGTTTGCTTGCTGTCCTTGTCAGATTAGATGTGTGGGTACATTTCCCTATTTTCCCACGGAGCCATCAAATGCGCCAGCGCTCCCTTAAATAAATGTCATTTTGTTCTTTCACTTCATGTATATTAACAAATTATTAAAAATCATTGGATATAAAGTAGATTTATTATTTTATAAGTAATATATATATAGTAATAATTAAATTATATAGTAAAAAATAATTTAAATTATATTGAAAATTTAGAGTGGTTTATCTTAAGATAATTTTTTTTTTTACTAAAGTACATTTATTGAGGGAAGGAAAAAAAAAAAAATATATATATATATATTTGGATGAAATGATAAATAAATTCGCACACAACTGCGAATTCGAACTTGAAACATGATATTTAGCTTAACAATTAATATTTGTCGGTTGAGCTATACTTTTTGAATGAACTTGTTGGATCATTTCACAAGAGATTAAAATTATATATAAAAAAATATCTTCGAGGACAAGATAGGATCCTCTCTATTTCTTTTCTCTTCATTTATAGTCTATTTGGAAATAGATAGACCCAAAAAGTAGTTAGAGTTGAAATTCTCTCCATTTCTTCTCTTCTCCATTTTTTTCCTTACCAAAATTTTAGAATATAAAATATAGTAATGTGGCATTTAATAGACCCAAATATTTTTATAGACACAAAAACACCTCAAAACTATAGTAACAAAGTAGAGAAAAAATTGAGAGAATCTTGACATGCACATCCACTACTAAGTGAGTCATAGTATCATTATTTTTTTTTAACTAAAAGTAGTTAGCACATCCCAACAAGTAGGGTCTCTATCATTAAATTTTTTAATCTATTTTTGTTTATCTCTCTTCAAATCAACCATAAATTGAGAGAGAATAAATGAAGAGGTATGATCCTCTCTATTTATTCTCTTTCCATTTATAATCAATTTTGACACAAAGAAGTTGAAAAAAAATAAATTTAACGACAACCACGTTCTTCCCGCTCCTTTTATGATCATATGTAGATTCCACGGTTAAGTGAGTCTCACAATCATTAATTTTTTTTAACTTTTTTGTATTTATCTCTCTTCAAGTGGACCATAATTTGTGAGGGAAGAAAATGATAGAATTATATCTCATTTTATGGACCTTTTAATATATTTTAATAGTTCAAGGACAAATTTAAAAAAGAAAAAAAAAAAGTTAGTTCAAAGATTAAATCGATGATTTATTAAAAAAAGTCAAATTTGTCGTCAGTATAGCCATTGAAATCAAGTGACAGATTTGTCTCTCGCGTTAAGCTAACTATTATAGAGGAGTAACATATTATCATATACAATTCTTATAGATATACATATTGCGGGAGTCGTACAGTTTGGCCATAAAAAAGAGTGTCGGTACAACATATGGTCCAACATAAACCAATGTTTAAAAATAATTCAAAACTTTAATGATAATCTGCGATATTTTGTGAAAATAAAAGTTTACGATTCTCTTCGTCTTTCTAATTAAGACAATAATTCGATATCGATTTGATGAATTAAATTTTAAAAAACACATTTATTTATTTTACTTTAATAAAATAATGTTTATTTTCACCAAAATTTTAAATAATTTTTAAGTATTTATCGACCATGTTATAATTTATCTAAAAAATATAATTTGTGTAATAAAGTGTACGTTTATAACACTAAAAAGTGTATGTTGATGTTGAGTGTCACAAAAATCTATAATATGGCCCCCCCTAAAATAGTCCACATCAAGAATGCCTTAAATAATTATGACAGAAGGGAGGACCTCATTGATCGATGCTAAACAAATTGAAGTGCCTTCCCCACCCACCATATTCTGTGTGTGTGTTGCTTTCTTTTCTTCCTTCCAAACAAAGCAACAAAATAATTAAGTGCCCTTGTGCAATATATTTATTGTTACCAAACTATTTTCGATATATCATATATCAAAGATGTCAGACAGTTGGCCAGTACATGGAAATGGGACGCATCCATGGTTCTTTGAATGGAAAGAAAGGTAAGGTAGTGAAAATGGCAAATGAAAGCTCATAGATTATAGTACAATGTATGAAGAAAAATGTGGAAAGTGGTAAAACCCATAGTCCACATAGAGGGAATGTAAAGATAATTTGGTGATATAGAGTAAGAGAGTAAAGTGGTAAAAATATTGCATGTTTGACAATCCTTAACAATTAAAATACTTTGCAAAAAAAAAAAAAAACCACAAACAACAAAGGTCAAACATTCACACGTTTTAGAAAGATAATATAGAACTCCTTCTAGTCTCATATACAATTAAAAAAATTATCTCAGACTATTTAAAAAAAGTAAATAAATAATTTAAGTTTTTTAAATAGTACAAAAAATAAATGCATTTTTAGATTATTTCTTAATATACTCTTATGGTGTCATTTTGATCGATTGCATATTTTAATGGCTTAATTGCACTTAGTCCCCTATTTTAGTTCCTTTCTTGTTCTTCCTCGCCGTTCAATTTCAACTCACCGATATGAAACTCCACCGTTTTTCACAGCTTTGGTTAAACCACACCGTCGAACTTGACACCAACACAACCATAGGTTCAACTGTGCTTCTCTTTCTCTTCGGTTTACATATTTGGAGGAGGAGGAGGAGAAGAAGATTTATTGGATAAAATTAGGGATTAAGTCTCTGCTTGGATGAAATTAGGGATTAAGTTTTTCAAAATTGTTTTTTGAATTCTTAAAGAAATTGTTTTTTGTAATTAAACGTTGTAATAAAATATGAAATGTATTTTTCAAAATAGGAAATTTATTTTTAAAAAAATAAATTGTATTTTTCAAATTTGAAATAATATTAAAATGCAATTAATCCACATAAATTCTGCCACGTCATCTTTTTTGTTGACACATCATTAAAAAATGATATTTTATCAAGTTTTGGACCAAAATTCTATTTGAGAGACAAATAAAATGGGAGATTATTTTCGTGATTCAACTAAAATAGAGATTTTGGTGCAATTAAATATATTTTAATCAATTATTTTTGTGTCGTCAATGTTATAGATTTAGAGACATAGATATTCTTACTACTTGAATTTTGTCATATTTGTGGACATGTTGTTTTAGGCGATGTTGCCGTTTTATGTTATTAATTTGAATGTTGTGAGTTTGTTCGCAAATTCATCATTTATGTTTTTAACAAATTTAAAATTGTATTACATCATGTATTATACGATTTGAATCAATGAATATCGTTTTTTTTTAGTTAAAAAAAGTATATATTCTTATAGTTTAGTAAAAAAACTTTTTAATATATAATATTCTCTTTGTCTCGCAATGAGTGTCAAGTTAAGAAAAAAGTTGTCTCAAAATAAATATCATTTATATTTTTTAATATAACTTTAATTATTTTTTCCTATACTACATTTCAATGATTATTATATATACAACTTCTAAAATATAATTATATTTTGTATAAATAATAGTGAAAAATTTCACCAATAGTCAAGATGAGTAGTTTGGTAAAACAAGTTATTTATTTTTAGTTATTGCATTTCTTAATATATATCCAAAACTTTAAACAACACTCATTGGCGGACAGAGGAAATATGACAAAGCATTCTTGAGATTTTTTTTTATCTTAGAATAGATGGTAAATACTGAAATCAGGACATAATGTTCAACCTAACAATATCGACATTTACAAGTTGAACTATGACTTCTTGAGATATTCTTTATTTTTCAGCATAATGTAAAAATTATGATGTCACGGTGCTTACAAAGCACTAAAACCATTCATGTTAGAGTACTATTTGTTTATATGTTTAAGTGGGTCACACAGTTACACCTTATTTATAATATTTTAATGGTAATATCAGATAAATACTGAATTTTTCTAACCCAACACTACAAAAAATATTATATATATATTTCAAGGACACTTATTTATTTTAATATAATTTATTAAATAAAAACCCAAAAAAAGTTGAAAAGAAAGAAAGTAAATCTTCTTACTAAACACTCGTCCAAATAGACGCGGTGTTTTTTCAAAACCATAATAGGAATACTTATTTAAATGAGTGCTAAATAAGAGAAGGAATCTTAATGTGATCCCTAAAGAATGACATTGGCAAGGTGCTACGAGTTAAAGAGGGTCGTGGAATATGGACTGAGGGACCCATAAATTTCTTCTCCAAGAAGTATGTGAAATTGGGTTTGGGGGTACATATAAATAGCCCTGTCTCTGTCTATCTCGTGTCGCATCGCATCTACCTCTTATGGTTGAGTTGTTTGGTGGAGTGTAGTGAACGAGAGTTTATTTCTCTGCTCTTTGTTTGCTACTAGATCCACAATTTCTTGCTTTTTGAGTTCTTATTAGCAGGTGACTTTTCAAAGTGGAGAGAATAAAAAAATTAAATTTAAATATAAAGTGATGTAGATTTTATGATTGTTTTATAAGAGTGAAAGTGGAAGGAATAAAGATACTTATTTTTCTTTCTTTATTTGATTGAAAAGAAAGTGAGATAAAAGAATGTGTATGATTAGTAATTAAGTGACATGCATACCCTAATAAAAGTAAAAATTAACTAACAAAATTAGAAAAAACTTCACTTGTTTTTGCTACCCTCCTAATCTCATCTCTCTCATTTTCCTTAGAGGGGTGGACAATGGACAGACTCTTAGGGAGGAAAAGAAAGAGAAATATAAATAAATTTTTTAATTTATTTGAAGTAATGATTTTTGTAGTGACTAATGAGAAAATATTTATCTTTAATAAATTTTTTAATTTTTAGAGTATTATAAGAATGTATAAACGATTTGACGAATTTATGTAAACTCTAAATTTTTTCAACAATATACTTTTTAAATTCATTCAAATTAAAAAAATTTATATTATTATGAACAATAAATACCTTAAATCCCTTCGCTTCTCAAAATGTTTCCTTCCTTTCCTTTCCCCAAAACCCCATATTCCCCTTTCCTCCTAAATTTCCAAACATAAAGTTTCTCATTCAAATATGAGAAGAGTTATTTTTAATTATGAGTGGATCTATTTTTGTGCTTTCCTTTAAGCCAAACATCAAGTATTTTGACTTTGAGGCACTTTCCCTTCCTTGTCTTTCTATCCCTATGATCTGGCATAAACTAAACAATGCATTTCTGGAAAAAAAATATGTATGTGGAGGCCATCGAAAAGGGTGTAAATGAAAAGTAAACTTCAAGAAATAAAGCATATTCATGGTAGTCGATAAAAAACTAAATAAAAATTTATCAACATTTTAGAATTTATTCGTTAAATAATGAATAATTAAACAAATAATTAATTCCTTTTATTCTGATTAATATTTTAGTTTTTATCCATACAAATAATAGATAATTAAGAAAAAATTTTTTTTTTTAGTCTAATTGACATTTTTATTTTGATCCATAAAAATAACTTATGGTTAAATAAAATAATTATTTTTGTCTATTTGACATTTTTTCGCTTCTACTCATAAAGAAAATGAATTGTTAAACATATTTCATATTCATTTAGTCGATTTAGTTTCGGTGTTTCATGTTATTTTTTCAAATGTGTTCTCGTGTGTTTCATATAGTATCAGCCGATGAACTTTCGGTATTTTAAATTCTTTTTGATCAATGTTTTTCCGGTGTTTCTTGTTGAATTTTTTAGATTGGAAGTGTACTAAACACATTATAACTTGCGAGAAGTAAAATCTGACCAATATTTGTTTCAGTCATAATTTTAAGTCGAATTCTCTTAAACGATTTGTTTTTAACTGAAACTCGTTAACACTTTGAATCTAGTCACTTACTTATGTTAATTGGATAAAAAAGTTAGTTGCACTTGTTATTAGTTAGTTATTTAATTACACTTGTGAATTATATATTAAAAGTAAAACTATATATACCTTATTGTAATTTAATATAATTATCGATCATTTTCATTATTAAATACATTTTTTATAGGACATCATCCTTTATCTTAAAATTTGTTTCATAAAAAAAAAAAAAACAATTTTCATATTAACTTTTATAAAAAATTGTAATAGATTTAATTTAATTCGTCCTCGTATTAAAAAAAAAAGAGAGAATCATATTTAAATCATAACCATCAAATTCTCTATCTTTATTTTGAAACGCATTTTCTCTCCCATTCTATTGGAAGACCCGTTCATATGATGTTCTGACTTGAATTGAGAGTGCAGATGTGATTGTCCCATTGACCATCCTTTAGTTGGATCTCAATTTTAGGGGGTCGGGGAAAGATTCAGATTGGATAGGTATCAAACTTTGTTGTTTGATTGTTAAGCTTAAAGCTCCTTCAACTTGGAAACTTGTACTTTACTAAAACTAAACTGCCACACGTTCATCTTACCTTGGCTCTACAACACTACACAACACACAACTTCTGACTCTGCCCGCAATACATGTCTTTATATATATATTATAAAAATATATAAATTAACATGTAGACAGACATATATTTCTTTTTAAATGACTATTTGAAAAGAAATCAATTTTTTAGTTTTTTTTACAATAATTTTTAATTGACAAGGAAGAATAAAATTGTAATTAAATAATTTAAATGAATATTAAAATTATAATAAATAAATAAATATTGCACAAAAACTTAACATTCTCTTAATAAATGCATCGATAATTGAAAAATACCAGTATAAAATTATTTGATTAAATAAAAATAAATAAAAAATAAATAAAATTATAAAAAAGTAATTTAAATGAAGGATAAAATGGAAAGAAAAAAAATCAAATCAAAATTTAATAATCTCTTTACATACACTGTAAGATAATAAATAATTCTTTTAAAAAATAGAAATATATTTTTTTGACTAAATACTAATCTTTTTTAAAGTTAAATATTTTTCAATGTATAATATTATTATAGTTAAAAAAGTTAAATAAAATTACTAATGATGAGAAGACAAAAAAATAAAGAATGGCAAGTGGCAACTAAAAGTAAAATAAAATAAAATGAAAAGAAAGAAACTCAAAGGAACAGAACAAACAAACAAATACAAACAACCTTTCTCTCCCCAAAATTTGCCGTACCATGCGTTTCTCCATCTTATTATGTCACACAGAGAACATTTTGTAGATTACCCAATCCAATCTATAATCCATTCACCCAAAGATCTAGGTTTTACTCTGCAATAAAATCAAAAGCTTCATCTTTAATATCTATTATTCTTTTACCTTTCAATCTGTAAGTTCTTTTTTTCATTATTCTTTTTTGTTCTTCAAGATCTAGAGATTAATATTATTTATTTTGGATCTATCAAATAATAATGTCTCATCGGAATGATGCTAATTATACTTCAATACCTGTTAGCTCCTCATATATAGAATTGCAGCCACAAAATGATTCACCAAACTCTTTTCAAAGGTTATCTTTTGATGAGGGTGGGGGGTTTTTAGGATCTAAGGTTGATGATAATGATAATGATAATGATGATGATGGTTTTGAAATTGATATTGATAATTATCCTCTTGTTGTTGGACCTAATCCTAATAATGGTTCTGGGGTACCTGGTGCTGTTTTCAATTTGACTACTACTATTATTGGGGCAGGGATTATGGCTCTTCCTGCCACCATGAAAGTTCTTGGTGTAGTTTTAGGGATTGTTTTGATTATTCTAATGGGGATTTTGTCGGAGATTAGTGTCGAATTGTTGGTTCGATTTTCGGTTATGTGTAAAGCAACCTCTTATGGTGAGGTTGTTGAACATGCTATGGGAAGGCCTGCTAGGATTTTGTCTGAGATTTGTATTATCATGAATAATGCTGGTGTTTTGGTGGTTTATTTGATAATAATGGGGGATGTTATGTCTGGTTCCGTTCATCATTTAGGGGTTTTTGATCAGTTAATGGGGAATGGTATTTGGGATCAGAGGAAGCTTGTGATTCTTGTTGTCATGGTGGTGTTTTTGGCGCCCCTTTGTTCGCTTGATAAGATTGATTCGTTGAGCTTAACTTCAGCTGCCTCGGTCGCTCTTGCGATCATGTTTGTCATTGTTGCTTTTACTGTTGCTTTCATTAAGCTTGTTGAAGGAAAGATTGACGCTCCTAGGATGGTTCCGGATTTAAGCTCAAAAAATGCCATCTTGGATTTGCTTGTGGTGATTCCAATCATGACAAATGCATATGTTTGTCATTTTAATGTGCAGCCGATATACAATGAGCTTGAAGGTAGGTCTCCTCAGAAGATGAACCGAGTAGGAAGGGTCACAACAATTTTGTGCATCTTGGTTTATTCTGCAACAGCGCTGTCTGGTTACCTATTATTCGGGGAAGATACTGAATCTGATGTCCTGACTAATTTTGATAAGGATCTCGGAATCCGGTTTAGTTCGGCCTTGAACTATATCGTTAGAGTTGGCTACATTCTCCATTTGATACTTGTCTTTCCTGTTATTCATTTTTCGCTGCGCCAAACGGTGGATACCTTGGTGTTTGAGGGATCACCTCCTTTATCAGAAAGTAGGAAGAGATCACTTGGGCTGACTGTGGTTCTGTTGGTCCTCATTTATATTGGTTGTACCATGATTCCAAACATTTGGACAGCTTTTAAGTTCACTGGCGCAACTACGGCTGTTTCGTTGGGTTTCATATTTCCATCTCTTGTTGCAATAAGATTAGGTCATAAGGGTGACTTGAGCCATGTAGAATGGATTTTGTCGTGGTTAATGTTGATATTGGCAGTGACTGTTAGCATCGTAGGAGTCATTGGTAATGTCTATAGCATGGAGAGTAAGTCTTAGTAACACTTTGTATTGGTTAATGGTTGCATTTCATAGGAATCATATGGTATATCAAGTAAGAGACATACGAAGGTGATTTGTTCATTGGCTCTGCTGCATGTAATTCGTGTCAAGCAGTGTAAGATAGGCAATGTGAGGATCATTCTTTAATGCGGATAAATATTTTTTTTATTTTGCCGCAGCCACGATGATTACGGTATGAGATGCACATAATGCGAGTTGATGATCAGATGTTTCCAGTGTGAATGGAATTTTGTGGCTTTTGTTTGCCATAGACATAGCTAATACAGTTCTGTCAACTCATGATGACAGTTCTATTTTTATTTTTTTCATTAATTTTATATAGTATAATGATGTTACAACTTCTAGTAACAGATTCTTACGACTGCTTAAATGAGATTAGTTTCATTTTCCAGCAGAAAATACGTAGTTGGTTTGCATATACTCCAATTTTTCTTTTGAACATTGCTCATTAGCAATTAGCATATACTTGAAAGTTGAAACACTTTAACTTGTCAATGCTTCAACTTTGCATCTGTTCTTTTCTTTCCACACAAGCTGAGCCTGATTATTGTTCATTACAAGTTTCAATGTAAGACAGTTTACTCGGTTCAAGAGTTGAAACCCTGCACACAACACACATGCTCGTCCGCGCACGAATAGAGCGCAAGACAGTTAATGATAACATTCATAAAATACCAATGTTTGGTTTCTTTTCCTTTTGTTGCATATTTAGTTATGTTTGTTTGTGTTTTTGATTTAGACTTAAGTTATATAGTTGCAATACCTTGTCTTACAAATCGTTTTTCTTTAAGCTCCAAGTCATCATCATAAGACAAGTTTCTGATCCCAACAAACTGGAAATGGGAAAAAGAAAAGCATAGTTGCAACTTGAAGGAAAATGATGTGTCACACCTCCCTTGATTATGATTACTAGGGGAGTAGGGTCTCTAATACTCCCCTTAAGTAATGTCATATCATAAAAGCTTAATTTTGTTATGGGCCTAAAAATGGTTTTAACAACGATCTGTCCCAAACATTACCACAAACCAGAGGCTCTCCAGACACATGTCATGCAGTCTTCCCATTATTATTTTTAAGTATTTTTAAGGTTAAATAAATTTTTAATCTCAATAAAACTTTGTTTTTAGTCTTTGTAGAAAAAAATCACACGTTTTAATCTTTACAAAATTATTCTACAAGTTATTTTAATTTTTGTTGAAATGAAACATACTTAAACTTTTTAACTATTAAAGTCAAGGAACGAACAAAATGATAAATTATTTGTTCTTGAGGAGGAGAAAACGACTGAAATTGAATTTCAAAAGTAGAAGTTTATTGTCTTCCTTATTGTAATGCCTGATCTAAGACTAAGACAATGATATGATAGTAATAGTTTGGTAAAAATAAGATAAAATAGATTGTATGCTTCAAATTCAACTCATATTTTTTGTTATGAAAATCAACCTAAGTGTGAAGAAGAAAATAACTATAACTTCTACTTTTGGAGATAGCGTCGATGGTCGTTGGTGGTTGACTTTTTAAATAATTTTTAAGACCTAATCCATGATAGATCGTATATCAAAGTGGTCATTAAAATTGCAACATTTCATTCCTAAACTTTCATAATTTAAAATTTGGAAAATACTTACCGGTGGCGTAAGAGTATTGTGAATACTATAGTCTTAAAAAATCTATGTATGGCTTAGATTTATAAGTTATTAATTAATACTACATATTAAAATAAATTTTAATATCGATCACATCCACTATTGACTATTACTTGATATTTGAAATATTTAAAATTTCAATATAGTTATTTTTATTTTCATGATTGAGATAATGACTTAAATAATATTGAGTCGATAAAAATAACAAAAAAACAATAGTGGTCGATAAAAATGACTTAAATGATATATATATTAGTCATTTTTAAAAAATATCAATGTGGAGAGTCGGAGTGAATTTTGTCTCCCACACTCCGACAATTTATAAAAAAATATCAAATAAAATGAATAAATACATGTATATAATTTTTTTAAATAATAATAATTTTACCAGCAGAACGGGTTTAGGATGGATATCAACATCTAAACCCCGCTCTTTGAATTTTAATTTTTGGAGAAAATTTTCACCCGATTAAAGCAAGATTTTCCCATCAAAGTTGAAACGGGTTTGGGTGAGTATCCACGTGTGCGAGTTGAGTTGGAATACTTAAATGTATCTTATATTGAATCAATATCAATCTGATCACTGTTTTATTTTATAAAAACAATGGGAGTTATGAATTATTACTTCTGAAGAGTATCGTCGATAATTATTAAAATTTTCAATAATTTTTAAGTATTAGTCAATGGTGGATCACTTGTGAAAATAGTTTAAGATCATATAGTTCATATTATACAATCTATTTTATACTGTTAATCAATCTCAATTGTAGATTTAGATTGGACCGTACTCTTAAATACTTTTATTAGTAACTGGTAGAACTTGACACGAGGGAGTATATTTAACTTTTGATTGATATTCGAATATAGAAAATACAAATTTAACTCTTTTAAATTGAAAAATTGATAAAGTGATTAAATTAATTATAAATATTATAATATTTATGATTGATTATTCATGTGAACATTATTTACTATTTATTTGATAATTAATAATGTTTATTTTATTTTTAAAATAAAAATTTCATTTTAGAGGAGAACGCATGTGTTCTCTCTGTTCAAATGCAGTAAAAATATGGTTATTTATTTATTTATTTTTGACAGGGATAACATGGGCTTTTCTTTATTCCATTAATGTTGCATCAGTAATTTGATAATTTCGAAGTTTCTTTAAATAGGACCAGTTCTCAGATCTCACATCCCGCGAGTCACATGCTCCATACTTCATCCCTTCTATATACTGTAATATCAATTGTTCTTTATTTTTAATAGTATATTTAATTAATATATATGATTCTCAATTTAATTCATTTTTCACTTTACATTAATAATGATAATAAATACGCATAAAAATATTTTAGTAACATATATTCTTTCGATTTTATTTATATATTTTTTAATTCATGTACAATAATTAAATTATATTTATTATTTTGGCAAACCAATCACGAGGTCTACACATCTCCTACAAGTGTTTAGATTCATATAATTGTTGATGTTTTAACTTTTTAATTTTAAAATTATTAATGTTATAGAAATTCAAGATATAATTAACATTTTTTTCCTTATCATGCCATTATTAAAAAAAAATGAAAATCTGGTGTAATTTCAGGTAATAATATCAATTAATATATATATATATATATATATATATATATATATATATATATTTTTTAATGTGTGTGCATTAGCCTTAAACATCAATAAATATGAAACTGAGATAGTGGGATCAACGAAAATGCATTAAAAGATTGAGATTAATTAGTCTACACTTACAAATAGAGTAAAAGTGTAATAATTGAGGAAGATGCAAGTGAACTTAAGGAAAATGTGATTTACCATGTGTTTAACTAGCCCTCATTTCTTCAAAAGAAAGTGTAGCATAATCATTAAAATTAAAGTTGCCCGACACAACCATTCAATCAGATAATATGGAAAAACTATCCACCACTTATTATTAATATACACTCATTAATTAATACTATTTTAGATTTTATTTCATCAAATATAGAACTTTTAAGTTTTAACACACATTTTACATCTAAGATTGAACATTTAGTGTAATCTAACAATGATGATCTAATAGCAGTGACTAACACATTTTTTAATAAATTTTATTATCATCTTAAAATTAAAGTTGAATCTAACACAACTTCACAAAATTAACTCATATTGGAAGAAAATTATTCAATATCTATAAATACTTTTATCGGATTTTATTTTATCTAATACTGACACTCATTTAACAATAATTTTCCCTTAAATTGACATAGGAAGAATGAAAAATCCAAACTCATCATATTCACATCACATGGGAATAGTGCTGTGATATTTAAATCTGTGCTCGTGAACCTACATGGATCCAAATTCTAAAATAAAGAGCATTTTTCCTAAAAGCAAAATGAAAACATGATCACAATTATTGAGATACAACAAGGGAAAGTGTTTATGAAGCGTTGAGACAAGCTTTTCCCATTTGTTATAAAGCCAACGCGAGTTTTGGATTACTTTTTGTTCATACCTACGTTCAGCTGCATTTACTTTGGAGAAAGAAACAATAAATTTTTTTTAAGGAAGAAAAAGAATCTCACATGGCAACCGACACTTATATCTTAAAGTAGTATAATTTGGCTAGCCAAAACATTTTTGTGATGTCTAAAACCCTCTAAAGTTAAAACCATTGTACTTTAATTTCATCAATAACTTGCATTGCATATATATGCTTGTAATATCTTTCAAGTTTGTATATGTCCCAAAATAATTACTACCGCACGTACATCTAATCCTCTTTATAACCATCTTTGACTATTTTTTCAATGTATATAATAAACTTAATTAATCTGTTCATTTTACGTTATATGTTTTTAGAAAATCATTTGTACAATGTACATATAATGTATCTAATTTGTCTTTTTATTTTTCAAAATAAATTAGTGGTATTAATAAAATGATATGTTTGAAAAAAAATGCATCTCATAATTTAGAAAAAAACTTATATTTACAACATTTTTTTACAATAAATATTGCCCGTAAACCCAATAAAATATTCTATCAAATTTTTATATTAATTATAATTCATTATTATAAAAGTCTCTTGTACCGTGAAAAACCGTTCTATTTATACGCTTTTGTTCTATTTACACGCTTTTGTTTCACCTTATCTATTTTCTAAGTGTGACGTCTATTTTATAAGAAATTTAGATTGATTTGCATTCAGTTAAAACCCAAGCAAATGTGAAATTTGTCATTTGCCACTTTCCTCTCAACTTAATTAATAAATTCACCAAACCAGTGTGGGTTCCTTTGACTGACGGTACTATATGTTGTCCACAATAATAAATATAAATAAATAATGATAAAATGTGGCCTAATTTTGGAGGAAACATGTTACATCGACGTGGGCTACAATGTTACAATACATGCCCCTCATAAATATGTGATTTTGCTTTTAGTCACTCTCAATCTCTTACATGCGGCGGAGACTAGAGTGTGTAAGTTAATGCATTCAACCATCATTTTAGATTGTGTCATCTCATAATCGTTAAATAAAATATTAGACAAATATATTTAATTATTTTATTTGTGTGATGGGAAATTGATTGGTTAAATTTTTTATTTTTTTTTAATAGTTGTTAATAATAACAATTTGATATGGTTTAGTTTACAAATTATCGATATGATTCGAAGAATAGTATGGCTCAAATTTTTTGTATAAGTAACTTCAATTTGGCTTAGAAATAAATAACGGATACTAAATCAATTTGGTTATGTTGTGTTAAGTAATATATCTAAATATTTTTACAAGATCTTAGAATTAAATATATATTTAAATATATTTTAGATTTAAAATAAAATATGATTAAATAAATAAAAATATGATATAAAAATACGTTATTTTATTAAATTTAATTTTATATAAGCGATGAATAAAAGTTTATGATATTAATTTTTAAGTAAAAAAATTTTCAGCATCCAACCATTCTATATCTATATATATTGATAGATATCATAGTTGAAGTTGAAGGTGAAACATAACATTAGCAATACAAAATATAAAAATTTGACACATATTAATGGATTGGTTCACATGGCTTTCAAAAACAAACCTTGAGCCATCACTAGTATATGAATATGGCCTTATCTTTGCTCACAACGAGCTTGAAGAAGAAGACATGTTTTACTTCAACCATGACTTTCTCCAAAGCATGGGAATCTCCATAGCCAAACACAGATTAGAAATTCTCAAACTTGCTAATAAAGAAAAGACAAAGTTTCCACACACAGTTGCAAGGTTTGTGGCTGCAATCAAGAGGACAAAAAAGTACTTTGTCAACTATGTTAGAACTTTTAGTAGTCACTGTGAAGAATCAGCACTTGTTGTTGTGCCAACAAGGCATGGTGGTGGATTTGGGAGAAGATGGAAGAGTGGCATGATGAAGAGGAACAAAAAATTGGTGGTTCCTAAGCAGGAGAAACTGTTTCTAACTAATGGAAGTTCTACACAAAGTGTACTGGTTCCTGGTTTGTGTGGTGGACTTGATGGTTGTTCTAGTCCTCTTGTGTATCATTTTCAAAAGGAGCAAAAAATTGATGGATATGGTGGTGGTGGTGGTGATAATGATGATGATGGTGATGGATATTGGTCTGCTGCTGTTGAAGAAATCAAGTGGGATACCATGTTCAAGGATCTTAAACCAAACTAAAAGTTTTACTAGATTTGGATCATCTACTGCTATAGTATGATGCAACAGCTAAAGAGGATTCAATTTCAAGTTTTCTCGAATTTGAATTCTCTCCTTTCAAATGCTCTCTCCATCATTTTTATATGTCTCTTAACTTCTCTCTTACTTTCTATCACTCTCTCTATCTATCTCCACTCGTGGTCTCTCGAACACTCTTTGTTCTTTTGTGTTCAAGTGGAAAAAGAGGATCCAGTTATTGTTTTTTGTGAAAGGATTTGGATCCACTACAATAGTAGAGGATCCAATTTCTTTTTTTTGGTGTGCTTCCTCAATTTCTTTTTTTTGGTGTGCTTCCTCAAGAGAGATTTCCGATGCACCTTGAATTCTCTGCGGTTGGTTGAATCAGTCTCCTTTACTTGAATTACATGTTTATGCCTTGATAGGGAAAATTACATATCAGAATCATGTTTTCTTGGCAGTGAAGTATTGAGGTAGGTATTTAGTTTTGTAGCAAAAAGTATATAATTTGAGTTGGGTTTGAGTCTGCTTGACTTGACTATATGCACTGTCATATGGCTTATGTGGTGATAGTACATATTTGCACATTATATTTTGATATTATCTTGGTATTCATGTCACTTAATACTTGAGCCTTTCATTTGTAAACCCGTTTAATTATTATTTGATTGTTTGCAGCATAAAAGTAAAATTTAATAACTAAAGTTAAACACTACAAAACAAGCTTTAAGAAAAATGATTGTATTCTCAGAAAAATTGTCTTTGGTTGGTATTACATATTTATATCTCTTAAATGGCTTATATTTGATAAAAATTCTTGTGGATCCTACATGATTTTGGTCCACTAAGACATCTTCTTGGTGGGTATATCAGAAGCATCAACATTAAATCTCAAAACTTATACCCGGTCCTCTTCAGCTAATTCAAATTCTACAAACCATCGTAATGAATTGCATTCGAAATACCTCTGATGTTCCTTCTTCAAATGGCGAATGTTCTAGCTCACAAAATGGTAAGGTAGTCCCGTGATTTTGAGGTAGCAAATGAACTTGAGATTAGAGATCTCTACACTTTTTGTTGGAGGCTTCAAATTATTATAGACTCCCAAACAAAGTTGGTTGGTTGTTGACCCTTGACATTCCAAAAGATATTCATTTATTAATTGGAGGAGTATTAATGGTACACTGAAAAATGTTAGAAAAGGAGTTTGAGAGAAATTTCCATTCTAGTAATATGAGAAATCAATTAGGAAGTAAGGATTGTTATAACTTGTTCAAGTGGCCAAGCCTAATAATAAATGATTTATTTATATATAATAAATGTCCATTCTACATTCACACTTCAATGTTTATATTATATACATATAGAATTTTACAAAAAAATAAAAATAAGAGGCATAATAACAATGAGTATCTACACGTACAAAATAGATTAGAAGCTAACTGATAGAACTGGAACCAATGATGAGGCGAAAGAAAACCTTTATTTTTTCTTTTATACAAGATTCAGTGTATACCAAAGCTTTCAAGTTGAGGCAAAAGTTTCAGCCAATGACTAATCACTGTTGCGTTGTGTGGCCGCCAAACATTATATGATTATATCAATCAAAATAGGGACCACCTAAGGCTCAGAATTTTTCAGTAGTAGCACATAAAAGCCATAAATATGCTTAGAGTAGTCTCTATATGCTCATTGAATAGTGACTGCATAAGTTTGGTAAGTTTTGTACTTAGCAGATAATTTTGTCCAATCTCATTGATTTGAATTATGCGACTGGCGAAACGAACCGACAGCATATAGCATTTGATATACTGGTCTTATTCTAACTGTCAAAATTATACTCAATATGGTACCAAGTCCACAGACACCAGCCAAAACTAGAAAAGTGATTCTGAAGCAATTTGCACCATAGCATGTGGAGTTACCTTGCTTTGCAGCTTCTGTATCATACACATTTCCAGCAAGGAAAACAGAAAAAAGAAGGGCACCAATTGGATTTCCTAGCATCATAAAGCTACTAATTACACCAAAGTGCTTCAAACCAAAAAGTTCAGAAACAGTTGGAACCATTATAGAGTATTGAACTCCATAGCACATTCCAAGTAAAGCAGTTGCAGCATAGAGAGTTCCATCTAGAGCTGAAGCATAAAGCAAAAAAGCTATGATCATAATTACTTGTGCACTTGTCATCCAAAATGTTCTAGGTAGTGTTATCGACCTGTCATGAATCATGATGATAACCTCATCAATATATGGCTACACCAAGTATAAGATAATAAAAACTACCACAAGACAATTCAAATTGTGGCAAACTTATAAACTGGGCCGTAAGCATTGCATAATAGAAAACTACAACAGCCACTCTACTCTCAGAGACGTATGTGCAACTGCCCGAACTTTGTGATCAATTGTTGTGTTTTTGTGCGTTTATTTATCATCTTACTTCAGAGCCGGATTTGTTATTCCAATAGTTTCTAAGCAAGGAGAATAAAACTACTACTCATACCAGTTCAATGCAAAGTTAGGAAGAAACTGCTTAAAAGTTTAAACTGTTCAATGCTAATAAAAAAAACAGTCATATATAGTATAACAGTCTGATATTTCAAGACAAAAATACCTAACAAAGTGTTCAGAGACAGCACCAGCACCTAGACGACCCATAAAATTGCAAAAGCTGAACACTGCAAGCAATATTGTTGCATCTTCAACACCTAAAGCAACTCCAATTTGAGCCAAATTATTTAGAACAGTTACTCCTGAACCAACCCCTAAAGAATAAGCAAACCAAAGTAACCAGAAATCAGCCTTGACTAAAGCTTCTTTGAACTTAAAATCATCTCCTCTTTTTGGTCTCCTTTTCTTCCTCACTGCCCCTTCCCCTTCAGCAATTAGTATCTCAACATCTGAAGAAACATCCTCATTTTCATGAAAACTTCCAAGATATGCAGCTGAAGATGATGATGATGACGTGATCAATGGACTTATTTGTGTTGCAACATCAGAGGAACCATCCAATGGAACATTGTTTTTTTGAGTGGCAGGAAATAGAGTCATTTTCAAAGGAATTGCAAGTGGAGTCATCATAAGTATAATCATTATGACAACTATGATGTATGAAACAGCATCATTAATCAAAACCATGTCGCTTAATATCATGGTTAAAACAAGATACGTGGCAAGTAAAATACTTGAAGCTTGTGTGAAAATAAAATGAACATGAACTGAAGTGTCTTCACCAGAAGGAGGAGTACAAGGCTTAATGAAATACATCATAACTAAGCACACAATAGAAACTCCAATTGATAGAAACAAAAGTAACTCAGAAGCAGAACTTTTCAGTAGTATGCTATATATTAATGTGTATACTGAAGCACTGATCCCTACATAACCTTTAAGAATGCCTGAGATGGTGCCTCTACTGAGAGGAAAGTTTCTCATGTTGGTAACCAGCACGGCTGTGCCGAACCATGCACCGCTATTCGTGGCAACACAAAGTGCTAGCCATAGCTGCAAAGTCACGAGAAAATCAAGTTGATTTTGAAACTCATGCATGTAATGTAACATAAAAAGCACGTGTGACAGAATGATGATTTGAACCAGTGATGACCAGAAATAGGTCCTTCACTTTACATTGTCAAAAGTAAAACATATATATCGAATTCCATGTAGTTAGGAGAATCACGCATTCAAGGGGCCTCAACTATTCAATGAAAGATCAGATAACTCGTATTCTGACTTTACCAAAACAGCTTTAAAATCAAACTCAGAATATGAAGGTTGGAACTTCATTCAACAGCCGATATCCACAACTAAGGGTCTATTTCAATTGACTTATTTGAATTTTTATCTACTATCATTAACACTTTATGAGACTATTTCGGAAAGCTTATGAAAACAGTCTATGATATGCCCGTAAACTATTTTCATTTAATTTTCATAAACTTTTAAGTTTTTTTTTTATCCAAACAGTACCTAAGTTAATGCAAAAATCTAATTACAAATATTGCTAAATAATAGAGAAATAACACAATGATTAACAGCTGAATTGAAGTTTAAACTCAATTCTAGGAAACTTAATATTGATTCCTTTGGCAAAATAAAATATATTTCAAATTGAGACAGAAAAAAGTAGGGGATGCAGCATACCAGCACATAGGGCAAGTTGGAAACAGTTTGGGTAACAGCAAGCCAGATAAGTCCATAACCCAAAAAACAGAGGACAGAACCAACAAGAAGCAAAGCCCAAGGAGGGAACTGGTTGCAGACAATACCAGGAAGCAAACTCAAATTCTCTCCAACATCATTGGCCACTCCAAGAATAGTTACCTGTTGTTGATTCAGACCCAACACAGATTTGAGAGCAGAAGAATATAGAGGGAAGTTGTAAGCATTTCCAGCAGCTATTTGGATCCAAACTGCAGCAGCTAGACCCACCCATGGTGGTCTGCTTCCAACTTTCAGAACCAGCTTCCCCATTTTGCTATCAAAGTTAAGTTTTTTCTTGTCTTTGGCCTAATAGCCCAAATGAGTTATGTTGTTTTTTTGAGAAAAGGAAGGAAACTAATGCAAGGAAGCTAGCTAAAACTAATTGTTAAGAGAGTGTTGGAATGGTGAGTGAAAATTGATGGATACGTGGCACCAGCACTTCATATCAAAAGTGTGTGTTATATAACTTACATTGACAAATATAATTATATTCAATTACTTTTTACATTATTATTAGTCTCAGTGTATCAGTGTCAATATTGTGTATGATGTCCATGAAATATTGACTCATACCCATCAACTTAACAACAGAATTGGAGCTGCTGCCTTCACATAAATAGCATTGGTGTTGATAGTTGTTGAAGGGGTAATCAATGAATGCAACGCTTGTGGATCACAAAAAAATTGTACCTTGCATGTGGTTATTATGATCATGTTGTCATGGGAAAAATTCTGGTTTATCTGTCAGTGTTACCAAACAGTCCAAATCTAACTTCCCAATGATGACTTGGAATGAAATCTCAATTGTTCGGTCTTTGCTAAAAACTTTCAAAAAAACTTGGCATGTGTCATTTTTAACAAATAATGCGATTTGATTAGTAACTTCTGAAAATTATAATTTTAATAAATACTCATTCATATTCCCGAAACAAAATATGAGATCACATTTATTCTCTTAAAAAATAAACTTAATTTTTAGTATTTGAAAAAAATAAAGCACACTTGTGGTTTTTTTTATATATATATATATATATCTCTTTTTTCAAAAAAACTAATTATATATACTAAAATGTCTTATTTTTTTATGGTCGCATTTTCGAGATGCAACAATCTATAAACTTTAATTTAATAGTAGATAGTCATATCATGAAGATGCGACATTTTATTGGAAGAAAAAAAAATCATCGATAATAGATTGAAGATGTGACGTTTTGAGGGATTAAAAAATAAGATATTTTAATATATAAATTTTACATTAGTTGTTAAAAAAAAAATATAATAACAAAAAAATCCACTTCAGTCTCTACTTTCCAAAAATCAATTTTGTTATGTTTACGTGCATCATTATGCAACACGTTGTCATCTAACGTGTGTGTGCCACATATCATAATTTTGAAATCGTGTAATGTCATGATGGGTCAATTCTCGGTGGCAAGTGCTTACCATTTGAACAATGGTCTTTGTGAGGGAGGTGCAAGTTCAAATTGGGATATATAAGATTTGGACTAGAGAGGGTTAGAGTCTTCATGTGATGTGGCAAATTTCAAATGCTAGATTGTCAATTTGAGGTTGTCCTTTAGCTTTTGTGCTTTGGTGTCATTTGATGATTGAACCGCGGTGATATGTTGTTGGAGGTCTTTTGTATGTGTTAGAATCCTAACAATATGCAATTCACATACAGTATTAGCCATTTGCAAACATTTGATGTTGAATAAGTGAGACGGGGTCTATAAATTAATTTATGTCAGATGTAGGTTAGATTAAATTATATATCTTTTAGGTCTATTTAAATAAATATAAATAATATTTTTTATTATTAATATAATTATTATATTAAATTTTGATTTTTTTAAGTATTAAATTTTTAGTAATTTATACATATTAATATTATTTAATTTTTAACATATTTAAATAGAATTCAAGTAGAATTAATATCTATAAAATTATATTCTTCAAAATATCATGTTAAATATCAAAATATAACTTAATTTTATTGATATACAAACTTGTTAATTTATTTAAAGATATTATTTATTATTTATTAAAAAATATTTAAATAAATAGATTTTTAAATAAACTAATAAGTATTTCTATCAAACTTGAGAAGTAAATCTAAAATAAGTCACATATCAGATTTAGGTTTAAAATACTTTAACAAATTAGACTCAAATTTTATAAAACCTAACTCAACTCTAGTTATTTCCATCATTTCGCTAAAAATCATGAGGACAATATGACCTATATGACAGAACTATGGCTAAAAGATTTGTATCAGGACAATATAACCTATATGACAGAACTATGGCTAAAAGATTTGTATCGGGAAGCTGATGATTTAGACGGAGGATAGTGTTGATGGGTTGGAGCGTTACGAAGAATGTCAAAGGGTTGTTGCACTTACATTGAGATCCATATTTTTAACATCGGGTGTAATTCTTATAATTAATATTATAATGATTTATAATTAGTTATATATATACAGATAATATTAATTATTAATTTAATTTGATATTACTCACTTCTCAACTCATGAGGTGACATATATTTTAATTCATAATTTTTGGAGTATTTCTATCCCTAGTTTTTGGACTTTGACCCCATTTTATAAAAAAAAAGACAAAATTAGTTTCAATTAACTTAGAATATAATTTAATAATTTAATTGTTTTGAACATAGTAATTTAAAACTTATTCTATCGGGTAATTTAAAATTTATTAATATGTTATAATTTATTTATTATTATTATTATATTGTTTTTTTTTGGGTAAAAATTTATTTTGAAATATATTCAACTCATATATCGCTCATGTAATGATGAATTCTATCAACAAATATACAACAGTAACTATATAATGATTATAACATTATAATTAAAATAGAAATAAAAATTAAGGTAATTTTAAATACAATAACTGAAGAGGGTGTTCATTGTTTCGCATATTTGAATGTGATTTTGTAATTTATAACCTATACTTATTTTATTTATTTTAAATAATACTAATAAATAAATTATAAATACTAAAAAAATTAATTAAAATAATAAAATAAAATTGACAGAAAAAATAGTAGATTCTAAATATAAACTCAAAAATTAATTGAAATAATTTATAAAAAATGCTGTAACCTATGAAAAAAAAAAACTATAAACTCACGACGAAATGAATAAAATGACTATTAACAAATAAACTCTAACTATACAAAAAAATTTACCACTACTAATTCGGTCTATTGTATTTTCTACTACACCAAAAGAAAGAAGAAGGAAAAATAAAGAACAAAAAGAGAGAGAGAGAGAATGAAGATATTCACTACTACTAGTCTTGAGCTTTTGACATGATAGAGAGCCGACTCGGTTTCGGTTGAAAAGCTTCCCGTCGGCGAAGCTCGTGCGACGAAGGTCTAATTAGAGTTGTTAGAGTCCTCTTCACAATTTCACCTTCCACTCCGATGCGCACAAGCGAATTCTTCATCGCCGATCTTCGAAGGTTTAGCTTTCTACTTCTCGACCACGCCGTTTGCTGATGCACTTGTTGTTGCTGCTGCTGCTGCACCTGTTGTTGTTTCTGTTGCTGTTTCTCTCGCCGTTGTTGCTCTTGCTCCGCCATGCGTTTGTGGTGCGCGCACCGGAACGAACCAGCGTGTGTCGTCGGAGAACACATGCACTTCCGAGTCCTCTTCTCACTAGACGACGGCACCGCGTTGCTGTTTCTTGTATCCTTCTTTACAGTCATCGATCGGCGTCCGGGAGATTCCGGTCGTTGTTCGACGGAGAATCTCACTGTTGAAGACGGAGACGGTGGAGACGGGGGCGTAGTATGATGACCGTGCAGTTTAACTTTCGCGGCGGAAGAGGAGGAGGATGACATCATTAGAGGGGAAGCGCGTGGAGCGAAACTCGCTACCGATGAGGAAGCGAAGGGAGAGGAATATGAATGCGAATACGACGACGTTTCGGTTCTTGAAGAAGGATAAGCAATAGCCATTGTTGAAGGTGTAGAGAGAGAGAGAGAGAGTGTGTGTGTGTGTCAAACAGTTTAAGAGTGAGAAAGAGAGGTTTGTTGAGACGGTTGAGCACGGAGGCGTGATATTCGGAATTCAGTTACGTAACCGATTGAAGAATCGGTATGGTTTATATAGGAAGAAATGGAAGATGTTAAACAGCAATGGTATTACCTCTTGTAGATATAAATCATATCATATTTATATATTCACGATCATAAAATAATAATCATAATATTAAATTATTATAACAAAAAAAAAATTAATGACAAATTATTAGTTTATGTTATCGTGGTGACTCTGAACTGACATGTTATCAAGATAAATAGTGGTTTTGTGTAAACCTGTTTAATATTATTTTTTATTTTGGAGCGATGCAATGGAAATTAGACAAGTAAATTATGCCATGGTAAAAAACAAAATGATCAATGATAAGAAACTACGGTGAAACTTGAGAGAAAAAAAAATAGTATTAGAGGAAAACTGTACGAGGTTATCTCAAAAAGAAACTTGTAGAATGAACGTATTTAATAAGAAGGATAATTGAGCATGTATTATGTGAGTGTTAACATTGTGGTTATAATTCAAATTGACTCAGTTGGAATTTCATTAAGGGATGTTTGATTTTAGTGTATCTCCTTCCTCTAAATAATAATAAGAAGAAGAATAAGATTAATGGTAATGAGTGTTTTAGAGTACTTAAAAAAGAAAAGTAAAATTAGAAATTTAAAAGGAAAATAATAAATTTAAACCTCCAAAATGTTAAAAACATAATTTTCAATATAAATTTTTTATATTTAGGTGGAACTTTAGATTATCATGATTGAATAATAAATTACGTTGAATCTTTTATTGGGTTGAATTATTTTTTAGGTTGATTTCAAAATTATTGTTGATTTAGTTCATAAAATTTTCTTTTTAATGCTTTTATTCAACCACTTTTTTTTGTGTGTCAAATTTCATCTCAAGTTCTCTCATGGAGGAGCTCTCAAGTTCATCACACCACACATCACTTTTTTTTATCTTACATTATATTTTTTTTCTTCTTTTAGTATTTGTATGATATTAAAAGTGTTAGTCTTCCTCATGTAATTTCATAATTTGTTTAATGTTTATCATCCAAAAGAAATTAATTAATTATTTTATCAAAAAATATCTAACTATTGTAAAAACAGAAAAGGTCACATTTTTTAGGCAAAGGTTGCAATTGTTGAATGTACACTGTGATATAATTTAACAATGTCTTTTCGAGAAAGGATAAACATTTTATTTATGTAAAAAATGCAAAGGAACAGATAAAATATAAAATACCTAATTCGAATCAATTTTATAGTACATAAGTAAAAGCAAGTTTAGCATTATGCACAAATTTATAATAATAGTTAGATTAATTGTATCAAACGAGATACAATAAATTATTGATTTAATGATTAGATAAAAACTCTAATTTGTTTTTATTTTAAGGATCAAATTTGATAGATGGAGATAATTCGTGATGTGACATCTAAGCATTCTTTACAAACATTGGGCGATCGAATGGCCCGTTGTTTGTTTCTGTCGTGTTTTTTTGGGAATGTTGTGGGCTGAACAAGTCTGTCATTTAAAATGGTAAAAAAAATGTTTGATTTTGAAAATTTTGAAAAATCATTGATTTAATATTATTTTATTTGTTGTAGGTTATTATTGTTGCCATTCATTCATCTTGACTTAACGTGGCCGGCCCACAATTTCTTGTAAGCGGTAATCTGCGATTCCGCGCCACGTATTACTACTTTTGAAGTTTTTTATTTATTTATTTTATTTATTATTTCTTTTTTTGTGTTTCGATAATAATATTATAATTAATAATTAATTGCTTTGTCAATTGAAGATTTAAAATTGATGTTTTCTATGACAATTGGTCTACAGTACGGCAGGTATATATTAGAGGGAGTTAAAAATATTTATATTTAAATAAAATTTGTTAAATTAATTACTTTAAGAATATTATATAAAAGTGTATTATACCTTAATTGCATAATAATTTTTTATATTAATAATTTTAATTTTAATTTTTCTTTTTATTATTATTTTCTTTTTGGGCTCAACTGTGATTTTTAACATAGTATAAGAATAATAATTATCATTTTTTTTATATTATGTTTATCATTTCTTTCTCAATTTGAATCCAACGTTGTGATTCTTCATTTTTTCTCAACTTGGTTGTATATTATTTGAAGATTTAAGACTGAAAATGCTTTGCGATTTATGATGTGATTCTTTGAAAGTTTCATTTTTCATTAGCCATTATATTATTTAGTGATATATTTCACTATAATTTCATTCTTTTCAGCCATTGTTGGCTTGATCTTTGTGCTTCTACTACATGGTGATAAAATAATTATCATTTTCTTTGTTCTTTTACCATATAGTAATAGAGATTTCTCATTCTCTATATGCTTCCATCATATAATGGTTAAGTCTTGTTGGTCAAATTTGACATTTGAAGATCTAAGATTGGAATTATTGATTCTATACCGGAGTGAGTGTCGTGGAGACACTAGAAGATTTTCAAGTTAGTCTAAAGTAAGTCAAAGACTTCGACGAAAGTTATGCACCTCGGCCGCTACCACTTTCTACATGAATTTTGTTGTTTAGCGGATTTGATTATAATTTGTATTCTTTTTCTTATGATTTTATTTCATTAATTACATTGTATTTTTCTTTTTCTTGTGTTGTATTGTTTTTACCATATTGGAAATATTGTTATACACTTCTTGCGGGAGACTCTTCGAATTATTTAAAAGATATTTGTGATTATGTGAAATTTATTAGATTAATTACATTATGAGTTTTATATAAAAGTCCATCATACTTATATTATACAACAATTCTTCACATAATAATTTCAAGTTTTATGTTTTTTTTTAATTATTTTTTTTCTTTTTTGAAACTCAACTATGATTCTCAATAACTTGGACAGTGGCATTGAAGTTGAACCTAAGGCTTAAAAGGTGGTTTTTAAATAAAAATATATAAAAATATGATGGGTTTTTAATTAGACGCGGTGTAAAAGTATTGTACATCGTCTGCTTGATAATTAGACTCTAATTTGTAACTTAAATTTCGTGTATCCAATTTATTATCGGTCAAAATTTTGATTAGTTTAGAGGTCTTATTTTGAAAAGTTTAATTTATTGATATAAACAATCATTTATGTAGTGTGTTAGTTTCTTATCAACTGAGGCACATAACTAGTAGTTCTCCTATAACAATTGGTATTCAAATAGAAAGCCCAAGCCACTGAGACAAATGTTATAGGCCTAAAAAAGTAATTATTGTATAAGGGAAAAAATCTTCAAAATAAAATAGTTTATAGTATTATTATTTATGTTACAAAATTTTTAATTAATAATTATTTGTTAGTTTAGTTGATAAAGTGATAGCTTCTGATCATGGTTCAAATCCAATCTATTCTATTATTAATTAGTTTGATTTTTTATAATTTAAAGGATAATAGGGTATACACAAGGTCGGCCCAACACATTATGAGGCCTAACGCGAAATTATCAAACGGGACATTTTCAAAATTAATAAACAAATTATTAATATTTTTATTTAAAATTGATCTTTCGTACTTTTTTTGATGCAAAATCATTTATCAAATTATTGTAATCGATTTCGTTTAACAATTCTTTTTCAATTGATAATAAAGCTAATCTATTTAATCTTTCTTGTGACATCGTTAATCTTAGATAAGATTTAATTAATTTGAGTTTCGAAAAGCTTTTTTCTGTTGAAGCGACAGTTATAGGAATTGTTAACATTATTCTATAAGCAATATATGCATTTTGAAAAACTTTTTGTCGTGTTGATAGGAAAGTTTCAGACGAACGATTCTAAGAGACATTTTTAATAAAAAACAATGACTTTAATATAAGATGGTTTTTAGTGAAAAGAAAAAGAATGCATTTAATATTAAAAGATTCTTCCAACAGTATAGTATCCTCATCCTCATAAATAGTTACATCAATATTAATTGGCTAATAGTACAATCAACACACAAAACAGGTATCAATTCAAATGATGATTACGCCATAAATTGAAAATTAAAAAATTTTTGGAGGCCTTTTTTGTTTCTGCATATAGTTAAAGAGTTTTGATAATATATTATTGGGTCTCTATACCGTATAAAAATTAAAGTAAAAAAATTATTTTTTGGCGAGGCCTAAAGCAATGGCTTTAGGAGCCTCTTCCTTGGGCCGGCCCTGGGTATACATTTAAATAGTTAATTTCAATAGATAATTAAAAACTAAATTTTGTGTGTTTCAAAAGTCATCGATATTATTTTCATTAAATCTTATTTTTAATATATATAAAACTAATTAATTTTAATTTATTTTTGTAAGATTCTTAATTTGTATGTTATTACTTGGGATTTAAAAGAGTATTATTTTTAAAATTCGCTTTAAACCTTTGAATCTATTGGATCTGACGTATCTGTTACAAATTTGTCAAAAGAATATATATATATATATATATATATATATCTTAACTGGATATTGTTAGATTATGTCCTAATTTCGAATATATGGCCTCTTTATCTAATGACCTCGTTAGTTATGATAATATTTAAGATATCTTCTGAAAAAACTATATGCATGTATTGTTTGTTTTTATTATGTCGACATGTGTTTCTATAGACCGTTAATTGCCTTTTACGTTAACTGTTTTCTGCACTTCTTAGAGAGAAAGAAAAGGTACACGTGTCGTGCTTTTCCATGAGAAATAAATAAGAGATTTTATTTTCGTAAAAAAAAATATGGACAAATAAAAAATCTTGTGTTCATACGAACTGGCCAATTTACAAATAACTGATGACTGATATATAAGCTAATTATTAAAAATGGGCTATAAACAGGTTTTAAAAGTAATAAAACTCCCTGAGTAAAAAAATATTAAAAAAAAATAAAACTCCTTGAATTTGAAAGTTTAAACAACTTTAAATTAACTAAGGAAAATTTTGGTGGGTGAACAACCAATTTTGTTTTCTTAAAAAATATATTCGCCCTAATTTTCTCATATATTTTTAGTAACGTGAAAGGATTCTTGCTGTGAAGAAGATATAAAATATATAATTATTTATGTAAGACTCGTTAAAATGAGTAATTTAAAGAAAATTTTATTAAATTTTTTTAATGATATGTTTAAAACTTAACATATTTTTGTACTATTAAATTAAATTATTAATAGATAAATGACATGAAATTTGATCATATTTTTACACTAATAAAATTTTTAAATTTAATCTTTTGACACTATTGTAAAACAACGTTTTTGTCAATTTTAATTAAAATTAAAATTTTAATTTTAATTATAAAAACAATTTATCTAATTACTAAAATCAAAATTGAATAAATAAATATACTCTTAATTTAATCAACAGACACTATATTAATATTTATATAGATAAATTAAAAAAATATTATTTATTATTTATTAAAATATTCATAATAACAATATAATTTCTTTTTTATAAAGAATGTATTAGTAAAAAGATACATTAAAGCGCACAAAGATGCATGTAACTCTATTATACATCGAACATAGATCACATTTGACCTACTTTGCTGAAAGGTGCATTATTTTTATGTTTACAAGTGAAAAGTAGATATAGGTTTCTTAGTTCTGAAGTAACTCACGTTTCTGGTCTTTTCTATTGGGCAGCGTGTAATGTAAGTATACAAAATAAAAATGGTATTATGTCTCTAAATTCTCTCATGTTTGAATTAACTTAAAATATATTAAAATTTTCAGTTAAAAAAAATATAAGTGGAATTAAATATATTTTAATAGTGAAATGGGAACACCCTCTCATATTTAATGAATCTAAATCTTTTAACTATTGATATTGAATATAATATAAATATGTTTCAATTATTTTACTAACATTCAGTGTATATATATCTTGGGAATGACGAAATATTTGTATGTAATTGTTCATCTATCTCTTAATATTTACACAAAATATATAAAATAATATTATTGAATTAAAGTTTTCGATATTTCATTTTTACTACCAGATGCTAAAATTTAAAAAAATACTAATTTTTTTTTAGAGAGGAGCATTAACCTATTTTTCTTCTTCTTTTTTGTTTCTACTTTGTTGTCTTTTATTGTGAGGACTGAATAAATTTCCGTTCATAAATCAAAGCCATTAAATTAAAATTGGTTATTATTGATAGTCTAATTTATTTTAGCAAATGGGATTTTTTTTCTTCTGACAAAAGTAAATAAGATTGAAAATATTAATTTAAAATGAGAATAGTGGGATTTTTATTCAACAACTTTGATTTATTAACTGCAATAATTGCAGCATTTTTTATTACAAAGATTCATATCTTTACATATGCTAATGGGCGAAGCTACGACTCCTTGAATGCTAAGCATATCATAGAGAACTCATCCTATTTTATTTAATATTTGATGTCAAAAAAACCTATAATGATTTTGCTCAATTGTTAAGAGCACTCTCTTGAGAATCAAATAATAACTCTTCAAAATTTGAAATATCACACTCAACCATGACCCTTTCAAGAGCTTCAACACCTAACATCACTTAATTTTTTCAATGAGATCGATTAATTAATCAATGTTTTCGACAGGCAAAAAAGTTAATATAATAGTAGTTGTTATATTAGATAATATTATTGTATATTAGTAGTTTGAGTATTTTAAATTTTTATATTCTCTTGTATATATATTTATTGTAACTCTATCAATTCAAACTTTTGTTCATTTTGGTTTTAGTGGGGTTCTTTCTTTTCTTCCTCACTTTTTCTTTCTCCCTTCTATGTTTATGTTTGTTTATCATTGTTAACATGATATCAAAAAGTTTTGGTTGATTTTGGGATCTACTGTAAAGTGATCCACAACTTAGTGGCCTGTATCGTTTTATGACCAGTATCAATTTACTTCCTCCGTTTCTGACCTGATTCTACCTCTCTATTTTTGGCACGATCTGCTATTTTGTTTTTGGCGTGGTTATGCTCTTCTGTTTCCGACACGATTTTTTTGGTTTATGAGTTGACTTTATTATTGACAGTTTATCCTTAATTTCTTTTGTTTCAGTGAATGTAATTGTCGTATTTTTCTGTCATTATTTGTTATGACTGGTGCTAAGGATGACTCTCTTCAAGCTGTTAATGTTTACATTAATGGAAAAAATTATTCTTATTGGAGTTATGTGATGAAAATTTTTTTAATTGAAAAAGATATGTGGGATTATGTTGATGGAACTTCTGTTAAACCAACAGATAAAAATGATGAAGCTAAATATGCAAAAGATTTGAAAACTTGAAATGTTAGTAATTCAAAAATCATTACTTGGATTAATAATTCTGTTGAGATGTCTATAGGTGTGCAACTAGCAAAATATGATATTGCTAAAGAGATTTGGGATCACTTAAAATATTTGTATGTTCAGTCTAATTTTGCAAAACGGTATTAGTTGAAAAGTGATATTAGGGCCTTAAGCAGAACAATACGACTATTTAGTAATTCTATTCGACAATGACTAACTTGTGGGATCAATTGACTCTTATGGAAACAACTAAGTTGAAAGTTGTCAAAGTGTACATTGATTAGAGAGGAACAACGTCTGATTTGATTTCTGATGGCTCTCTGTGATGATTTTGAGGGTCTTTGTGGGCTATTTTGCATCGTTCTCTTTTTCCTACTGTTGAATCAGTATTAAGTGAATTGTTGGCAGAAGAAATGAGACTTACGACCCACTCCGCTGTTAGATAAGGGAATTCTTTCAACTCCTCTATCTGTTTTTGCTGCTCCTGTTCAAAAAGGAAAATCTCAAGGGAGAGTTGGGCTTGGTAATGATGAATTACAAAAAAAAAGGTCATTGGAATACACATTGTCTGAAATTGGATAGAGCACATAAGAAAAATTTTAAGGGGCTATCGTCCAATGTTGTTGCTTCTGCTCCTCTTACTGTTGGCTCTAGTTCTGATTTTTTATACTCATATGAGACTGCTTCCCAAATATCTGATATTGCAGAACAACTACAAAAACTTCTTGCCACTCAATCACATGCCATGTATGCCTCATCTACTAACTGTTTGAACTCCTCTAATTTGTCAAATATATCTTATTCCATATGGATTCTTGATTCTGGAACATCTCACCATACGACATGTGATGATAAATCTTTTGTGTCTGTGAATCCTGCCTCTTTTGATGTTTATTATATTCCTAATCTCACTTTGAGTCTTGCTTCTGTTAGTCAACAATGAGATTTCGGTTATTCAATTATATTTTCTTCCACTTCTTGTTGTGTGCAGGATCCACATTTCAGGAGGCTAATTGGGACAGACCATAGACTTGGGGGTTTATGTTTTGGATGACATGCGAGTCCCAAATACTTCAGCCTCAACAACAATTGCTTTCTTATTATCTACTTTTCTCTTGGATTCTTCATCTTCAAGTTTTTATTTATTGCATTCTCGCCTTTGACATGTTTCTACTTCTAGATTAAAATATTTGGCTTCTACTGGAGCTTTAGGAAAGTTATAAACCAGTGATATTTCAGATTGTTGTGGTTGTAAACTTGCTAAATTTTGAGCTATACCATTTAGTAAAGTATTTATGTTTCATATGCGCCTTTTGATTTAGTTCACTATGATGTTTGGAGTCCATTATCCATTCTCACCAAAGGTGCATCTAGATATTATGTTTCGTTTATTGATGATTACACTCGTTATTGTTGGATTTATCTTATGAAAAATCGGTTTGAATTTTTGTACATTTATCATATATTTCGTACTATGGTCAAGACTCAACATAATGTTGTTATAAAGTGTTTTCCTTGTGATTTAGGTGGTGAATATACCTCTAATAAATTCTTTGAATTATTGGCTTATGATGGACCCTCCACCAAACATCTTGTACTAATACTCCTCAACAAAATATAGTTGCTAAAGGGAAACACTGTCATATTATTGAGATTGTTCGTTCCCTTTTGTTGCCTACTTCGGTTCTTATTGAGTTTTGGAGGAAAAACAGTTCTTATTCATGTACATGCTATTAATAGAACTCCATCTCTGTCATATCAGGTTTGTCTCCCTGAAAAATTGTATGCTTATATCTGATTACTATTATTTGAAAATTTTTAGTTCTACGTCCACAAGTAGAGCGCAGTAAGTTGTCTTCTCGTTCTGTCGTGTGTGTTTTTCTTGGCAATGGGGATGATAAAAAAGGTTATTGTTGTTATGATCCTTATGCAAGAAAACTTTATGTTTCTCGTAATGTTGTTTTTTTTTAGCACATCCTATTATCTTCTAGGCTGTCCAACCATCTCATGCGATTGTTGATCCTTCGTCTGCGCCTCCTCATTACCCATCTTGTCACCGTAAGTCTACTCAATAACCTAATTTTGTGTATTCCACTTACTCATCTTCGTTTGCTTCTTTTTTAACTTCTATTCACAGTTTGTCTGAGCCCTCTTCCTATAAAGAGATTTTTCTTGATCCTCTTTTGGCAGCAAGCTATGGCAGAAGAATTCTCTGCATTGCACAAAACAGATACTTGGGAATTAGTACATTTTCCTTCTATAAAGCGTGTTATTGGATCTCGTTGGGTATACAAGATCAAAATTAAGGTTGATGGATCGGTTGAGCCCTACAAAGCATGTCTTGTTGCTAAGGGATTGTCTCAATAATATGGTATGGATTATGAAGAAATTTTTGCTCTTGTAGCCAACATGATAACTATTCATACTCTTATTGCAGTTGCATCTATTCGTCAGTGGCATATTTCTCAAATGGATGTCAAAAATACTTTTTTAAATGGTCAACTTCATGAATAAGTCTATATGACCTCTCCATAAGGAGTTTCTTATAATCAGGGGGAAGTGTGTAAGTTAAAAAAGGCTTTGTATGGTCTTAAATAGACTCCTCAAGCATGGTTTGAGAAAATTTCTATTGTAATCACTTATCTTGATTTTCTCTCTAGTGAACATGATTCTACATTACTTATAAGGTCCACCACTGATGGTCACATTATTCTTTCTTTGTATGTTGATGATATGGTTATTACATGTGATGATGTTAATGAAATCAATGAGTTGAAATTGCAGTTAGCCAAACAGTTTGAGATGAAGGACTTTGGAACCCTTCGCTATTTCTTAGAGATTGAAGTTGCCTACTCTCTTAGAGGCTACTTTCTTTCTCAATCCAAGTATATTGACAACATTCTTGAACAAACTCGTCTTTCTGATACTGGAGCAGCAAATACTCCTCTTGAGTTGAATGTGAAATATGCTCCATTATACCAGATCCCACTTTATATCGTACTTTGGTTGGTAGCTTGGTGTGTCTTACAATATCAGACCTAATATTGCTTATGTTGTTCATGTTGTCAGTCAGTTTGTTATCTCTTTCATTACAGTATATTAGGTACCGGTTTTTCATATTCTTCGAGGAACTTAATTTCAGAATTTTCTCTTTTCATCGTCATACTCGTTAGAGTTACGTGTTCATTCTGATGCTAATTGAACTGATGACATCAAAATTGTGAGTCCACCACAAAATTTTGTATCTTTCTTAAAGGCTATCTTATTTTTTGGAAGAGTAAGAAATAAGACATTATCTTTCGTTCTTCTACAAAAGCTGAGTATCATAATAAGACATCCACTACTGCTAAAATAATTTGATTGTGTTGACTTTTGTCTGATATGAATATCCCTCTTTCTGAGCCAACTCCGATGCACTACAATAACAACAGTGCTATTCAAATTACTCATAAATTTGATCCTTCATGAACGCACCAAACACATTGAGATTGATTATCATTTTATTTGTCATCATCTTCAGTATTGAACCATTACTCTACCGTTTATCTCCTCTTCCTTACAGATTATTTATTTATTTATAAAGATTCCATTAAACTTGTTCGTTTTTTTATTGATAAACTATCAATGCTCCATGTTAATGCATCGTGAATTTTAGAGGAAATGTTAGATAATATTATTATATATTAATAGTAAAAGTATTTTAAACTTTATATTCTCTTGTATATATACTCATTGTAACTCTATTACCTCAAGTTTTTGTTCATTTTGATTATAAAATTCAAGTAGGTTCTTTCTTTTCTTTCTCTCTTCTTTTTCTTCCTCCCTTCTATGTTTATATTTGTTTATCATTGTTAACAGTTATGTTAGTTTATCTTTCATCAAAATTTGATCTTCAATCATTTAACTCTTAGAACTTCTTTAATCTTTAGATCAAACCATACGAACTCCGCAACTCCTATTCATTCCTTCTTGTTATCATATTTTACTTTTTTTTTAACAGAATATACACAGATGATTAACACACTATGCGACAAAGGCAGCAAAGAACAAGCTGCATCTTCAAACAGAATCAACCCCAACGGAGGGTGAGCCTTGTCAATCAAGGTTCATTCTATAGAGCTTCGGTGGCCCAAGTTAGGTAAGTAATCATCAACTCAAATAGCTTCTCTGTATACAAACTCAACTGGTGTTCCCAATCTGTGTTATCCAAAAGTCGTCTTGGAATTTAGCAGCAGAGGTGTTGCAATTGGTGATTGGAAGACCACACAATCACTCATTTTTGTAAAAGAGAGTATCAATTTTATAAGTGAAAAAAAAAGTTGCACACATACTTCCACAAAAATCATATTTTTATAGGGACATAAATATAGAGCTACTGTATTAATTATGAACAAGGAAGACTTTCACAAAGAACAATCTGATTCAAGTCATGAGTAAATTTACTAAACCGAACATTTTAGGCAACAAAGCACATCGCAATTGCAGCTTGTGATATGGTAAACTAAAAAAGGTTGTTATACTTTATACACAATGAAACATTGAATAAGTTTAACAAAAAGAATTTGAAAATAAAAAACACAACCAGTTTGCATGCCTCACAATGATCAGATGATCACCATGTCGAGCAATCCTCCCAAGAACCATACTTAGAGCTGAAAGTCCCGCCACCACTCTGTTGTGCATACTCTGAAATAACTGTACGAGCACAGACATCCCAAGTCTTCGCTATCTCCTTAAGAGACATAGTTTGTGATAAACCTCGTAATGATATGCTAAACTTTGACTTAGCTTTGGCAGAAAGATCTTCATTCTCCATACTGACAGAAATATCCAACACTATTTTATTAGAAACAGAAGAATTCTCAGCAAATTTAAAGATAAACTACGGAGATGGAGAAAAATGAGACATGCAATGTGTGGATCATCTCCCTTTAGAAAGGGCATAAACAAATATTTCAGACCACCATTCAGATTAAGAATGGCTATGCTATTCTCACTAGCACAACAGAGTTAGACATGCTTCTCGGGCTACAACTACTCTTTCCATATTTCCATGTTAGATTAACATCTGCTATTTGACAGGGAAAGAGTTTGAACGGAAGAGGTCGGAACTGTGGTATGACTAAAAGAAGTTCCCTAATAAAACATGTATTCTTTTGAATACATATTAACATGACTAACTGGTACAGTGGCCACGGTTTTGAATTTGGTAGGGGTAGCACCTATTGAGGAAATATTTAGAAACTTGACTGTTGTGATCTGGCCAGGTAAGAAGAGGAGATTAACAGAAACCCCGATACAACACCCAAGATTTGAAGGTCGAGAAAGACAAAGAAAAACTTAAGCTTAAACCATTAAAAAGGAATTAAATCTAAATGCCCTGTCTGAAGAATTGTTTATTTCAATAACACTACACCATGACGCTATTGGCTGATGTAACTAATCCCACCTAGTGAAAATGATTTTGTCGTAACTGTTGTAATTTAGGAGGTGATTAGATTAATTTTTTCTTTACCTATGTCTCCTAGACTTTGGCACCTTGCGAATCATAAATTTTAATCAATAACAGATGAAGATATAAAGAGACATAATCACTGAAAGTTTTCCAAAATGTGAACATTGTTTGATTTGCAAAAATATTTTCAACTTTGAAAAGTTGTTTCTTCACTTCTAATTAGGAAAAAGCCGCATTGTTTTCATGTTATTTCTTGTTTTTAAAGATTTTGCACATGAAGCAGTTAAAGCAATAAAGGAAGTTGCACTGATTTTGGCACTAATTTTCAAAAATAGGATACAAAGTGAAAACAAGACAAATTTTTTGTAATTAGAAGTAAACAGTGGCATGATATTTAAGGTTGACTAAGACTACAGATATTTCATTTGAAAGAGATTTAAATAGCACAAAAGATACCAAAATACTGATTCTCTCACCTGGATTCAACTGGAAACTTGTCAAGGAATATGGGGGAACAATTAGGATAATTTGTAGGAACAAGGAGGCGCAGGGGTTGAATTGGTGACTGCATGGCAGTAAAGCACAGATATAGACAAAGTTATAAAATGGAATACATAAAAAAAGTAAATATGTTTTTGATCCTTATAAAATTGAAAAAGTTGAATTTTGATCCCTATAAAAAAATTATTTGTCTGTAGTCCCTCATCATTCTCTTAAGAGGACTAAAAGCAAACTTTTTTTTTTTTTGCTTTATAGGGACTAAACGGGAAAAAAAATCTATGAAGAGCAAATCAAACTTATCATGGCCAAAAATATACCTAACCCTAAATAAATAAACAACGTATACATAGTTTAAGAGTTCCAAGAACCCACCATCTGTGCTGAAGCATATAGGGATTTTAAGCTTGGACTGAGAGCCACAGCAATAAAAGAACATTTGACAATAGTTCCTTCTGCCCCTTCAGCAGCAGCTGCTGCTGCAGTTGGATCAACTTCTTCATCACTTATGCTCACTACTGTGTCAATAAGTCGCTGATTTACCTCCCTAATTTCTTCCAGAAGGGCGTGATTAGCCTGCAGTATAAGTTAAATATTCTTTATTCAGCATTCAAAATATGTCCAGAGCAAATCCAAATATTATGAAGTGATTTTCTTGCTTATTGTAAATCTACAATTTGATGAATCGCCATGCTCTAATAGAAAGAGTGTCAATAGCTTATCCAGATCATGCAAAATCTTAGTGATTATATAATGGATCCAATTGAATGTCCTAAACCCCAAATAAAAAAACATAACAATGATCAGCCTAACCACTACTGTAATTTTCATCGTTGCATGCTACTAGTACCCCAACTACATCAGTAATACAAGTATAACTATAGTTGTTTCTCTTGAATTGTCATTGTTTTACAATATCATTTTTAACTGATAGCTTTGTAAAATGAGGTATACATCAGTTCAAATATCCCACAATGTGTATCATGCATATTCCTTACCCCTTGTCCCATATTGTACATTTTGTGTCGCATTAATTGTGCTTGAAGTTCAGGTATCACAATCTCCATATTAATTGGTATATTAGTTCCCAGGGAATCACTAGAGCATTTTGATAAATGGTACTCCCTCCGGTATTTTTAGTAAGAAATAATTGAGTATATTTTTTTGGTCCTCCTAATTCTACCTTTATTTTATTGTCATTTCCAATGCAACTGAAGAGTATTTAATCTTAAATGGATTTAATATCGTACTATGGGTATTTATGGAATAAGTTAAAACTTCTATATTGGTCTTAGTGATTTAATGTTTTTAATTGGTCTGGGTGAATAGGCAATTAGCCATTTGTTTCTAGTTACAAATAGGACTGGAGGCAGTATGTTTCAGTTTCTAAATAAGAACACGAAATTACACCTTTTCCACACACTTCCAAATTGAACTAGTAGATTTTTCTGAGTCTGTGTCTTTTTAGTCAGAAAATTAAATTGCACTAAAACTTTTAGCTGGGAAGTAACACATTCTAATTGAATAAAAGAGTGAAATACAATATGCATAACGTTTTAGCAATTCATGAATTGATGCCCGTAAATTAATCGCATTGGCAAGCCCAAATAACTTGACAATGACAGTAAAGATATCAAATGTTGTCAAATAAAACAAAATAATTAAGAGAAATAATGGAGTACCTCAAACCTAGGCTTCTTGATATTGGATGTTGCAGTTGACTCCAAATCAGAAGCCTCCATAGCAGTTAACTGCTTGAAACTATCATTCACACTACCAGCAGATGATACAACATTCAAGGGTGTAGCATTAGTGCAGCGTTTCATCCTCCTGGTTCCATTTGCACCATCTTGGGTGATGAAATTTCTAGCCTGAAGGCGACAATTAGTCATGGCAACCAAATCTTCACCAACAGCAGCTCTGGATCCATTGCCTGGAGCTGACCCTGCTATCCTATCATTCATGCTGACAACAGAACTAATATCACTGACAGCTGCACTTAAAGCTGCAGGGGTCAGCGAATTCACCTGTAATCATGATTAGACATAAACTAGTCATCTAAACTCCAAAATTAAAATGACATTTATGTGATATTTGTACAAAGTACAAACTAAGGTCACACATTTGATCGGGCTAGCTTAAGATAAACTAGACTAACCGCTTTAATTAGGCGGTCCAAAGGCTCCTCAGTAACAGTTGACTTTCCTGAAGAGGGTGCTAATGCATTACCATGAGCACCATCTGGACCGGTAAACTCTGCCAGTAGAGGAGAGGCTGATATTCCAGGAGTTCCAATGGCAAGGGATTGAGCAGGTGCTGCTGCACCCCCTGTTTGTTGGTGTCCAACATTTGCAGCATTTGATATCAATGAAACACCAGAAATGGGCTTTTCAGAATCTCCTGGCATAGGAGATGGAGCCAAGGGAGGTGAAGGAGTGGGGACTACAAAAGGTGAGTTAGCAGATTGCAAAGGGGTACCAACTTTTGTAAGCGATGGAAGGTGATTTTGTTGGTCAACCTGGGGAGACGAATGTTGTGGAATCTGTGGAGATGTAGCCTGTAGGAGTTGGGGTGAAGAAACAGGAAAAGGACCTTGTTTCATCTGTTGATGGGGATAAGTTGAGCGTTGACTGGAAGCAAGATGTTGCTGAAAGACCCCTGGCTTAACACCAATTCCATGCCTCATCTTCATGTCATTTACATCATTCATTTGGTGAAGTTGTTGCATTTGATGTGTCTGCAACTGTGCAGGCAGCTGTTGCTTTGCTGGCTGGTGTAACTGCTGCTGCTGCTGTAGCATCTGCTGCCTCTGCATCAATTGTCGCTGATATTGTTGTTTGAATTGTTGATTCTGTAACATCTGTTGTTCCTGCTGTTGTTTTAGTTGCTGGTGTTGAAGCATACTAGAACCTGACTGAAGGGGATTAAGATTTGGGTGGGTCACATTTACCCCAGCTTGTGAAGATAAGGAGCTGGCATTAGTTTGTTGAGGAGCAGTAACGGGGTTTTGTTGAAGGGAGCTCACTGGAACCTGTTGCAGGGAGTTCATATTTCCTTGTGCAGAATCTAAATTGGCACTAGATTGCATTGTATTCATCATATTCTGCTGTGTTGTAGATAAACCAGACAGAGAATTATGCTGCATGCTCGTCATGTTATTCTGCTGCATTGTTGCTACAGGGCCTTGCATATTTGTTGTTTGCAACTGAGTATTCATTTGATTTTCATGAGATTGCACTTGAGTAACTTGGGACTGCGTCTGTGACATGGAGTGCATGTGAGGTGGGGGAAGCTGCCCCGGCTGCAGTGAAGACATTTTCCTAGGTCTATTTGTATTTATGAAATTTATAATCTGCTTCTCATATGAACCCAGTTTCTCCTTTAAACTAGGTGAGATGTTGCTCTTGGAAACCTGGAGGAATGTTATAAGACGCTCCAACATCAGTTTAAATACCTTAAGCTTTTCAAGCTGATCTGACTTTGGCTGGTGAGGAAGAGAATCATGCTGGTAGAAAAAAGAAAGATACAACGTTAAACACAATAAAAATAAGTTATAAGCAAATGCAACAAACAATTACGGGATTCCTTTCAAGAAGGGTGATGGCTTGATAATGTTTAGAACACACTGCAACCTTCTGAGTTTTCCAGGATAATTATAACAGAAAAGGCTTCCTTATCCATAGAAGCTATTGAAAGTTGCCTAACAAAATGTACCTGCTGAAGTTTCGCCGCGATTTTCTGATACATCTCGCTGAGCTCTGGCAAGTAGCTTTCTTTCATGGCTTTGATCTATTGTTAAAATCATCATAATCAATGCATTAGAAAGCATGAAATCTTTCATGCAAGTGTATCTGTATTAATGGCACAGTAAGTAAAATTATTTTTTCCATTTGTAAAGCATCATAAATTGCAAGTTTCATTTTAATGCTGAAATTGGGAAGAATGTAACTATGCGTTTTGATACCTGTGAGACCATGACTTTGAATATTGAAATGAAAACTTTAAAACTCATCAAAGCAATACCATTTATACCAGTAAAGAATCAATTTAATAATTACAACAAGTCTTTCTTGATGCCGGCAACTATTACAGGATAAAAAATGAAGTACAACATTCGCTCAAGACAAATAACCAAAATGTAAAACTTCTTTATAAGTTAAAACACCTGCAGTTTTGACTGCTGCAGCCCACATCTTTTCAAATATTACGTGAAGGATAAGAACCGTCCACATAAAAATCAAACAGTATGAATTTGCCTCCATTATTTTTCCTTAACTAGTGAGAATTCCATGTTCTTACTATTAAGATATCATTACTCGGACTAAAAGCCATTTGTTTGACAATTTTCTGTTGTTCAACCCAATTTCCTGAATAAATAAAGATGAGAAAGTAGCATATTACCTTTTGATATACTTCTTCTTGCCAATCACCCCCACTTGGCTGTCCAGTCTGTGCCGTTGAATCCATAGAATCTACAACAGATATAATATGATACACATAAGCATACAAGGCTGAAAAACGTGCAAACATGCTTTTTCCCCCCTTCTCTTTTTCAAGAGATGGAGAATAGATTGGGGTAATCACAAATCAACTTACATAACTTGAGTCTATCAATTAGAAAAAATGCATTCATGAAATATTTTATGGTTTCCTGTGTTTTATCAAAGATACTTTCAGGAAGTTGGGGGTTATCCAACAAACCACTGATTTATATATAGACTGAGAGGTATGTGCCTTGTGCCACGAACTTAACCTGTATGACAGGGATACCATAGAAAATCTGAAGACTTCCCTAAAGCATTCAGGCAAGGCAAAAAAATTGAATGATAAGCATTCAATAAATGGATAAGATGATTATAATGATTTAAGGAAACAGAGGAAGTGCAGAAAACTAAGTTCCAAATCCAAATACAACTAAGATAGCACAAAGATAAGTTGAATTCTTCTTGTAATTTTTTCTCACTTTTCCTTTTTTTTGCAAGTCTTTCTCAAGAACTGTTGACATCATAGCAGTGTTATTCAAGACTATCAAAATCATAATCCAACATGTCAAACCAAATGATTCTACATATTAGAAGGACAGGAGGCATCCCAATACCAGAAAAAAACTCATTCTTCTAAGATTGTACATGGATTGGACTCCAGCACATAGATTCACTGGGATTGTGCAATCCCGCCGATCCAATTAATCTTGGATATGGCATCTCATATTAGGAAGGAAAAAAACATGACAAAACCCATAACCCGGTTGAAACTAACTTGACGACGTCTAGCAAAACCCTCGGATATGCTAAAACATTGTCCTGATTGATCTGAAGGTTGAGACTGGGTGTGGTTCTGTGTTGCTGTTTTATCGACGATGCCTCTGTTTTGACCTACCTGCCTCTGATTCACACTTCTGATGGGGGCACCGTCCTACCCTTGACCTTGAGAGATGGTGGTTTCACGACTTGATTTGTTCTATTATATATTTCTGTCCAACCCTATACCTAATTAGGTATATTACATTTTCTACCCGGTCCTTGCAACTAACTAAAATGAAAATCTTTTAGTGTTTTAAAATTCTGATTTGCAACATCAAATTTTGACCTTATTTTTATTAGACGCCTTAGACCATCTTTTTCTTCGTTTCCTTAGAGACTTTACGATCTCACAATCTACGCATCGAAACCTAAACGATCCTATGTAGTAGGAAGGACCCTAAAAATTTGACAAAAAGATAAAGACACAAATTGGTTAAATCCAACTTTACGCACTTGACGAAGTTTCTGGAAGGGGTCTTTGTGATTGATATAACTGCTTTTGTTGATCAAGAACACCTGATTGTTGAAGTAAGGAACCCGATGCCTGAAGCCTTTGCTGCATATCTCGTTGCAAGAGATTCGGTTGTTGTTGCAGACCCAATTGCTGTTGCAATTGTGCAGGCTGAGATTGAATCTGTGGCATTAATTGCTGTTGTGGAGCCTGTGGCTGTGACTGCTGTGCTTGAGATGGTAACAAATTTGATGCACCTTGTTGTGATTGTTGCTGAATTGGAACCTTCGATTGTTGTAGCACATGTGCAGAGTGCTGGCTTGTCTGCATGCCTGAATTGCCAGATTGAGATCCAAGGACCTGCTGCGGCTGTAACCCAGGGACATTATTTCCCAACTGTTGATGTATATTTGATAGGTTGTTTTGCTGATTTATTAGTTGCTGTTGTTGCAAGTTTGAAAGATTATTCTGCTGTGCAAGTAACCTCTGTGACTGCTGCAAATCACCAACATTATTCTGTGACCCAAGCATCTGGGTGTGTTGCATGTTGGTTGCATTTGCCTGTTGCCCCATAAGCTGTTGCTGCGGCTGCTGTTGTGGAGGCAAAATTGATTGTTGAGCCATTGGTGTTTGTTGCTGATGAATAGTAGAAGTCTGTTGTTGTTGTTGCTGCCTTATAACTTGGGGGTGTTGCTGAAGCATGGATTGTGCTGACTGTTGACCATTATTAGATTGCTGATTGTGCTGAATGCTAGATAGAGAAGATGTTTGCATCATGGAAGGCTGCTGCATGACAGATTGCTGAGAGGATTGCAACTGATTTGATTGTAGAAGGTTCTGCTGCTGCTGCTGTTGTTGTTGCTGTTGCTGTTGGTGTTGCTGTTGCTGCTGCTGCTGTTGTTGTTGATGCTGCTGTTGCTGCTGCTGTTGAGATTGCATCTGAAGTTTATGCCTCATAAGCTGCTGTTGGTACAGATACTGTTGTGGATTCTGTGATTGCTGCTGCTGCTGTTGCTGAGGAACAACCTGCTGCCTTCCTTGCATTTGTCTCTGGGAACCAGTAAACATGTTTTGAATGTTTGAATTTTGGCCAACATTCGGGATGGGAGTCTGGGCTAGACCAGAAACAGATGGCAGGTTAGGTTGAGATGCCATGTTACTTTGAATGTTCTGAGATAGAAGCTGTTGGCGTGACTGGGGCTGATTAGACAAAGGAATAGGATGTTGCTGCCCTTGATTGTGAACTTGAGACTGCATAACAAGTCCTATTAAAAAAAGTAATGATTGCCAAGTCAGAGAAGCAAAAAAAATGATGTAACAGTATAAAGATTGAAGATAAAGGACAAGAATCGTGTAGGACCAGCGAAACTTAAAGTGTTAATGATATTTCAAAGCAACAGGTCACAGTATACTGATAGCTAATACTGAAAGACATGAAATAACTTAAGAGTAAAATACTCTCAGAATACTATCACCATGCCAAGGGCCAAGGCTCTTAAATGCTAACCTGGATCAGGAGGTTTATTGCTTGGGCCACCTTGATTTGATGGTATATTGTTGGCCATAGTGCCCTGGGATTTAGTCTCCATTGTTAGCATCTTCAGAGATATTTTCCTTAGATAATCAGGCTGAAATTAAGGAATGCCACAATAAATTGTCAATCTTTGTTAGGAACCCAAGAACTGAATCCAAAGAAAATAGTTATTTTATTGAAAGAATCAGAGAGAGAGAGCGAGAATAGGAGAGAAATCTATCCTTCAAGCGTTTCCCTTTCTACAATAGAGTCACTACTCTATTCACAAAAGTTTACAGTACTCAATAATGATCTCTATCCTTGTATTCTCCTATTTAGATAAATAGCCCTATAACAACCTCAACTAACTAACTTCTATAACAACTCTCAACTACTTTAACTACTTATAATTCTTTATTCTATATCCTAACAATCTTCCATATAGTATCTGTTTGTTCAGGTAACTATAAACTGATAATCACGAGGCTTGTAATTAGAGATGTACCTGGCTTGTTGCAGCAGTAAAAATCTTCTCTTCAAACCTTTGAGCAATCTTCCGAAGTTCGAGCAATCCCTCTTGACCAGAAACAGGAAGATGTCTTTTTAATGTGTCCATTCTACAAAAATGAAAAACAGTGCTTCAATTATTAAATAATGAGTAATTAATATGTTATTATCATTAGACGATCCTCAAATAATAGAATATGATTGACATGAAAGAAGACCTCATTGAAATTATCCGGACATGTTCTCATTATCCGTCCCAAAAAAAAAAGATGGTAGAATAGATGTCAGATATGAAATACAGGGACTGGAAATTTTCTTGGTAACATCTTAGATAATCTTCTCCTTAAGAAACTGTCTTGCTAACATAAGGAAAATCAATCCTATTAATATTAATGTAATTTTCCACTAGACATCCATGTGCAATAAAACCCATGAAGAAAATGAGAAGAAAGTCACATGAGAGCGAAATATTCAACCCTGAAAACATAAACCTGGTTCCTTATCCTCCTTCAAGACCTCTAATGTCTAAATTGAAAAAACAAGAGATGTCCTTAATCCATATTCTACGGGTACACACAATGCCCCCACATGAAACCAAAAGCTTATTCAAACAAATCGTGCAATATAACACCAAATGATTCGAAAAATAATTATATGTTGGTATTGACACACAAATATGGTCATGTCCCACTCACCCATCTAATAAGTATCCGTAATGTTGTCATGCTAAGGCTCATACATGGACTTCTAATATGCAAAAGGCAACTTGGTACAATAAAGCTCCCCTAATGGCAAGTACTAGGAGATCTGTTGTGAATCTATTGAAAGCAGCCTTATCTTGCATTTGCAAGAGGCTAATTCCACAAATCAAACCTTGACCTCATAATCGTATGGCAGAAATTCCATTCGATGCGCCAAGACTCCCCTTCGGACTTTGAATATGATATTGAAGAAATTGTTATTCGACACGGATTCAAATAAACACTAGTTTGGCATAAAATTAAACAGATTTATTATTGTTTAGCAGCTATCAAATATAATTTTGAGTACAAGTTACATAATTTATATGCATACAATTCCACGGTATGGTGCTGACTGCTGTGTGTTTATGTTCTGATCATACATCTATTTTTCTTTTCTTCAATGTTGTCAATTGCGGATGGCAGAAACTAGTGGTTTGTTCAAATTCCGCTATACTACCGTGCTATAGCGCCACAACAGCGACTATTTGACAATATATACTAAATAGTGTATTGCGGAACAATAGCGATTTGTTAAAATTCCGCTATGTCGGCTATTTGAAAGCACTAATTTTCTAGAAAGAAAGAAAAAAACCAGAAACCTCAGTGAAATGTTGCCAGTTTATGGAATCATATGAATCAACAATTTATATATTTAACTTTTCTTTTGACATCAAATCAGTGACACAGTATTAAAAAACTGAAGCTTACATTTTGTTGACAACTCTTTGTCGTGATTCAGGCTGCAGTTGACCTCTCCAATCACTGGAATCCATATTAGGTTCAGCACCTTGATTAGGTCTCCAATTATTGGAATCCATGAAATTTAAATTAACTGAAAACAAAAAGAAATAAAATGGAATAATCTTGTCAATATCTTTTTTGATGAGTCTAATATTGTCAATATCAAGCTCTGAAAGGAATGAATAAATGATGAATATATGAAAATATAACATTATAAAAAAGTAATGAATGGCAATTACTGAGTTTTCATAAAAACTTGATTTCTAACATTAGATTGTAATAATAAGATAGAGTTTTAGTCACCATGGATAAAGCATGAGAAGGAACGTAGATGATTATGTAGTTAGAAACCATAATTCAAGAAAAATTGAAATCAATCAATACTAACAGTTTTTAAAATCGTATAAACACACAAAAAGGAAAAGGGAGATACAGAAGGAAGAGTTATATATATACCCGCGGTTTTTGGATACGGCGGCGAGGGACGACGATGCGGTGGCGAGGGACGGTGAATGATTCAAAATCTATGTTAATTTAAAACTCAGAAGGTATGATAATTTATTTTTTCTTTTTTGTTGTGTTTTTCATATATAGAGAGAGAGCTTGTTGCGTGTTTGATTCGGGAGCTTGCGGGTTAATTTAAGTTCTATGATTCTATCAATAAAGAAGACCGACTTATATTTATAAAGGAAGTCAAAATCTTGAGATTTCTTTTTTGTTTTTGACTCAAATTGAGATTTCTCTGTAATTTTTATTGTTTGTTACTTTTTAGTAACTCTAAAATTGAAAACAATTTTTTGTGGCATAAACTCATATTTAGATACTGTATAAGAGCATCTATAATGGAAATTTTTCATTTGAGTATTTAAATGGCTCTTAGGAGCATACATAGCTTTTTTATTTAAATAATTTTTAATTTAGTACTAATAGATATTTAATATCTTCAACTCATCAATTTAAAAAATTATTAAACAAATCTCAACAATAATTCATCATTATATTTTAATAAAATTCATTCATTTTAATATTAAAAACGTGTAGATTATATAAAGAGAGTTGGTTAAAAACAAACCCTAATAAATATTTTATAATTTTATTTTTTATCGGACTTTTAGTATCAATGTTTATTCGATTAAGCATTCCATTAAATATGGTCTACTGTGAACTGCAAACTAATTCTTGTAGTTTATTTTCCTTTACAGATATACCCAAAAAATTTATCATATTCGCACATTATAAAATGCCAATTGAGGCATGGTTATTTGGAGCTTGCATGAGTAGTGATAATCCCTTTGAAACATCTCGTTCATTTCATGGAAATGCACACATCAATTACCAAGGGGAAACACATGTTTCCAAAGTCTAGCTCACTGATATAGATTGGAGACGTTAATGAACATTAAGAAGGAGGTTTAGAGTTTAATTTATGTGTTAATAAATTTAATTTCATCTAACAAACTACTAATGATTAATATTTATCTATTCAAAAAATAAGTCATACAAGATACAATATCACACTATCAAAAAGTGATAATGTAATTCTTATTACATCACGAATGATGTCAATTTTAATAGCCTATTTGTGGTTAAGATAGTAAAAAATGTTAAATAAAATATTTTTCTACTTTCTATTTAATGTTAATGATAATAAAACTCATAAATATTATTTTTTTTAGAAGTTTCGAAAATGTGAGATTTACACATTCTTTTTGGTTAAATTATTTCTCTTGTAAGAAAAATTTTGATCGGCAAACTATATTTATTGTTCATTATTTTTGTCTTATATTTTTCAATGTGTTATGTCATAAAAATGTCAAGTCAATCTTTTATCTACGAAATCGTAAATGACGTGAGACACGCGTCTTGTTTTTGTTTTTGTTTAATACCTTCTATTAAAAGAAAAGTTATAAAAAGCAAAATATGATTTTTGTTCATTATTTTCTTTTGTCATCTTCATGAAAAACCAAATTATTGGAACACACACCATCACATAATTAAAGGGTTATAATGTAATTGGCATAATATCACAAACTTACTATTTGAGGTCAATTTTAAATATATTATGTGCACCACGTATATAAATTCTCTCATATTTAAATCAACTTAACATATATTAAAAAATTTAACTTAATAAGTAAGATTGAATATATTTTAATAGTAAAAGGAGAATATCACTCTCTCATATTTGAACGTAAGGGTGTACATGGGTGCGGATCAACCCGCCAACCCGATCACCCAACCCAACCCGATTTGTACTCATACCCGGTCACTTTCGAGTCTAATAATCCAACTCAAACCGTTGAAACCCGTTTATATTTGGTTCGGGTAATGGGTTTAACAATTTGAACCCGTCTACCCGTAGACCCGACCTGGTAACTAGTTATATTTTTTTTTTAAATTTTGTTTGGCAGCTCCAGCAGTCCAATAGGTTTTCATTATTCTTCTTCTTCAGATTTTCAATTGTCATCATCCACTTTCTGCGTCCACCTTCCAGACTTCTTGAAGCCACGCCGCCGTCCACCTTCTTCTTTTGTTCCGCATGTGCTCATAACTGATTTTTATACGAATTAATTATAATAAGATATTATTAATAACTGATTTTCTTATGAATGCTAATGCAAGGTGTTCATTCATATATGCCTACTCATAAAATTCGTATTTAATTTTTTAATTGTCTATTTCAAAAAGAGTAGTTTAATTTTTTAGTTAAATACTATTTATGTAAATGTTATATTTTGTTATAGTTTTACATAATAAAGGTATGAACGGAAAGCTTATGCTTATGTTTATAATGAATTTAGTTTAAATTTTTTACATTTGTTAAATACAAATTTTTTTAGTTAAATACTATTCATTTTTGTTTAAATACTATTTATGAGCAAAAATAATGCTTATGCAAAAGCTTATAATGAATTTAGTTTAAATTTTTTACATTAAGTCTATTAAACACTTTTTTTTAGTATTTTATTTGGAAATAGTAAGTACTCTAACTATAAACAAAGCATGGTTGGTGGGTTATGTGTAATGATGAAAATAATGTGGTGGACCAAGTAGCGATGCTAGGTGTTTTCTCCTCACTTTTATTATTAATATTTATTTTTGCAGATTCTCAATTGTTTCCTTCCAAATTTTGAGGAACTTGCTAAGTGCTTGTACTTGAAGTTGACATTGCTTAGAATTGATGAATTTTCATATTTACTGTTGTTGAATTTATTTATGTATTTGAAAATTGTTGGATTAATACTTTTGTGTGAGAGATTGAGGACTTTTTTAAAGAATTGAATGATGTGATTGAAATTTTATAGTTTTTGAGACATTCAAGTATTAAATATATTTTCATTCAATATATTTTTCCGTAAAATAAAAAACAGGTTATTATTTATGTATAACCCGCCAACCCAACCTAACATAATCCGTTCTTGATCGGGTCGGGTCGGTTCGGGTTAAATGAAAAAAATACGAATTTAGAACTTAACCCAACTCAAAGATAATCGATCGCATCGGATATCGGATTTTGTCAAAACCGGCCCAACCCAACCACGTACACCCCTATTTGAATGGATCCAATCGTCCACCACTGTTTAAGTATTAATATTGAATGTAATGTGAATATTTTTTTAGTTATTTTACTAACAACCCATGCATACATATATCTTGTAAAGGATGGAATATTTTTATGCGGTTGTTATCTATCTTTGTTTATACAAAATATATAAAAAAAAAAATTAAAAAAAAAACCATCGAATTGAAACTTTTGGTAACATTATAAATTTTAGGCTAAATATCACTTGTGGTCCTTTAATTTAATTTCGATTAACGATTTAGTCATTTATCTTTTTTTTTTCCCGATTTGGTCCTTTTTCTTTTAAAATAATTTCAGCGTTACCCTTTAAGTGGGGTTTCGTTAAGAAAAAGTTAAAAAATCCCTCTCTTGATCATTACATATGTTCATCAAACCTCTAGGAACGATTGTCACTGATCTGAAGTGATCTCTGTGGAATATAAATACCTCATAGCTTCAGTTTTAACGAATCGATCCTACTACCAAACATATAACAAACTTTGAACATTTTTCTGAAATATTTTCAAAACATAAAGGGTAACTTTTTCTGAAAACGGAGGAAAGATTTTTTAACTTTTTCTTAATGGAACCTATTTAAAGGGTAACGCTGAAATTATTTAAAAACATAAAGAACCAAATCGAAAAGAAAAAAATAAATAAATGACTAAATCGTTAACTGAAATTAAGATAAGACACTACAGGTGATATTTAGCCTAAATTTTATTTTCACTACCAGATCTTAAAATCTAAAAAAAATGACGAGAATTTTAGGAGAAGAACATTAACCTACTTTTTTTTTTT
>JBBPBQ010000003.1:54264975-54296870 GCA_037974755.1 Cicer yamashitae
TTTTTTTTTTTTACTCTATTACTCTGTTTTATGTTGTGAAGACCGAAGAAATTGCTGTTGATAAATAACAACAATTAATTTAAAATTGGATATTATTGATAGTCTAATTTATTTTAGCAAATGGAATTTTTTTTCTGACAAAAGCAAATAAGATTGAAAACATCAATTTAAAATGAGAATACTGGGATTTTTATTCAACAATTTTGATTTATTAACTGCAATAATTACATGTTTTTTATTACAAAGATTCATATCTTTAGATATGCTAATGGGCGAAGCTACGACTCCTTGAATGCCAAGCATATCATAGAGAACTGATCCTATTTTGTTTAATCTTTTGATGTCAAAAAACCCTATGATGATTTTGCTCTCAAATCATAACTCTTCAAAATTTGAAATATCACACTCAACCATTACCTTTTCAAGAGCTTCAACACTTAACATCACTTAAATTTTTCAATGAGATCGATTAATTAATCAATACTCATTCTTTTTTCGACGGGAAAAAGTTAATATAATAGTAGTTATGTTAGTATTTTATCTTTCATCAATATTTGAACTCCAATCATTTAACTCTTTCAACTTCTTAATCTTTAGATCAAACCACATGAACTACTCAACTCATATTCATTCCTTCTTGTTATCCTATTTTACTTTTTTTTTAACATAATATACAGATGATTAACACACTAGGCGACAAAGAACAAGCTTCATCTTCAAACAGAATCAAGTCCAACGGAGGGGGAGCCTTGTCATTGTCAATCAAGGTTCATTCTATAGAGCTTTGGTGGCCCAAGTTAGCTAAGTAATCATCAACTCAAATAGCTTCTCTATATACAAACTCAACTTCTGTCCCCATTCTGTTTATCCAAAGTCGTCTTGGAATTTAGCAGTAGAGGTGTTGCAATAGGTGATTGGAAGACCACATAATCACTTATTTTTGTAACAGAGTATCACTTTTATAAGTGAAAAAAAAAGTTGCACACATACTTCCACAAAAATCATATTTTTAGTGGGACATAAATACAGAGCTACTGTATTAATTATGAACAAGGCTTTCACAAAGAACAATCTGAGTCAAGTCATGAGTAAATTTATTAAACCGAACATCTTAGGCAACAAAGCACATTGCAATTGCAGCTTGTGATGTGGGTAAACAAGAAAAAGGTTGTTATACTTTATACACAATGAAACATTGAATAAGTTTAACAAAAAAGAATTTGAAAATAAATAACAAACAGTTTGCATGCCTCACAATAATCAGATGATCCCCATGTCGAGCAATCTTCCCAAGAGCCATACTTAGAGCTGAGTCCCTCCACCACTCTGTTGTGCATACTCTGAAATAACTGTACGAGCAGAGACATCCCAAGTCTTCGCTATCTCCTTAAGAGACATAGGTTGTGATAAACCTCCCAATGATATGCTAAACTTTGACTTAGCTTTGGCAGAAAGATCTTCATTCTTCATACTGACAGAAATATCCAACACTTTATTTTATTAGAAACAGAAGAATTCTCAGCAAATTTAAAGATAAACTACAGAGATGGGGAAAGATGAGACATGCAATGTGTGGATCATCTCCCTTTAGAAAGGGCATAAACAGATATTTCAGACCCCCATTCAGATTAAGAATGGCTAAGCTATTCTCGCTAGCACAACAGAGTTAGACGTGCTTCTCGGGCTACAACTAGTCTTTCCATATTTCCATGTTAGATTCACATCTGCTATTTGACAGGGAAAGAGTTCGAACGGAAGAGGTTGAACTGTGGTATGACTAAAAGATGTTCCCTATAACACATGTCTTCTTTCTGATACATATTAACATGACTAACTGGTACAGTGGCCACGGTTTTGAATTTAGTAGCAGTAGCACCTATTGAGGAAATATATAGAAACTTGACTGTTGTGGTCTGGCCAGGTAAGAAAAGGAGATGAACAGAAACCCCAATACGACACCCAAGATTTGAAGGTTGAGAAAGACAAGAAAAACTTAAGGTTAAACCATTAAAAAAGAATTAAATCTAAATGTGGTTTATATCAATAACACTACACCATCATGGCTATTGGCTGATGTAACTAATCCCACCTAGTGAAAAAGAATTTCTAGTAACTATTGTAATTTAGGAGGTGATTAGATAAATTTCTTCTTCACCGATGTCCCCTAGACCTTGGAACATTGTGAATCATAACTTTTAATCAATAACAAAAGAAGATATAATAAGAGGCACCCAAAAGCCTTAACTACTTTACTCAGTCAGATACAATCAAGCTAACAAATGTTTCATGCATGAACAAATTTAAAGAGACATAATCACTGAAAGTTTTCCAAAATATGAACATTGTTTGATTTGCAAAAATATTTTCAATTTTGAAAAGTTGTTTTTTCACTTTTAATTAGGAAAAAGCCGCATTGTTTTCACATTACTTCTTGTTTTTAAAGATTTTGCACACGAAGCAGTTAAAGCAATAAAGAAAGTTGCACTGGTTTTGGCACAAATTTTCAAAAATAGCATACAAAGTGAAAACAAGACTAAATTTGTGTAATTAGAAGTAGACAGTGAAAATAAAAACAGAAAACGTTTTCTCAAGGAACATATTTGGCATGATATTTTAAGGTTGGCTAAGACTACAGATATTTCATTTGAAAGAGAAATACCAAAAAAGATACCAAAATACTTATTCTCTAACCTGGATTCAACTGTAACCTTGTCAAGAACTGAATCCAAAGACACCAAATTATTATATGTTGGTATTGACACACAAATATGGTCATGTCCCACTCACCCATCTAATAAGTATCCGTAATGTTGTCATGCTAAGGCTCATACATGGACTTCTAATATGCAAAAGGCAACTTGGTACAATAAAGCTCCCCTAATGGCAAGTACTAGGAGATCTGTTGTGAATCTATTGAAAGCAGCCTTATCTTGCATTTGCAAGAGGCTAATTCCACAAATCAAACCTTGACCTCATAATCGTATGGCAGAAATTCCATTCGATGCGCCAAGACTCCCCTTCAGACTTTGAATATGATATTGAAGAAATTGTGATTCAAATAAACACTAGTTTGGCATAAAATTAAACAGATTTATTATTGTTTAGCAGCTATCAAATATAATTTTGAGTACAAGTTACATAATTTATATGCATACAATTCCACGGTATGGTGCTGACTGCTGTGTGTTTATGTTCTGATCATATATCTATTTTTCTTTTCTTCAATGTTGTCAATTGCGGATGGCAGAAACTAGTGGTTTGTTCAAATTCCGCTATACTACCGTGCTATAGCGCCACAACAGCGACTATTTGACAATATATACTAAATAGTGTATTGCGGAACAATAGCGATTTGTTAAAATTCCGCTATGTCGGCTATTTGAAAGCACTAATTTTCTAGAAAGAAAGAAAAAAACCAGAAACCTCAGTGAAATGTTGCCAGTTTATGGAATCATATGAATCAACAATTTATATATTTAACTTTTCTTTTGACATCAAATCAGTGACACAGTATTAAAAAACTGAAGCTTACATTTTGTTGACAACTCTTTGTCGTGATTCAGGCTGCAGTTGACCTCTCCAATCACTGGAATCCATATTAGGTTCAGCACCTTGATTAGGTCTCCAATTATTGGAATCCATGAAATTTAAATTAACTGAAAACAAAAAGAAATAAAATGGAATAATCTTGTCAATATCTTTTTTGATGAGTCTAATATTGTCAATATCAAGCTCTGAAAGGAATGTATAAATGATGAATATATGAAAATATAACATTATAAAAAAGTAATGAATGGCAATTACTGAGTTTTCATAAAAACTTGATTGATTTCTAACTTTATATTGTAATAATAAGATAGAGTTTTAGTCACCATGGATAAAGCATGAGAAGGAACGTAGATGCTTATGTAGTTAGAAGCCATAATTCAAGAAAATTTGAAATCAATCAATACTAACAGTTTTTAAAATCGTATAAACCACACAAAACGGAAAAGGAAGATACAGAAGGAAGAGTTATATATATACCTGCGATTTTTGGACACGGCGGCGAGGGGCGACGATGCGGTGGCAAGGGACGGTGAATGATTCAAAATCAATGTTAGTTTAAAACGCAGAAGGTATGATAATTTTTGTTTCTTCTTTTGTTGTGTTTTTCTGATACATTGCTCATACTCTATTATTGTATATCTTTTCAATGGCTCATACCTCAGTGTCTGTGTGCTTACTTGTATACGAACTATTCCTCAACAAATTCTCCTCCCAAAACCTTTGTCCCCAATTCTTTCCTCGGCCTAGGCGAAAGTCCTTTAGCCAACATCTCTTCATCATACTTCCTAGCCATATCAATCAACCCTTTCTCCACAAGAGCATCTATCAAAGCATTGTAAGCAGCCGCATCAGGACTACATCCAAGTTGTTCCATTCTATTCCAAACAAGAAACACCAATCGAAGAAATCCCCACCTTGAAAACTTCTTAAGGAGCATAACATAGGTATCCATCGTGGGACGAACACCACTTTCAATCATACCATCAAACAAGTCAACTATAAGTTTCGGCTTCTCAAGACAAGAAAAAAAGCATTGATATGATACAGCATTTGGAAAACAACCATTATGACGCATAGTTCGAAGCAAAGCAAGAGCTTCCTTATATCTATAACTATCACACAAAAGCCTAATGATAGTATTATAAGTAACAACGGTAGGATTAAAACCCGAATCCTTCATTTCACGAAATAACCTAATCGAAAAATCAACACCTTGTGAAACACCAATAGCTCTAATCACAATGTTATAAACAACAACATCTAATTTAATACCTTTTCTCTTCATCTCCTTAAACAATTTCACAGCTTTCCATGGTTTTCCACCTTTAGACAAAATATCCATGTAAATGGAATAAGAATGTAGATCCTTTTGAATACCTATTCTATCCATTTCATCCCAAAACTCCCAACACTTACTCCACCAACCCAATTTATACCAACCACGAAGAACAATATTATAAATCTTAGTATTATTACTACTAACAACAACCCCATCAATTTTCCAAGATAAAGTTAGAGTCTTTTGTGTTCCGAAAACCAAATCTTGAGCTTCGAGAACATGTTTATGATCGCATAGAGCGTCGATGAGATTCGAGAAAGAGGTTTCGTCTTTCAAATTGAACTCATTTAAACGTTGGAATGTTTGAACGGCGTCGTCTATGCAGTGAGCAGAGATGTAACGTTTGAACATGACACGGAAGGTGGTGTGGTTGGGGAAAGAATTAGGGTTGTTTTGCATACGGTGGATTAGATTCCAACATTGTTGGAACTCGAAGAATTTACCTAGGATGTCGATGATTAGGTTATAGGTTTCGGTGGAGTGTGGGAAGTTGAATTCGGTGTGTACCCAGTTGAAGAATTCGAGTGCGCGTTTCCAGTCGTTGTTGAAGGAGTTTAGGGTTTCGCGAACGGTTGTGTGATCGAGAACGGGAATTGGGGTTTGTGTTGAGAAGTTGTTGTGATAAGAGGAATGGGGTTGGAAGGGTATGAAGCGAAATCGAAGGAGGCGAGTTGATGAAGATGAAAGAAGAAATGGCCAACGCATTGTTTCGTCTTTCACTCACTGCCTAAGGGAGTCGGTGGTCGTTACTCCGCTTTGGTGCCGCCATGGCTGTATCCTAACAATATGGGCTCATTCATTTTGGAACAATACTTGTGCTTGGCCCAATACTTTCTTTCGGCCCAATACTTTCTTTCGGCCCAATACTTTCTTTGAGGCAAACACCACGACCACCGTTTCAAAATTTAAAATCTAATATTAATGTTCAACTCATTAGTCAGATTTTCATATAAATAGGGAGAAAATAGTATTTTTATTGAAAATAATATCAACTCATTCAATTTGATAAAATATTGTGATCGAGGCCGACACAAATTTAAAATCACTAAAATTAAATTATTAATTTATAAACAAACTCATATTATCTCATTTAATATTATAAAACTGTAGATGTATATACATATGATAAATTTATAGTGCTTGAAATACTGTGTTTTCATATTTGTAACGTTGATGTTACTAAAATCATTAATTGAATATGTAATTGATTGAAATCAATATGTCAATCTGAACTAAACATACACCGCAACAAAATAAACAGACATCAATCTTACATCAAAGATGACGAAATTACATACAAACACAAAGAAAAAAAATTAAATATATGTGAAAAATAATTATTTGGTTAGATAAAAAAAAAAGTATTTAAATGGATTATTTTAGATTAAAAAAAAAAAACCTTAAACCACTAATCTCTAATGGATGAACAAGAAAAGAGACGACTATATTATTTTTTGTTGCCATCCAATTTATGAAAAAGTACAGCGAAAGAGTAATTACTTAAAAGAAATTGTGTTTTAATAAAATAAAAAAGAGAGAAAAAATATGTTAAATAATAATAAGATAAGAATAAATTAGACATAATCAAATTTTTCACAAATAAAAAATAATTATTATTATAATATTTTTCTACTCAAATATCTTTTCATATTTCTCAATTAAAATTATTGAAGATTATATTTAAAAGAAAAATATTAAAAATTCACAACAATCTTTTACATATTTTAAAAGTTTTAAGAAAAATATTGGATGACATCATCAACATAATGACATGTGTAGTAAAAACTATAAAACAAATCTTACACTGTCCCAAAACCAATTCATAGTTCTTAGACACACATATAAAAAAAATTACATTTTTTTAATGTTAAAAAACAACATTTCTTTTATGCGTGTATTAAATACTATCATTTGGTCATGTGATAATACAATAATAATTCAAGACTTACCTACAATAAAACTATTGTATCCAAACAATGTGAACTCTCCTTGAATTTTTTATCGAAAGTAATCCTTGTGATAAAATAAAAAATGAAGCATGGACCAACAAATAATCTATAATCTACACTAGCATTCATTCATTCGCGTGAGAAAAACGAAAGACAACAGAGAAGATATAGTACTAGTTTAGTTTTTAGTTTACCCTTTTTCACTTGCACTGTGTTGTTGTGTGACAAAGTTGTTGAAGACTTGTAGCACCAACCAAATCAAAAAAAAAAAAAAAATGGCGGCTAGTGTTCAAGCGCAACTCCTTCAGGCAAGACCCTTTCAGTTTCGCTCATCATCATCGGCGAGACCAACTTCCCTAAGGTGCATTTGTTCCGCCGCCGCCTCTTCTACCAAACGCTCCTACTCCATCACTCTCCTTCCTGGCGACGGCATAGGTCCCGAAGTTGTTTCCGTCGCTAAAGACGTTCTTCTCCTTACCGGATCCCTCCACGGTACCTTTTTTTTTCTCTCTCTCTCTCTCTCAACATTGCATCCAAATTTCCCATCTTTTTTCAAATGGGTACTCACTTCTCTCTCTACAATCAGGGATTAAACTCGATTTCCAAGAGAAGCTTTTAGGTGGAGCTGCACTTGATGCAACTGGAGTTCCTTTACCTGATGATACCCTTTCTGTTGCTAAACAATCTGATGCTGTTCTTCTTGGTGCTATTGGAGGGTGCTTTCCCTTCTTATCTTACATTACCAATTTCACTTTTTGTTAAATTGCTTTGTGTAATCATTTTTGTTTGATTGATTGAAGGTATAAATGGGATAAAAACGAGAAGCATTTGAAGCCAGAGACAGGATTGCTTCAGCTACGAGAAGGGCTTCAAGTATTTGCAAATCTTAGACCGGCAAAGGTGTTCCCACAGGTAAAAATTTCATGGTACTGCATTATACCATTCATGTTGTGGCATTGAAAGTGAATAGAGTTGGGGTTAGGCTTAGGGTCTGTTTGGGTTGACTTATTTGAGTTTATTTATTGATACAAGCACTTGTGAGATTGTTTGAGAGGGCTTGTAGATAAGTAGCTAGTTGATAACCTTTTCTTCTTGTCATTCATTAGTTAGTTATAAGTTATTTTTATTTTTGTTATAGTTTGTTGAGTTTGTTAAGAGATTTGGGAGTTATTCATCCTATATCCATTTTTATCCTGTGTAATATTTTGTTTAATCAACGAATGAGGTTATTTAGAAATATTCCCTTTTAATAATTCGGTAATGTGGTATTTAAAGATGACTCTTAGATAGATTATAAGAAAATAGTTTGACTTTATTTTATCATTTGATATAGAAATAGCTTATACAAGCGCTTATGCTACAAACATTTAACTTTATCCAAATTGGCCTTAAGGATATGGTAACAGACTGGTCAGAGAGGTTTTTTTTATTTCCTTACCAAAATTTTATTAGTTTTCAATCTGTATCTACTGTGCTTTTGATTTGTATGTTCTTCTGTAGTTAGTGGATGCTTCAACTTTGAAGAGAGAGGTTGCTGAGGGGGTTGATCTCATGGTTGTAAGGGAACTAACTGGAGGTCTGTGGTGTTTTCATTCTGGTTTCAGTACATTGGATTATTTAAAGAAACCACACGTCTCATATGATTCTAATATTTAAAATTTTGAATATTAACTCTTCATTCATTTCATTTGATTGTTAATGTTGGAAGCTAATTCACCTAACTCAGTCTTGTTGCTGCTTTGTTTGTTATTCAGGTATCTATTTTGGAAAACCTAGGGGCTTTGGTACTAATGAACATGGTGAAGAGATTGGTTTTAACACTGAGATTTACGCGGCACACGAGGTATCTTGCTATTACAAAATGGTATTGTGGGTTAAAAATTTATGATTTGGCCAAAAAGTTGTAATAGTTGGATTTGGGGTTCCCATAAGATCTTTAGTCCCTTTTTTGTTTTTGATATTCTTTAATGGAGTTGACATTGTCTAGGAGGAGGGATAAAATGTAATGTAGGCTAAATTACAGTTTTAGTCCTCCTATTTTTACTAATTCATGAAAATAGTCCCCCTATTTTAAAAGTTGACAATTTTGGTCATTTCCTGCGATTTTTTAACTAAAAAATAGCGACGTGACATGCTTTAAATAACGAGTCATATGATAAGATGATGTAGAATGATTAACACCTATAAAATCGGAATAAAACACCGTAAAAACTTAAGTTTCAACTTCATAATTTTTTCATATTTGTAATTGAACTAATGGCATATGAATAATTAATGCATATAGATGGTTCTATATCATGAAATTGTATCTCACGTTATTTAAAATACGTCAAATCGTCAACTTTTAGTTCAAAAATCTGAGGGACCAAAACTGTCAACTTTTAAAATAGAGGGATCAATTTCGTGAATTGGTAAAAGTTGAGGGACCAAAACGCAATTAAACCTATAATGTACTATATGCATATTTCACTGTTTTTCTTTTGCTCATAAGGAGCTTTTACTTGCTTTCTTGAGTGTTGTTTCTTTCTTTGTCTATAACTATTTTCTATGTTATTTCCGTATGTATGATTGTCTGATTAGTGGCATTTATATACCAGGTTGATCGCATTGCTCGTGTTGCATTTAATATCGCTCGGAAGCGTGGTGGGAAACTTTGCTCTGTTGACAAAGCCAATGTACTAGAGGTACTTATCTCTGGGTTAAGCTATGTAACTTAATCTGGAATTTTGTGAAGTTGTCGCGATTGTAATGATATATGTACTGAATAAAATACATAGCAGATTGCTTCCAAATGAGTCTGGCCTTGTTTGATGTACTCTGAGAAGAATGGTGCTAATCTACATTTTCAAACATTAGAATTGAGCTACATGCCTTAAAGTGCTTAATCTTGAAATTGTGAGGATTAAATCATGCTGCAAGGAGAATACCTCTTAGTTGTGTTTTTGTTGTTTGAGATTCTGTTTAGATTGGGCGGTCCGTATAGTAGACATCGCAACACTCAGGCAAATTTTGTGTCACCAAGAAATGCATATTTTTATAGACCTATTTTTATTAGAGTTTTTCTACTTGATACAAGATACTTTTTACAGATTTAGGTCCATGTACTGAATGCTAACTACATTTGAATTCACTAGGCATCCATGTTCTGGAGGAAAAGAGTTTTGGCATTAGCAGAAGAATACCCTGATGTTGAGCTCTCACACATGTATGTTGATAATGCATCGATGCAACTAATTCGCTATCCTAAACAGGTTTGCTTATGGACTAAATTAACGTCACCCGTCTTTTATTTTACATATGGCTGTGCAAGTTTATATTCACAGAAGAAAAATTGTCTGAAAGATTAAAATGCAAGTACTACAATATCTAACACTGAATTTTGCAGTTTGACACTATCGTAACAAACAACATTTTTGGTGATATATTATCTGACGAGGCTTCAATGATCACCGGAAGTATTGGGATGCTTCCTTCTGCAAGCCTTGGGGATTCGGTATGAAATGAATATTTATAATAAATTATAATACAAATAATCAGCATGTTTCTCAAGTTTGCTCGTAATACTGTGTTATGCTAGATCCATGTAGGCCCGCTTTGGATAAAGAACTTAATTAAGTGCTTATATCATTAACGCTTAACATATAAGTGTTTATATATAAACTATTCTATAACAAAAGATAAAATCAAGTGTTTTCATATAAGCTATAAGCTGTTTTTTAAGCTATCTTAGATAGCTCATGAAAATAAGCTGAAAACAGCTTATGAACATGTGCTAAGCTGTTTTCATAAGCTCTCCCAAACAAACTCACAAGTACTTTTGCCAGTAGATAAACTCAAATAAGCGGATTCTAGATTTCACTTAAAAGTTCACTGGATTTTTATTGGATCAGGGACCAGGACTTTTCGAACCTATACATGGTTCTGCACCTGATATTGCTGGACAGGTTGGTTTCATCTACTTCTGTTTTTTATTTTCCTTCAGTTAACGTGCTAACATCATTGTTATTATCGATATACAGGACAAGGCAAACCCATTTGCTACTGTTCTTAGTGCTGCTATGCTTTTGAAATACGGCCTTGGAGAAGAAAAGGCCGCTGAAAGAATAGAGAGTGCAGTTCTGGAGACACTGAACAAGGGATTTCGAACTGCTGACATATATTCTGCTGGAACTGTAAGCATTTATCTCATTATCTTAATGTTAGTGTTGCAAAATTATGTTTAATGTTACAGGTTTTACACATGGTTGCCAGCTAGACTTGCTTCGATGGCGATACTCTTCTTGAAGAACCTATTCTTAAGTTTAAGAATTCTATAAACAGCTCCTATAAGAGATGCTGTTAATTGTCAATAGTGAATAATGATTGTTCTGATAATGAATGCATTGAATAAGTAAGTATCGGTATATTATGTGATTAAACTTGATGTTTGGATTGCGTGTTAATGCAGAAGCTGGTAGGGTGCAAACAATTAGGCGAAGAGATACTGAAGTCGGTCGAATCTCACGTTCCTGCTGCTGCAGCAGTGTGATATTTTAAGACCAATTCAGCATTGAAGTCTGGCTGAATTATCCATACTCTTTGTCTTGGAGATCAACATGAGAGTCAAAGCTGAAAAAAATATCCTTAGTCTTTGAGAAATCTGGCTTTCATCTGCAGGATTGTTACTAGTTAGTTAGTTCTCCTCATACCGCATGTAATAATAAATTAATAATGGAACAATGAAAGATGGAGGTCGAAATTTTAATGGCAATTCTGAAAAACTGAGCAACAATTATGAGGCTATGACAAATCCATGGGGAATGCAAACAATATGCCAATATGGATATTCCAAATTTTATTTCAAATGTTTGTATGATTTGAAGTGGTGCATTTTGTCTTGCACAAGTATCTTCTGTAGTAAAATAGTGTGCATATAATATGATATGAATGCAAGTATAACCCTCCTTTTTTAAGTATGATTGAAAAAATGGCCATGGAAGCTAAATATAATAGCAACTCATAATCATCGCCTAATTAAACTGTGTCAGAGGTATTGCACCTAAATAATTTTCTTAAAAAGTAAGTGTGTATTAAGTAAAAGATATCTTGAGTTATTTAATAATTTGAAGAAATTGTGCTCCTCTCTCTTAAGACTGACTGTTTGAGAGTTTTTTTTTTTTTTTTGAGTTTAGAAGGGGAGGGAAGGATTTTTTTTAATTAAAGAGGAGAGGATTTTAAGGAGTTCTTTTTTTAATACAAAATCCTCTTAATTTAGGGAAATTCAAACCATATAGGAGGGTTTAAATAATTTTTTTATGTTAATATTTAATAAATCATCTACAAAATTGTTTTCTCAACAAAGTGAAAGATGTCTCTTTATATCACTTTTTTCTTACTCTCTATTTGTTGTACAAGCTAAATTTGGGAGTTCGGAGGAAAAGAGTTTTAAGGATAAAAAAGAAAGTAAAACAAAAAGAGATCAAGGTAAATAATTTCGACTTTATGAAATCTTATTTTTCTTTATTTAACTAAATCTCTCAATTATTGAGAAACTAAAAAATGCAATCAATTGTTGAAAGTATGGTATCACACAATACATAATTGTGTGAGTTAATTACAGTAGAATTTATTTTTGTTTTTAACAGTAGTTGAATAAAAAATAAATTTAATTCATAATAAAATAAAAATATAATTTATATAAATCAAATAATTTTATAGATATTCATATGTTCTAACTGTTTACACACCTATTTAAATGTGATTTTTTCTCCTCTTTTGTAACAATAAATATGATATTTTTTTGGTAGAGAATTTAAATATGATTAGAAGGATGTATAAAATCCTTCAAATAAAAGGATGTATAAAATAAAACTATTTATAGAACAAAAAAACTACTAGTATTTATTAAAGTCATAAATAACAGTTAAAAGTATTGCTTAATTTGATGAAAAATTGAGAAGGAAAGGTTTAAGGCACTTGGTAAATCATCATAATCGTATTTGAGCAAAGAAGCGAATTCAGCGTGTTTGCGATGTGGAGTTCGAGCAGAGTCTCCGAGGCCGAAGAGGAGAAGCAGAGTGAATCTTGTTCCTTCTCAACTTCTCTCTTCAATTTCTCTTCTGGTAACCCTAGAATCGAAGAAACTCGCGGCCTCATGCACGTCTTCCCCGAAGACACTCCTTCTTCTCTTCCGGTATACTATAATTTCTCTCTCTCTCTCTTCCTCATTTTCGCGATTTTCAATTCGATCTTCTTTTTCTTATATTGAATTTGCACTTTTCAATTTCCAATTTGTGTGAGTTAGGTTGGACGGAAACCGTTGGCGTGTGTTGTGGGAGTTCCTAATCACATGACTTATGCGGATTTCTGCCAATTCTGTGGTTCGTTTATTCATCATATTCTTGAGATGCGTATTGTGAGGATGGATTTTATGGAAGATCGTTACAGTGTTTTAATTCGATTCGATCAACAACACTCTACAGACGCTTTCTACAATCACTACAATGGTCGACGTTTCTCATCTCTCGAGGTTTCTATTTATCCAATTCATACATAATAACGCATTTCTTTGTTTTTCTATTTAGGCTTAATTGTAGTTTTGCTGATCCTATTTTCCCTTAATTCACGAAATTGTTCCTCTTATTTTAAAATCAAACACTTTTAGTCTCTCTTAGATTTTTTTTTTTATTAAAAAACTATGATGTGATGTATTTTAAACAATGTGACATATGATTCGATGATGTTGAATGATTAACATCCATGAAATTGCAATAAAACTTCTAAAAAATCAATTTCAACTTCTGAAATTATTCATTTTTGTAATTTAATTAATAAAATATAAATAATTAATGCATCTAGATAGTTCTACATCATGAGATTGTATGTCACGTCTTATAAAATATGTTAAATCACTATTGTTTAGTTAAAAAATTTGAAAGAGCGACCAAAACTTTCAGATTTTAAAATAGGGGACCAATTTGGTAAATTGGTGAAAATAGGGGGGCCCAAACTTCAATTAAGCCTAGCCTTCTATTTATTAATGTAGTGTTGGGATAAAAGCTTAAGTAAGTGCTTATAGCTTACTACTCTGAAATGAAATATAAGCAAAAAAAAAATATCTGAAAAGTTGATATATGTTGTCTTCATTTTTAACTAGATATATCAACTTTTAAGATACTATATTTTTTATATTTCATTCTAAAGGGAGTAAGTCTTTATCATATACATGCATATATGCTTATATATAAGCTAAATTCTATTACACAAAATAAGTAAAACTGTTTTCACAAGCTATCTCGGAGAACTTATGAAAATAAGCTAAAAGCAACTTATTGACATATCATAAGCTGTTTTCAAAAGCTCTCTCAAACAGACCCTAATTTTGTTGTTTTTAATTTGATGTATAGGATGAGATGTGCCGAGTTGTTTTCACATTAGATGTGCAGTACACTGGGTCAATTGAACATGCACAACCATCCAATGCTACTTCAACTGAACAACCTACATGTCCAGTTTGCCTTGGTACATTACATATCCATGTATAGCTTACCTTCTAACGAATTTGAGTTTATAGATGCAACTAAGAAAGAGATCATAGATGTATATATGAAGATGTTAAATAAGAGTGCTTATGAAAAATTGAAATGTAGAAGCTAATTTCAAATTATATGAGAATATGTTGATTAAAAAATTCATTGTCATTGCATTTTTTTTTAAAAATTTCCTGCAAGTGCTTTTGGAGTTTATTTTTTTCCCAAACTTGTTCTTAATGTAGTATTCACATATGTTTAATTTCTATTTTAGATATACTTTATTGTTGTTGTTGTTGTTTGTTAGTGTTTCTATTTGTCTTGCAAGTATGGAACATTCTGAATTGAACAATTCAGTGGCATATGCTAAATGTTTAAATTGGAAGTTTTAAATTTTTGTGAGTCTCTTTTGTGTTTGTTATTTTGCAGAGCGATTAGATCAAGATACGAGTGGAATTCTTACAACCATATGCAATCATTCTTTCCATTGTTCCTGTATTTCAAAATGGGCAGATTCTTCTTGTCCTGTAAGTCGCTCCACTGCCTCTGTCTTTTGCATTTATGCACAAGATGTTATTACTTATAGTATATGTCCGAGAGCAGAAGCAACTGTGTGAGCTGCTCTGGGGTTTAGGGGTGTCTCTTCAAATTGAATGTTTTCATGTTTAATTAATTTCAGCTGGGATTTCATGATTAGTTTGACAGCAAGTGTTACCGTTAGAATCACTCTATTAGTTAATTACATATTCAGTACTAGTTCCCTGCTTATATTTTCAGGTATGCCGCTATTGCCAACAGCAAGCTGAAAAATCTATATGTTTCGTTTGTCAAACCACTGAGAACCTTTGGATATGTGTTATATGTGGGTTTGTTGGCTGTGGAAGGTGAGAGATTTTTTGTCCCTCAACCCTTTCTTTTATTGCATTTTATTCCTTCCCTTTCCATTTTTAAATGTATTTGGTTGCAACCATATGTACCTTCTGCAATTCTCAAGATCATTTTGATTCAGATATAAAGGAGGGCATGCCATAATACACTGGAAAGAGACACAACATTGCTATTCCTTAGAAGTGGAAACCAAGCGCGTTTGGGATTATGTGGGAGACAACTACGTTCATAGACTTATTCAGTCCAAAACTGATGGGAAGTTAGTTGAGCTGAACGCTCACTGTGTGCACGAAGACAGTGGATGTGGAAGTTGCAGTTGTGGAGATAATGCCATGAGAGAGGCTATACTTAATAGTAAAGTCGAAGCTGTAATGTTGCAAGATTAATTTAATAATTTTCTCAAATCTTAGTTTGATGCATATTATTATTATATTAAATATTAATTATAATGTATTCATTTCTTCTACAGATTGTCAATGAGTACAATGAATTGCTTGCTACTCAACTTGAAAACCAAAAATTAGTGAGTGTATTCCACTTGAAAACTTGAATGCGAATCTGCCAAGATTTCCTTCTGTCTTGTATAAACATTAAATTTTCAAACCTGTCAATTGTAGTATTTTGAATCCTTATTACAACAAGTAGAACAAGAAACTGAAAGAAAAATTTCCGTAGCTGCTCAGAAGGCTGTCAGTCTCAAACAGCAGAAGATTCAGTCCAAGATTGATAGGTGTAACAAAGAGAAGAAATTTCTGGATGAGGTAAGTTGTAAATCATGCTTTTGGAATCCCTTTTTCACAATAATATTATACACAAGTTATGTCTCAGTAAAAAAAAAACATGTCATAGGATTTCGCGTTGTCTCATTAACATATCACAAAGACATGAAATCTTCTTGCAAATGTTTATATTGTGTTTATGCCTGCAGCTTAACGACAATCTTTTGAAAAATGAGGAGATCTGGAAATCCAAGATACTTGAGATCGAAGAGAGGTATGCTTTTATCCGTTCTCTATTGCTCATTGTCATTGGTGATGTGTTTTCTCAAAATAGATTTTATTTTCAAGATGTATTGTCACATTAAACCAAATGTGAACAGTTGTTGCTTTAATGCTCGTTTGTAATTTTTAGGGATGTTTCTTTTCTCAACTTTGTAGTTGTCATGCTGTAAATTCCCATGTCTTGAACTCAAATAATTGCAAATCTGGTCCAGATGTTTGCAAACTGATGGGTGATGTACTTTTTTTCAGGGAGAAAAAAGCTTTAAGGCTGACTAATGGTAAGATAATGGCCCTAGAAAAACAGGTAAAATATACGGTTTCACTTTTTTTTTTAAATCTTGGATGGGGGGGGGGGGTCTGTTACAGAGAGCGGCAGGAGTTTGATATTGGCATACAATAATGTTCATACATCAAACTAATCAAACTCCTGTTTCATTTATTCTCTAATTTTGCAGCTTAGTGATCTCATGGTTTGTCTCGAGGGTGGGGAGATGGTAGAACAGCTTCCAACATTGTCAAATGATACAAATGGTGGAACAGTCCCTGACATTTCAAAAGGATCGTCATCAACTTGTAGCTCTTAGCTGCGAAGAAAAGCATGATAGAAAAATGAATCGTTTCTTAGACTTTGTTTAGAGTTGAAAGGGAAAGTGAAAGGAGACACGCCCCTGGCAGTTAAAGGGAACTTGAAAAATAAGTGAAGGGGATTTTTTTTTTTTCCAATCCCTTGTTTTGGAATGTGTTCCCATACAAACAAGGAAAGAGTTTATCACAGTTCTTACCCTTCTCTCTTTTCTGCTCTTAAACAAGTATTGCTTAGGTTGACCTGCACCACTGATATTTAACAAGTTTCCACCTATTTTTTTTGTTAAGTATAACATTAATGTGTCATGTTTGTAAATAAATTCATAGAAAAATATGTGTATCATACACTACTATATATAAGCATCTGAAGATATTCCAGTCGGGAAATCCCATCCTCTATATATAATCTCTTGTTGCAATTAATGTTGAAAATGTCCATGAAACATTTTAGTTGTAAAGAAGATACCAGTAAAGGTACTTCTAGTTCACCAATATCAGGGTTGGTTGGAGTGGATAGACATTTGATCCCTGGAAAGAGAATCTAAATTCTATTCTTATGAGGCTTCTTGCAAGTTTACAAAATTCAGATGTTTATCTAGTTCTTCAGTAAAATCTTGAGCTACTTGCAAGGAAAGCAAACCGCCACTTGGAACATCAAGCCAACATGGCGTTACATGGCCCATGCAGGTTCCTCTGCACAGACGATGATGCTCCGTACACCCCATCGTGTTCTATAATTTATTTTTGTTCGTTATTCTCACGTCATCAAAAGTTTTGTAAAAATAATAAATATCAAATTACTTTTTAAATCTTAAACAAACCATTCTCAATCTTTTTATTTGATGATCCTCGTCCAGATTAGAAATGACTTTAATCGAAGTTGCTGGCGATGACAGAGGAAAAGAATCTGTGATGTGGTTTCCCAATTGGGGTTGGGATATCTCTTTCAAAAGATCACGCTGTTGATCAGTTGGTGGTAACAATGCAGTGGATTTGTCAAAAGACAATATATAACTGTTGTTAGTGACTGAAATCGGCTTTTCTGCAGCATGTTGAGTTGAATGAAAGACATTGATGGATGAGTAGTTGTTCATTAGGCCAAATAATGAATTAACAACGGTGGTAGTGTTAAGATTAAGGGCAATTGTGGTTGCTGCTGCATTGATATCTTGAAGAACTCTTCATCAATTGTGTTGGTATGGCCCAAACATTCCGTGACTTCATGATCCATTTCCTACGAACGAATATTTTGTAAGGCGTAATTAATCTATATTAAATTACGAAATCAAACTGTCTTCTCCAATTCAGCCTCTAGAGAAGACTAAGAATCTCTTGGAAGAGAGATTGGATACCCATATTTGAGAATGATCTTTTTGATCATATTGACCAAATTAAGATTGAGTTGTTGTACAAGCTTGATACTTAACCTTAAAGTCCAAAATTCAATCCAAACTGTAGAACAAGATCCAACTCTACTATAAAATTCTTTGAGGAATCTGCCATTTTCATCTCGAACAAGTCCACCACAGATAAAACTATCAAATGAACTATATATGTTGATCTATAGAGTAAACTCTCGTTTCAATCCATGAAAGTGACACACGGATCACAATAATCCTTGAAAGAAAAGAAAACATTTTAAAGTCCATGATGCATTTTTCTATTAATCATTACAGTCCTTGTCGTCAACTAATTTCTATTTTCTGTTAGTTTTAATGAGTTGTCATAAATTTTGCTCTACATACGCTTATATAGCAATGACAACTTACATATCTTTCCCTACATTACTATATCCCAAATGACAAAGACCAAAATGACATTTAATTGAAATATATTAATCTTCTCAATGTCTTTCAAATTTAAACACCCTAAACACTTATTCTTCTCATTGTTTGATTGTATTGGGACAAGAATAGACCGTAGGGGAAGTAAATTACAAAAAAAATTAATCCATAGATTAGTGAAACACCGTGTTAACATGAATTAGTAGGAATGGCAACATAACCTGCACCCGCGGGTATTCATCCGAATCCGTCTTTATTTAAGTGGGGAAAATTCGCTTTGATTAAGTGCATGTGTGGGTTTTCCCCGAAATTAAAATTTGGTGCGGTGGCGGGGACGGGTTTGGGGTGTCGATATCCACCTCGCACCCGCACCGTAACCCGCTCCACTAATAATATTATTGTAATTTTTAAATTTTATATGCATGTACATATTGAATATACTAAATATTTTTTAAAATATTAAAAATTATAATTTCATTTCTATAAAAAATATTTTTTTAATTTTGTTATTGTCTAATAATTATTATTTTATTATATTAATTATAATATATATGATTTTAAATTTATAATTTTATATATATGAATGGATGCGGGTGTGGTCGGGAAAACCCGGACCACGAAAGGAGATGGAAGTCTAAATTTCACACCCGCAAAAAAACGGAGGCGGATGTGGGTTTTCTCGATTAATAAGTGCGGGGTTGGAGGAGGCAAAATCTCCCCTTGATACTTATGAATTAATTAAAACTATACCGAACGATAACTGATATAGGTACATCATGCATAATTATTGAATACATACAAACCATGATGTGGTAGCTCACATAGTGCCTCAAGAGCAACAAATCTCAAATTTTTCTTCATCTGATTCCTTTTTTATATTTCTCCCTGAGATCCAGTATACTGTACACATAGATAAATTGAAATTGAGATAAAATGGTCTATCACTACATTAACTTTTAATTATGTTTCTTTAGTGTTGTCTAGAAAGATTTCATTTTATATTGCCAACCTAAGTATGAAAAATTCTTCCTAAAATCACATTGAGCATATGTGGTGAGGGGAACTTGTATTTGCAGGTAACTTTGGCATTGCTACATTTTATGTGGAGATACATCTTTCATTATGTTGAAGAGTAAGAAGATCTTGATATTTTTAGATCTCTTACAAATTTAATCTTAAGTAAATTAGAGTTGAGGTTCTTTCAATTTGAAAAATAAATGAAAAAAAATGAATATGCTTAAATTCAATGTGATTTTGATCCTTGTCACTGTGAATATAATAATATATGTGAAGACATGCAAGCAATCATGTCAAATAAGCATTTAATTTGAAGTGCAAGAAACATGAAAATTCATTAAAACTAACCGAAAATAAAAAATTAGTTCAAAGTTGTACGAACTGCAACGATTAACAAAAACATAATTTAAGAATTTTAAAATATTTTCTCTCAAAGATAAGTGTGACATGGCATGACATTTTTAGAGACTAAAATAAATATTTATTATTATACATACATATACATTAATATTATATTAGTTTATTTTATTTTCGATGCAAATTTTTAGCACAACTAACTGGTAATATGATATTAAGAGAGAGCATTTACTGCGTTCCAAAAGGCAGTCCAATCATAGCAATGGTTAGGTCAACCAGAAAAAACGACTCACCCAATATGAATATGGTAAATCACCGTTCAAATTCACACTATAAGAAATAGTCACATTAATGTCTAATGTCTAAGTCCCCCTAAAACAAAGAGACATGTGGGTTCTGAAATAATTACAGTCATCAAATCAAACCATGAATTAATTACTTCATTATGTATCATTTTCAAGTTTGTTTTCAAATAACTATACTCAATGATGTAAGAGAGAGCGACATATACCGTAATAACTGAATCTGATAATAATATCTTACACTACTAAATGACTAACAGCTCATGAAATTATTTAATTTAGGATATTATTATAACACCACTTCACTTAATTTGATCATTTTCCATTGTCTTATTAGATCTGCTCTTCTCATTGTTCTGTAACACATGCCTCATTAATTTAACTTCATATATGCAACCACAAAACTGTGTAACCAGCAATACTCTTTAATTAAGGTGCTAGAAGCATGTACATTAAATTATTTAGGTTGAAATTTGATTATCCTAAAAAATTAAGGGTTGAGAGAAAAATTATTTAAAAATATCAAATTGTTTAAAAAAATTTAATTACAGTTTTAGTTTTTATATTTTTTTATATATAAAATTGGTTTTACCATTTTAAAAGTCATCAGTTTTAGTCATTCTCTCTTATTTTTTAATAAAAAAATAATCACGTGAGATACTTTAAATAACATGACATATAATACGATGATATATAGAATAATTAACACCTATGAAATTAGAATAAAATACAGTAAAAACTTAGTTTTCAATTTCAGAAACTTTTCATATTTTCTACTTAATTAATTAAATATGAATAATTAATGCATTTAGATGATTTTATATCGTAAAATTATATATTACATCATTTAAAATATATTAAATCATCATTTTTTTAATTCAAAAATTGAGGGAGGAACTGAAATTGTCAACTTTAAAATAAAATAATTAATTTCAGGAATCGATAATAATAGAATAACCTAAATTGTAATTAAAAAAAATACAATTGTGTTATGCTGCAGCTCCATTACTCCACAACAATTTGGCCAAGTTAAGGCCAATTTGTAACCATACAAGGATTTTGTGGTCTAAAATTTTATTAAAATAAGTTGAAGTAAAAGTGATTCGTAATTAAATATTTTATATAGAAGTAAGTTAAATGATAAAGATAAAGTAAAAATTAATTTTAAAGATAAAAATTATAAATTTTAATTTTAAGTAATAAAATATTTATTTATATTTAATTAAATAAGTCAATTTAGTTGATCTAATTTTTTTTTAACTTTAGTGTAACCTTTTTAATTAAATATTTTTAAAAAAGTTTATTTGATTTATATATATTAAAAATATAATTTGATTTGAGTCTGATGTAGATTAATAAATTTACGTCGAACGGTCTGATTTATTTCTCCTTGAATAATGCTCTATTTTTTATTATTAAAATATTATATTTTTGTCGAGAAACTTAGTATATATTTTGACTAGCCTAACTCTGTTTAAATTGAAAACGTGTTTGACACCAAAATTTATTTTGAGGTTGGTAAGACAACGGGTAATCTTTAAAACATTAATAGTTGCTTAAACGTGTATATAATCATAGATAGATGACCGTACCATATTTATTTTTTAGATAAGGTAAAACAACTATTAATAAATATGATTTTTTTAGTAGAAAAAGTTAAATGGTGAATCATCGATAGATGACCGAACCATATTTATATGTCTCGTTAAAATGAGGTGCATGTACCTATCGCAGGAATAGGCTTAGGTAGATTACCTTTATTTAAATAGATTAAATGTATTTAAAAAATTTAAGTTTTGAGTTTGATTTATTTTCTGTCAAAGTCTTTATTCTATATATTAATTTTTTTAAAAGTCTCATTTAACTTAACTAATAAAACGTTTAACTTTTGATGATGGAGTATAATTATAATTTTTTTTAACAGATTTGATTTATATATGGTTAATTTATAGTACAATAATTTTAAGAGAAAATAATATATATATATATATATATAAACGATGAAAAATAAGAACAAAAATTAGAATTCAAATTTTTAATAAATGATTTTTTATTATATAAATATAAAGAGTTTTAATTATAAAAATACAATGAATCTGTTATTTTATGATTATTATATAAATATTTTTTTTAGTTACATATATATGAGTATGTCAGATTTTTAATAAATTTTTTAGAAAACTTAAATCTGTCCTATTTAATTAAAAAAAATTAAAATACTTAAGTTTAACCTTTTTATTAAATAAATTTGACCGAACTAAATTTTTAACAGGCCAAGTCATAAATACTTATCAAACAATTTAACCTATTTTTATTTTTACCTGTACCATCATTGAATCTAAAGTACATCAATTTTAAATCTCAATGATATAAGTTGTGAGTAGGAATATTTTGAATCAATCATAAGGAGTTTATATTTTTTATTAACTAAAAAATATATTCATTTATTTAAATAAATTAAGTAATATTCAAACATAATATTTTAAAATTAGAAAATGAGTAAGTCTTACATGACAACAAAAACAAATGTATAATATTTAAACATGTATAGACATTTTTAAATAATAATTCATACTTAAAAAATTTCAATTTTAAATGTGTATCTAAGAAGTATGCATTTGATCTTGTTATTATACAAAAATAGCTTCTAGAAAAGATCTATAATTTGCAAAGTTTATAGTGAGTCTATTATCACTTTAAATCTTGTCATTGAAATTAGAGTGCAATTACATTAATTGAGAGGCTTGTTGTCACAAAGAAATTCGGCAGCTGTGCCTGTAAGTACTTGTTGCTTGGTAATATGCAGACCATCCATAAATGCTTTATTCACATGTCAACTGTTTTGTCATTTTCATACCTACTGGCTACTGCCATCTTGCTCTCAAAACTGAAAACTTTTATTTCCCCCACTTTCAATTCACAAGATTTAATATTATTTTTTAATAAAAAATTACAGTACAAAAATATTATATAACTACTTTAATATTACATTATATCATATGCAACACTCTTAAAATAATAACATTAAATAAAAGAAAAGAGCAGTACAACTTAGTGTAATTAGATCAAAATCCAAAAGATTTATGAGCAATTCTCTTATAAAACCTAGTGGAAAAAAAAGAAGAGTGTAGCGCAACGATATAACTGAGAAACAAATCAACAATCTAATAGTCGTATAACAAGGAGATCTATTAGGTGGATATCAAATAACTTCTTTAATAGTAATAGTTTCACATGGATGATAAAGAATGCTGAAAGCTTTAAGAATTGAAAATTCGTAATATCGTTATTCGTGTCACCTCGTGAAATGTTACCGGCCAAATTAACCGAAGCTACCATTAGGGACGGATCCAAAATTCTATCTAACCAGAGGCTAAAATAAAGTACTTCAATAATATGAGAGTAAATATATTATTAAGATAGTTGGATATAAATAGTTCTATAATATATAATATATATAGTTAAAATATTATATTTTGATTGTATATAGAATGTCGTGATCAAAAATATTAAATAATCATTTAAAAAAGTTATATGACTTTTTATTTTAATCTCAACCATTTATGATTTCATCAATGACTATAATTTATTTTTGTCACACTTTCATTATAAAAGTAATTTCATTTCATATATTTTCTACATAATTGTAATATAAAGTAGGCTTAATTGTTTTTTACCAATTCCCAAAATCGATCATCTTATTTTAAAATATGACAATATTGATGACTCATTTTAATTTTTTTAATTAAAAAATTACGATATAACGTGATTTAAATAATGTAGCATATAATACAATGATTTAGAGGGATTAACAATCATGAAATCACAATAAAACTCTCTAAAAACTTAATTTTCAACTTCATAAATGTTTCTCTTTTGTAAGTTAATTCATGACATATGAATAATTAATGCATCTAATTGATTTAATATAATGAAATTATAGACACATCATTAAAAATATGTCAAATTATCATTTTTTTAATTTAAAAATTTTAGAGATATGTCAAAACTGTTTAATTTTAAAATAAATACACTAATTCCGTAAAAATATGAAAATAAAAAGATCAAAACTGTAAATTAAATTTATAAAATAATAGTTTTTTTTTGTTGTTACTAAAAGTAACTTAAAAGTGTGTGTGTGTATATAGTGTGATGTTTTAATACATTTGTGCGTGTGATTGTAGTATAGTATGTATAGAGCATGGAATGGATGGGGTGGGTGGTTGGGCCCTCGTTGCCCCTCTTGAGTCCATCTCTGGCTTCCATAATACTGTTTAGAACAACTTAATATATTTGTAAGTATTCTTAAAAAAAAATGTAGATTTTATCATAAAATAAAGAAAACGAATATCTCAATAAGAAGTAAAAAGTTTATCATTTGCACTAATCAAAACTTGTTTAAATTCATGTAAAAATTGATGGGAATTAGGTTTGAAAATTGCATATTTGATTTTGAATAATTTATCAAAATTAGACTCAAATCCATACATATCATATGAATGCTAAGCTATACTAATATCTACCTAATCTTTCAAAGAATATATGACTTTGAGTATATGACGAAGGCTAAAAACTTGTCATTTTATAAAATACAAAGACCAAAAATGTAAAAGAAATATTATACTTTCAAGAATTTAAATATATTTTATAAATACATATTAGTTGTTAATCAAATTAGTATTTTTACACATTCGTTAGAAATTATATTCTGATCATTTAACTCCGTCACTTCTTAAACCTTTAAATCAAAAGTGGATTATATATATATATATATATATAAAGATATATATATATATGTTAAAATAAAAGGCTGTAAATGATTTTTTTTTTTTTGGAATTATAAGTTTAGCAAATTTTTATTTTAGCTCACACAAAATGTTTTTTTACTTTATTCATTCAGGAAGTTGAAAGTATTACTTGTGATCCATGTAGAATAGCAATTTTTGGTTTTGATGCTTATAATTTTTTTCGTTTTAAATCTCATGCTTATAAAAATGACATTATTGTTTCTTGTACTTAGAATTATTATTAGGTGTCACCTAAGATGATTACTCAAGATTTTTTTTGTTAGATTCGTTATCAATGATCATTGTATAATTTGTAAAAAGAAAAAGAGTTTCAAATTTTGAAGAAATGAAAATTAATTAAGAAAATGTTTTATTGTCAACAAAGCCAAAATCAGTTTATTTTTTAGATCTAAAGACATATTTAGTACTTGGAGTCATAAAAGAGAATTGGAATAGTTGGAATGACAATGGTTCAACTCTACTCCCAAACAAAATTAACAAATGACTATTTCAAAATAAATTTATATTTAGTACTTTCGTTTTCTTTTTCTTTTTTTTTTATCAAAAAAATATTTAGTACTTTTTTTCTTTCTTCCATTTTCATTTCAATGATAATGAAAAAAATAAACCCTGACCCTCGTTATATCTTTTCGTTTCCCATTGTGTCTTCAAGCTTCATCACCCCTTCTTCACACAAAAAAATTAAATTAAATAAACAGGAACAAAAAATTCCTACAATCTTTTGATCGAGTTCACTCTCTATCTAACATGGAGGATTGGTGGGAGAATTGGTTCTCTAATTTGGTAATTATTAACATGTCATCATTTTATTATTTAAAATGTTAAATATTATTATTTTTGTAAGAGTATATATACTACAATATGAATATGTATGTATGTATGTATGAGAATATTAATTCTATCTCATCATGTTTATAGGATATGAACGGTGATAATAGCTCCTTAAAATTCAACCAATGCGAAATGAATTCGTCTTCAAATTGTAAAGCTCGTGCTACAGAAGGAAGAAAGAGGGTACGAAGTTGTTGGGAGATAGAAGATCACATAATGGCCGAGAGAAAAAGGAGACACGAAATGGCAGAGAGATTCGTAGCACTTTCGTCTATTATACCTGGCTTGAAAAAGGTCACTCACTTCTTCTTCTTCTTCTTAAGTTGCGTTTCACATATTCATAAGCGTTAATACTCTCATTTTTTCTGCTAGCATTTAGTTGACAAAAACTTCTGTATATATTTTAGTCCGTTAGTTAGTTAAGTTGGTCAAATTTATTTTTTCAATTAGTAATATTATTTAATTTTATTTCTGTCTTATTAATTTTTTAAATCAACAAACGTAATATAGTATTAGAGACTTAATTATTCTGTTATTTTTTTCTCAAAAATTTTGTAGGAATTTAATTGGTTTTTTTTAACTTTTTTATTTGGTTCTCGAATAATTTATGCATTTTCTTCTTCTTCTTCGTCTATTCAAAACTATTAATTTTTCATTCTTCTCACACCTAAAAAGAACTATTCAAATATGGTTGAATAATTTCTTCATTTTATTTTATTTTCCTCTCAAATCCTAAATTAGAATTATCTCATCACGATAATAATAATAATAATAATAATAATAATAATAATAATAATAATAATAATAATAATAATAATAATAATAATAATAATTCATCAAACAATGAGCATTAAGAACATGTTTGTCAGCAAAATTTTACCAAAATCCAATACTTCTTCAATTCTTTGATATCAATTTTGTTTCAATATTAACAACTTTTATCAAGTAAAAAAAGATAGAGTCAAGTGCATTATTCAAATTCTCCTCATAATCAAACTCAAGAATATATGCTATCAAATCTTTTATTGAAGATTTTTCAAGAACACCAACCATATTTGGTGACAAAATTATTAATTTTAGCCAAATTAACATTAAAAAAATGTAAGCAAAACTCTTGCATGGAAGTGTAGAATCTAGATTCAACACTTATCAACAAAATAAAACAAAATTGTTCTTGTTTCTAGAAAAAAAAATCGATGATTTGATTATGAATTAGAAGTCTAAGATAATGACCAAGAAGTTACACATAAAATTTTATTTAAAAAAAAAATCAAGAGAAAATCTTCATTAATGTATAGATTCAATTCAACACCAATTACAAAAAAAGGAAGAAGTAAGATTACATTAGAATTTTTCTTATTCTTATTTCAAACGAAGAAAAAAATCTTTCAAAAATCATTTAACTAATTTATTTTCAGCATTTCAAAATCTTTTAGTTGATGTATTTCGATATTTCATATTATTTTTAATCAATGTATTTTTCGACATTTTTTTCTTGACATTTTCAAACTCAAAATGTAATAAATACATTCTAGCTTGAGGTGAAATGTTATATATTTTAGTTAGTTAGTTACACTAGCTAGATAGTTATTTTATACTAATTAATTGTTTATCTAATTGACTATATAAATATTTGTAATATTTGATATAATTAATTGTCTCTATTACTAATATCATTTAATTTATTTTTCTCAATTTATTTCTTATTAATTTCTAAAATAATAAAGTCACTAAAAACAAAAACGATTCCAAACTAATTGTATCCATGTTTCCGACTGCCAAGTAATATTTTCTATTTTGATTGAAAATTAGTATTTACAGCTGAAAATATATATTTGAATACTATTGTGGTTAAATATATTTTTGGTTCTTGCAAATGTACTTCGTTTTGATTTTAGTCCCTGTAATTTTTTTTTGTTTGATTTATACCCTTGCAAATTCTAACAAGTTTTAAAAAAAGTCCTTTATGAATCTTTTTTAGTAAAAAAATGGTGACATGACTAATTTTGGATGAAGTGGCACATGGTGATTGTGTAATTGTTGTTGACTAGACAATATATAATATTTAAAATTAAATTTATTAACTCATTTAATTATTTAATTAAAAACTTAAAACTAATTAATTAATTCATCAACCAATTAAATAATAAAAACTCAATAATTTTCATCTTCAACCCCAAATTTTTTAATAAAAACTCAACAACCTTCATCTTTAACCCTAATTTCTTCATCTTCAAATCACAAATTCTCATATCTGGATCTAAATCCTAAAAATTCTAAGATCCATATTTTAAACATTGGAAGAGATAAGATCTCCTAAGGATACAACTTTCCTCTCTCTAATTCATTAGTAATCAAAAATTTGTTGGGACCCAGAGCTTCTTTTTCTGGCTCTTGTAACTCTTGCCTTGTGTCATTATCCTTATGTTCATTCAGGGATGCTTTTGGAGCAATATTGATCTGCAAAATTGCAAAACAAAACATAATTAATAGATAAAAACAATGTTAATATGCTCCTACAACCAATCTCTGCTCCTACAATGTTAAGAAAAATGAGAGATTATAATTTTTAGGGTTTGGATCTAGTTATGAAAATTTATGATTTGAAGATGAAGAAATTAGGGTTGAAGATCAAGTTTGTTGAGTTTTTATTAAAAACTTCGGATTTGAAGATGAAGATTATTGAATTTTTATTATTTAATTAGTTTATTAATTAATTAATTTTAAGTTTTTAATTAAATAATTAAATGAGTTAATAAAATAAATTTTAATTTTAAATATTGTCTAGTCAATAACAATTACACATGCACCATCTGATTTCATCCAAAATTAGCCATGTCACAATTTTTGTACTATAAAATATTCATAAAGGACTTTTTTAAAACTTGTTAGAATTTGCAAGAGTATAAATTAAACCAAAAAAAATTACTGAGACTAAAATCAAAATAAAACATATTTGCAAGTATCAAAAACATATTTAAATCGTATTGTATATCACAAGATTATTCCTGACTAGTATTCCTTAGGAGCTTCGCACCTCTAGCGACTATGATTTTTCATACCCAAAAGAACATTTATTATTTATTTTTGTCAATAATATTTTTAATTATTGATTACATATATCTTGTGACAACATAAGATATATGTGGATTATTGATAACATTGCCTTTTCCACCAAATTGGATCATTTGATGCAATATTGTATTTATAGTATGGTTATTTAAGAAATAAATAATATTAAATTAAGACTATGTTATCAAGGTGGATTTGTTAAAACTTCAATAAATATCTTATTTTGATTTTATAAAAGTTACAATTTGTAATTTTTGAAAATCTTAATAATTTACTATTATTATAGTATTTTTACCATAATACTTAATATATACTAAATTAAAAAAATAAAAAATAAGAGAGAAGAGAATAAAGTGCGAAATAGAGAGTTATAGAAAATGTTGTAGAAAATTTGCAAGGATCGCAATCCATTTTCCACATATTGTATCGTAACATTATCCAGTGAGTTGTGAACACATTAAATTTGACATGTAAAGAAATGCAAGTCTCAATTTCGATTGTGCCGAAAAAGTCCAACATTTTATAAAAATTGAAGATTATATTTTTTGATTTAGAAATTGAGGAATTGAACTAGATGGTCCAAAACTGATTTAATTTTTTTAAAGCATTAGTTAGTACCCTACTCATATTTTTTATAAGTAAATATTAGAAATTAGTAATTACTAACTTTGGTGCCTCTTTCTTGATATTATTTCTATGTCTCTTATTTCTTGAAATGAGTTATTGGAGACCTCCTTATGTTGGTATTTATTGTAATATTTCACATTATTGTTGTTTTCTGTATATAAACTTGTATAGATAGACAAGGCCTCTGTACTTGGTGAAGCTATTAATTACGTTAAACAACTTAAAGGACGCATAGCAATTCTGGAGCAACAGAGTAATAATAAGAGTAAGAGGACAAAATGTACCAAATCCATAATCTCTTTTACCAAATCTCAATCTCATCCACCTAATAATAATCATCATAATTTGGACTCCAATCAAGTGCTCCCTCAAATCGAAGCCATATGCATAGAGTCAGAAAAGGAGCTAATATTTATTAGAATCCAATGTGAGAAATGTAAAGGCATTTTGTTCAAACTATTGGTCATACTTCAAAATATGCACCTCTCTATTTCAAGTAGCAGTGTACTTCCATTTGGTAAAAATACCCTCAACATTGCTATCATTGCTAAGGTAAAACAATTAATTTTATGTCTTTCAATTATTATATATTTTTTAAATAGGCAATGATAATAATTAGTTGTTTAATATTAATATAATTAAATATATTTAACAGATGGAGAAGGAATACAAAATAACAGGGGAAGAATTGGTGAAAAAGTTGAGACAAGATCTTATGGAGTTATATGAAATACAACATCATGTGATTCATGCTAGTGTATCAAAAGAATTATAGTTCTTATTTGGAATGGTAAAGGATGAATGTCGACAGGAAAGAAAAAAAAAACAGTTCAATTAAGAGTCAAATTTGGGTATCTTAGTGTTGTTGGGGCTTGGTTACTTTCTAGTTGTTAGATTGATGTTTTAGGAATCTATAATAATAAATGGTTGAAGATTTCTTTTTAACATATTTAATTGAACTCATGTTAATTTCTTTTTTTATTGAAGACATTTAAGGCTTATTTGATTCACATTTTAAAAATTTTATTTTAATATTTTAAAATTTAAAAACTAAAAAATTTGTTTGTATTTCTTGTTTCTAAAAACTGTTTTGTAAAATTATTTTTAATATTATACTTTTTAAAACTAAAACAACAAAACAGATAAATGGTGTTTTACTTTTCATTTTTCAGTTTTTTCAAATTCTTTAATAAAAAACTATTTTAAAAAATTAGAGTGCCAAACAATTTTTTTCAAATTTTCTTTTTAAAAACAGTTTTCTAAAATTTATTTATAAAATAATTTTAAAAACTAAAAAATAAAACACAATCATACAAAAACTCTTATATTCTATATTCTGAGTTGTCACACTAAACAAATGAGTAGATATATGCAATATGCATATTTGAACGTTGGAGTATATAACATGTACATATGTTTAGTGAAAAAAACATGTTTGACAAAACATGTACATATGTTTAGTGAAAAAAACATGTTTGACAAAACATGTACATATGTTTAAAAATTTAACTTTTGATGCTCAACCTTCCAAAGAATTATCGTGAATGTGAATTATTGAATAAACCATGGCTAGATTCTTTGGTCTGAAGTATTCTCTGCAAACAACGTGGAGATTAATCCCTATCAAACAGAATAACGTACATGGATAAAAAAGCTTTTGCTTTCACTCAAGAATATAATATTTTTTATTAAACGAGATTTTCTGTTGATTTTTAGTGTAACAGTCCGGCCCAATTACTGTCAAATTTGATATATAAAAAACTGAAAATAGAATATTTTTAAGAACTAAAAACTTAAGAAATGTTTTACAAGATTAAAAATAAAACTTTAAGATTTTATAAAGACTAAACACTAATTTAACTTTTTTTATAAAAACTGGAGAATTTTAATATTGGTGCATTGTTACTTGTTAGGATTAAATTTGAAATCAAAACTACTACTTAAATTTAGGAGAAACATTTTAGAGGAAAGGAGAGAACTTGATTTCCATTTTGAAACTTAACTAGTTATAAAATATTTCTAAAAAAATTTAACAAAAAAATTATTTAAAAAATAAATAAAATGTGAGTAAATATTACAAAATCACATATTATATTATTTTTTTAACTTTTAAATATATATTAAAATATAAATTTAACTCACTAAAACTTTCCATTCAGAAAAAAATAAAAACAAAAAAAAAATTCCAAAACTCACCCTCCACCGAGATAGAGTCTTACTATTTCATCCGTAAAAGCTGCACCTCGTCATGTGCACAAGGACCCCCCCCCCCCCCCCC